>CM060894.1:6757500-7357500 GCA_030762935.1 Hymenopus coronatus
AGAAAAATGCCCATGGAGTGCTGTGGGTATTTTTGGACTCGAAACAAATCTGATGTGTTCCATTCACATGACTTTCTCTACATCGCTGTAACAAATTCTATCTACTTTATGTTAATCCAGATAAACATGAACATAAAGTGTTCAGCAGTCGTAAGCTTTCACGGCCGGAGTCTAAATTATAAGTAGAAGAATTTTCCGGGCTGAAAAGCCGTGGTCTGCTGGAGTTTTCAGCTCCAGGCGTTTCGTTCACGATTGCGACCAAACCTTCACCGAGAAGACTTAGACCACGCCACTGAAGATGTTCACCGCAGTCGTGAACGAAACGTCTAGACCTGAAAACTCCAACAGACCACGGCTTCTCAGCCCGGAAAATTCTTCTAGTTATAATTTAGAAATGGTCTTATAACTTAGTTCCTTGTAAGTAGAAGGGAAATAAGGGAATACACTAGGCTAAACCGACAGTCACATGTTTTAAAATGTAGTTGCTATGGGATTGAAATCCGTTTCTTTGCGTGGCCAGGAGTTGACAAGTTCCCGTATGAGAAACAAGGATTATCTCGAAAATGGTCAATTCCTGGATAAAAAATGTATATAACATAAATATTGTGTTTTAAGGAGATCTACATTTTTTGTGTAATAAGTTTTTGTCTATCTCTTACGGTTTACTGGTTACGCAAAATTAAAAAAAATCATGCAGAATAAAGAGATCTTCAGAGGCTATTCCCAGAAAATTTGTTGTGTACACATCTTAAATATAAGGGATTTTGGTATTTAACAGATTTTTCGTTTTTGAGCCATGCTACCCACAGACAAACACACACAGGCTTTTTCTGAAAATGCGCTTTTTGGATTTAGGGGTACCATCTCATGTATTTGGTCGTCTCCTTAGCGCGGTGGTAGCGCAGCTGCTTACCAAGCGGGATACCTGGGTTCGATCCCCAGTACCGGCGTGGGGATTTTTCCCCCGCTGGGAGACCTGGCCCGGGGTGCACTCAGCCTCGTAAGGTCCCTGGGGGGCCAATTGAGGAGCTGCTTGATGGAGAAGTAGCGGCTCCAGGTCATGAGGACCGCATTAACCGGCCGGGAGGGACTCGAGGCGCTCACCACGTCTCACCCTCCAATACTGCACCCCATCCATGACGTCTGTAGTGGACCGAGCGGTAGGCCAAGGTTCTCCGTGAGCTGTCGTGCCATGGAGTTATAACTCATGTATTTCCGGTGAAATCTCTGAATTGAATTTTTGGGTGCAATACACCTGCTCCAATTTCCATGTACACAGTACATGTAGAGAAGGTAAGTAAAAGTCGGTTAAATATAAGTTCATTATTTTCCAGGGATGCGAAACGAAGATTTTCAGGAAGATCCCCACACCCAAACTACCCTTTACATGGAACATTTTTCGAAAATGGTTCTGACGAGTTTGATTAAAATACTATATGCTTAATATATTTTTATGACAAACGAAATGCATATCTTGAATTTTCAGAGAATAGCCTCTGGAGACCTCTTCATTCTAGATTACTTTTGTTTAACTGGAAAATCGTAAGAGATAGACAAAAACTAATTACACAACAATTGTACAGATCATTAAAACACACGCCTTATGTTATAAACGCTTTTTGTAGACTTAACCGTTTCTGGTGTCAGTTTTAAGCTACTTAAACTGTTCCCACGCGAGAAGCAATCTTTCTTTTCATATTTCTTTCGATTACTTCAAGAGAATCGAATTTCAAAGTGACCGGCTTTTAAAAGATTTGATTATCGCTTTAACCTATAGTATATTCCCTTCTAGTTACACAGAAAAGTCTTGTGATTGGAACATATCAGGTTTTTAGTAATTTTTACTTTCTCTATACGTACTATGTATATAGTGTATAGGGAAGGTATTGCGCTCCACCCAAAAATTCGATACCAAATTTCACCGGAAACATATGTTTTAGGGTCCTCTGTATAAAAAAAAAAAAAAAAAAAAAAAAAAACATGTTCAGAAAAAGCTCCGTGTGTCCGTGTGCCTGTATCGGTGTGTCTGTGAACACGATAGCTGAAAAACGAAAAGTCGGTAAAATACCAAAGTTGGTATTTAAGTTTAGTATCTTCCAGGGATGCGGCACGAAGATTTTGAGAAAAATCCCCCCACCCCAAACTACCCTTTAAATGGAGCTTTTTTCGAAAATTTGATTTTCTCAAAAATGGCTCTAACGATTTGGATTAAAATTTCGTATATTAAAGATATTTACTTGAAATATAAAATGTATATCTTGAATTTTCTGGGAATAGCCTCTGAAGACTACTTGATTCTGGATGAATTTTACGGAATTTTGCATAACTGCTAAACCGTAAGGGATGGGCAAACACTTACAACAACAAAAATTAGAAAACCTTAAAACACAATTTATGTTATGTACTTTTTTTCGTGAAGTTGATCGTTTTTGAGATACTTCTTGTTTTTGGTTTCAGCTTTAAAAAACATACTTTTCTCATACAGGAATTTAACAATTCCTGTCCATACAAACAAAGGAACTTCAGTCACATAGCAACCAACTTTTGACTATCACTTTAACCTATGGTACTCCCTTATTTCGCTTCTACTTACAAGGAAGCAAGTAATAGCACTATTTGTGCTGATTTTTTCTCGATTAGCATGAAGTGTATAGAAACATAAGCTTTTTAACAATAATGTGTTGCAGAGATATAGATAAAGTCATGTGAATGGAACACATCAGATTTGTTTCTATCTATTACGGTTTGCCAGTTGTGCAAAACTGCTCCAGAATGAGGGAACTTCGAGAGTTTTCGCAGAAAATTCAAGATACACATTTTATTTATCATGTAAATAGCTTTGGCGGCCCCGTGGCAGAGTGGTTAGGCCGCTTGCCTTCCACCTAGGCGGCCCGGGTTCGATCCCAAGCGCATGCGGGATATATGGTAGACGAAGCGTCGTTTGGACGGGTTTTCTCCGGTTTGCCCCGCCACTTATTCCTCCAATTGCTCCATCATCACCTTTCCTATCATCAATTTAGCTTGCATTTCAAATAACCTATTTCCTCACGCTCATGCCTGGCTACGGACCAGGTTCTCCATTCTGTGGTTTCGTGCCGTTGGCTCCCCGACAGACTTCTGATCCCTAGACATCCGCTTGTAAGTCCTAGGGGAGTGTCTGTCCTCCATATGATTCACTTTCTCACGCTCATGCCTGGCTGCGGACCAGGTTCTCCATTCTGTGGTTTCGTGCCGTTGGCTCCCCGACAGACTTCTGATCCCTAGACATCCGCTTGTAAGTCCTAGGGGGGGGAGGTGCCAGTCCTATATACGGGGAGAGTAAGCCGACTACATAACGTAACGTAAATATCTTTAATAAACGGTATTTTATAGTTATTTTTGAGAAAATCAAAATTTTCGAAAATTTTACAATGTGATGGATAGTTTGGGGGGGTTAGACTTCTTGAAAAGGTTCCTGTTGCATCCTTGGAAGATACCGTCCTTAAATATTAAGTTTCGTATTTAACGGACTTTTCGTTTTGAGCTATGCTGCCCATAGACACACACACAGACACACTGACCTTTTTCTGATACACAAATTTGCGATCAAATCTCGATATCAAATTTTTGAGTGGAATACAGCATCTTCTGTATCTACTATACGCTAGAGAAAGTAATACGCCAAAAAAGAATCTTTATTTACGTCTGCCTCATTACCCACACACCAGTCCTTGAATAAACTACATACATAAAGTTTCCTTCACTTTTCTGCAACTGTATTAATAATTGCATCTTGGACTGCTTTTAAAATTGTTCCTGTTCTCTCATTTTTACTTTAAATTCACATACAAAGTTGCAGAATATAACACTAATGTTTGTTAATTTATCGTATGTTTTACTTTCTCTACACGTACTATGTACATAGTATACACAGAAGGTATTGTGTTGCACCCAAAAATTCAATACAGAGATTTCACCAGAAATATATGTTTTGGGTCCCAATGAAGCCAAAAAAAGGTCTGTGTGTGAGTGCGTATGTGTGTGTGTGTAGACAGCATAGCTAAAAAACGAAAAGTCCGCTAAATACCTAACTTGGTATTTAAGTTTGTATCTTCGAAGGATGCGACACGACGATTTTCAAGAGAATCCCCCCACCCCCAGCTAACCTTTACATGGAACTTTTTTCGAAAGTTTTTATTTTCTCAAAACTGGCTCTAACGATTTTGATTAAAATCTCTTATATTTAAGATATTTACATGCCAAATAAAATGTATATCTTGAATTTTCTGAGAATAGCCTTTAAAGACGATTTTTATTGCGTTTTGCATAACTGGTAAACCGTAAAAGATTAACAAAAACTTACAGAACAGAAAATGTAGAGCTCGTTAAAACACACAATTTATGTAATATACGTTTTATTCGTGGAGTGAACCGTTTTTGGTATATTCCTTGTTATTGGTTTCAGTTTCAAAATACTTAAACATTTCCCATACGGGAATTTGTCAACTCCTGGCCACGCAAAGAAACGGATTTCAATCCTATAGCAACCACATGTTAAAACACTTGAACGTGTATTCCCATTTTTCCCTTCTACTTACAAGGAAGCAGGTAATAAGAACCTTTCTGTCAATTTTTTCTCGATTAGCAATAAGTGGAAGAATACGCTTCTTAACAATAATTGATTGCAGAAATGTAGAGAAAGTCATGTGAATGGTACACATCAGATTTTTTTTCTAAAGCCCAATTTACTCTCTCTCTTCATTAAATATACTAAATATACTAAAAGACTCTGAACGAAGATAAAATATTACAGACTACGTGCTACAAAATTAGGTTTAATAACTAGCCCTCTAATTAATATATTCTAATGATCAGGAACATCTTTAAAGTATTTCTCCCTCTTGTTTTTCTTTGTCAAGCAACAGAAGTATAAAATATTATCTTGTACAATCCATGGAACTATCTTAGAATTTTGTTTCGTCTGTTATTGCGTTGCAGTTTTCAATAGTTAGGGGTTTCTGTTTCACTTTACAGTGGTTGCCTTTAGCAAGGTTACCGTGAGTCTACCACCTGGCCTTCTGCCTCATCGTGCGGCGGATGTCCTTAAAACATCTCCTTTCCACGTCGAGGTTACAGTTCGAGTCTTGCTTTGGTCTGAAGCAGTTGTTACCTTAAGTAGAGAGAGTATTTATTGCATCCCACTCAAAAATGTGATACCGAGATTTCACTGGGAATACCTACAGGTTTTGAGAGTTCTGAATAAATAGAAATATGAGGGCCGTTTTTTTTTCAACCTCCGGTAGGCTATAAATAAAAGACAAATTCATAAAAACAATTATTTTATTACTAAAAGTTCTGTACACTTATGGTTACTTTTCAACATAATCACCGAAAATATTGAGACATTTATCGTATCTGTGCACAAGCTTTGCAATACCCGCTTCTAAAAATGTTGCCGCCAATAATTTCAAATGAGCATTGACGTTGTTTTGAAGATCGTCGTTGGTTTGAAGCTGCTGCCCTCCTAGCCACGTCTTCAGTTCAGGGAAAAGGTGAAAGTCGCTGGGTGCCAGGTCAGAACTGTACGGCGGAAGATCGAAAATGCCCCATTAAAATTGTTCAAGGAGCCGATGGGTTGTGCCAGCAGTGTCATGGATCAACAATTCCTGAAGTCAGCATTCCTCTTCGTTTGTTTTGAATGGCTCTCCGATAACGTCGTAAAGATCTTCAAAACAAGTCAATGCTCATTTGAAATCATTGGCGGCAACATTGTTTGAGGCGGGTATTGCAAAGCTTGTGCACAGGTACGATAAATGTTTCAATATTTTCGGTGATTATGTTGAAAAGTAACCATAAGTGTACAAAACTTTAAGTAATAAAATAATTGTTTTCTGTGAATTTGTCTTTTATTTAAAGCCTATCGGAGGTTGAAAAAAGAAAAGGCCCTCGTCGTTGTATTGTAAGTGGCTTAAATAGACTATTATTTGTGAGTGGGAAGTTTAGTACACGAGTGTTCTAATTTCTCATGGGCAAATAATAGTCTAATGGAACACGTGTAATATACAACGTTTTATCCTATCCTAATATTAACTCAAATATTCTTATGTTTATTAACATTAATATTATTAAAATCGTCTTTACGAGGAACGTGACGTAGGAGTGTTTTGTTTGTTCGTTGCTGCGTAACCCCGCCGGAATAAACAATTTCAATTCTGCTTATTTAAACTGCAGCAAATAAATCAACAAATGAATGAAAATAGATGTTCCCGAAGAAATTTTAGATTATGTTAAAAAGCTGTACTTAGTTTGTTACCCGGCAAGTCTAAGGACTTATATGACAAGGAAGTTTCATTATTTAAAGAATGGGGAGATGGCAAAGGAGTTAAAATAATTTACTATAAAATAAAGACTCATTTTTTTCCCTAGGATACATGAAATGAATACATGAAGCCTGTAGGATAGGATAAAGCATTTTACTTCCTCTAGCACGTATGCACCTTGTACATAGTAGGTAGAGAAAGTATTGTATATCACCCGAAAATTCGATACCGAGATTTCACCGGAAATATATACTTCAAAAGATACATTTTAAGAAAAATATTCGTTTTGTGTTTGTGGGAGCATAGCTCAAAAATGAAAAGTCGGTTAAATACCAAACTTGATATTTAATTTCAGCATCTTCCAAGGGTGCGACAAAAGATTTTCAAGAAAATCCCCCCACTCTCAACTACCTTTTACATGGAAGTTGTCAAAAATAGCTAACGATTTTGAATAAAATACCGTACATTAATGATACTGACATCAAAAATAAAATGTATATTTTGAATTTTCTGGGAATAGCGTCTGAAGATCTTTTTACGCTGGATGAGTTTTTCAGAATTTTGAATATCGTTTAAACTGTAAGAGATAGACAAAAATTGTTACACAAAAATGTAGGACTTGTTTAAACATAAACTAATGTCATATACATGTTTCTTGTAGGGTTGACCGTTTTCGAGATATTCCATGTTATTGGTTTCAAATTTAAGTTACCTAACTTTTCTCAAGGACCATTCAGAGTGAACCAAATTCAGATGTTTCACATTGGACGAGCTTTTAAAAGATTTTGCTGTCACTTTAGCCAAGTGTATTCCCTTATTTCCCTTCTAGTCTCAAGGAACTAAGTAATAAGACCATTTCTGCTAGTGTTTATTTCATTAGCATGATGTAGATAAAAGAATAATCTTTTGTACAAATAATTTGTATATAGAGCAACTAGAGAAAGTTATGTGAATGGAACACATCAGATTTTTTATATTAATTTTAATTAGTGCAGAACGATTATTACTTTTCATACTCTCCTAACTCCTTGATTTTTCAAAATTTAATAATTTATTTATCAAAATCGGAGTAATATTTCAAAAAAGTAATTTATCTATTTTCTTTAAACTACTTTTGAGAAGCAATATAAAAAGTGCAAAATAAATTAGTGAATAATTGCATCGTATGGAACATTTTAACTATGGAAAAGTGTAGAAAAAGTTTGCGAGAAAATAAGGTTTAGAGATGGGAGTGTCTATTAATAAACAAACGCCTACATATTTATCTTCAATAATTGGTAGTTTAAGTGTGCAAATGGCAGAATCGATCCATTTTCTTAAACTTTAGAAATCATATCATTTTGTCATGAAAAATAATTTTTAAGTTTTTCTTAGTTTTTGGTAAAATTTCACAAATATATCCCCTTAAATTTTTCTAAAATGAGAAGTCATCTTTTGTTTCATACTTTTTTACTTCTAACTACGCAAAGAAGGCAATTTAATTGTTTCAAATAGCGATAAATTTTAAATGATTTGACTGTTGCGTTAGTCTAGTGCACTCCCTTATTTTCCTTTTACTTTTAAGGAAGCAAGTAATAAGACTGTTTCTGCTAATGTTTAAATGCATTAGTATGAAGTAGATAGAAGAGTAAACTTCTGTAACAATGGTTTGTTTCCAGAACAGGTAGAGAATGTCATGTGAATGGACAATGAATAGAGGTTTTCCGGTATTAATTGCTTTTTTATTAAATAAATAAAGCAATCATAGAATCAATACTCGAATAGGACAGTTATTGAGCTTACATATGTGTGAATTTGTGTGTGTGTGTGTGTGTGTGTGTATGTATAGATGTATGTTTTTTTCTTGGTAGTGTTTAACGCCCGCTTTAACTACTTACGGCACCGCAGGCGGTGACACTGATGCTACATGAATGAAGATGGAGCACCGCTGGAATGTGATGGTGGGGGAAACCGGAGAACCCGGAGAAAACCGGCCCCTGTGCCGCTTTGTCCACCAAAAATCTCACATGCGGTCGCTTGGGATCGAACCCGGGCCGTTTAGGTGAGAGGCGAAAGGTCTAACCACTCGGCCACGGCGCGGCCGATGTACGTGTTTGTGTAAGCATGTATGTATGCGAGTATTCATGAAGGCATGTAAGTATGTTGGTACTTATAAATAAATGTCGTGTTATTTATGAACGCTCTTTAACTTCTCTGGGTCTCAGCGTCCCATTCTAAATTGGGCGTGAAAGACCGCTTAATTTTCCTCAGAGGCCTCTCTATCAGGCTTGAGGTTCTTTTACGTGCCGTAAATCTACGACACGGCTTTACTTCCCTTCCGAAGGAAGCCATGCTAAGGATTTTTTTCACCCGAAAGCATGAAGTTAGCATGGTAACCATTACACCACGGAGGATATGTATGTAACTGCATAAAGCCACCTTAGAGACTGCAGTTCCTTGATTTCTGCACATTACTCAACATGGTTGCGTGTCCGTTTTGCAATTGCAGAGCGTTAACAAAAAGCAAGCGTTTAGTCATTGTTACCTTGTTGTCTCGGTATCTGACCAAGGCTTTCTCCACCTGTGGAAGGTCACGTTGTAGCGTAAACATTGCCTGCAAGAACGTGCCCCTGGAGTTGACCAATAGGAGCCAAGCTGGTACTGGGCTGGGCTGCAGGCTGTTCTTGGGAGTATCAAGCCTAGGGCGTGCAGGAGCGTGTAATCTAACATACCCAGAACATGTCCAAAGCGATGTCTGCTGACTGAAACGGGTAGCCTTGCTTCCTTTACCAACGTTACAAGCGATATGGTCAATGCAGTGCTGAGTGAACTCTTGTGTTCTATTCACATGACTCTCTCTCTATCCGTTCTGGAAATAAGCTATTCTTACAAAATATATTATTTTATCTATTTCATGCTGATCGAGATAAACATTAGCAGAAATTTTATTTTTACCTGATTCCCTGTAAGTACAATGGAAATAACGCGACAGTCAAATCTTTTGCGTTTCTCATTGAAATTCGCTTTTCTTTCCAAGGCCAAGAGTAGAACAGAGACATGAAACGAAGATAACTTACGGTTTGAGAATATTTTAAGTACCTAGTTTAAAATAGAAGCCAATAACAAAGAATATCTCGGAAATGGTTAACTCTACAAAATAAACAAACAAAAACAAATACCACAACATAATAAAAAAAGTATATGACATAAATTGTGTGTATTAACGGGATCTATAATTTCTACATTTGTTGAAGAATGGGCAGAGAAAGCCATTGAAATGTAACGCATAATTTATTCTTCTTGTTTAATATTATTGTTAACATTTTTACAGATATATACGATTATTCTAAAGTAAGTACCCGTTTTGAAACCGCTGTACCTTCTTTACATATTAGCTGTTTGGTTTCATATTGACATCGCTACGGTTTAGAAGGTTAGGGTTACCATGGTAACTGTGACATGCTTGCTTAAACATAAGATTACAGGCGGTAAATGTAGGAGCAATGGCTTTACCTACACGGCCCCCTTTAGACAAGATGCAACTGCACTGAGAAGTTATCGAACACTAAATGGATTGAGAAGAGGACCCTGCTCTGTAAAATCATTTGGAAAGATGATGAACAAATTTGAGGATCTGGTGATCGTGTAGTTAGTCAACATTTTCTGAAAAGCTGGCCTTCTTGGTCCTCGGTCTTAATCCAGCTGATATTGGTTATAGTTATTCAAAAGAAAAGGCATTTCTTACCAGAGCCACCATTGTGAACATCCCTAGGAGTGCGTTTATAGCATAGAAGGAACACTATTGCTTATTGAATAACCTGGTGGTGGTCATATTTAATTGTATCTTGTTTTAATTAAATCCCATTTCTTTACTAACAAATTAGTTTTTTTTTTTTTTATTTTTTTAGAATGTAAACATTTGCCGAATTTATTACCATTTTAAACTTGGAACTTACTTTAGAATAACCCTGTACACACTACATTGAAAAAGTTGCCGGAATGTGTAAATAATACAGAAACATGTTCCCATAAGACAATGAACACATTTCCCTTCCGCAGTGACCCACTTCTGCCACCATGTGTAGGCATTTTCAGAAACCTGTCGTAGTGCCCTTGTCGTATGTACAGTAATTTCTTGACTGAAACGTTTATGCCATTCATAAACCTGAGTTTTCTTCAACGCTGCTTTACCATACGCTTCTCCCAACATTCTCAATGTCTCTGCGGCAGATTTGTTTAACAAAACACAAAACTCTATGTTCGAACGTGCTCCGTTGCTGACAATGTGAATTGCGATAAATGAACACGCATACACAACAAAAACTACTTGCCAAGCAAAGACAACAATACAATTGTAATAATGTATCTTCATTAGACAACATCTAAAAATAAAATACCCTTTACTTTTGTATACAGTAGTGACGTTAATTCTGGACACCTTTTTGGTTTACATTAACCTTCGAATTTGAATATTGCATTAAACTCTCATTGAGGATCATTATCTGATAAATTATATCCAGGGAGATTAGCACAATTCAGTGTTAAACTGGAGCTAACTTGAACCTTAATGGGTTACTTTGGCTCGGCTTTGGAAAATAAATTATTTTATAAATATACATTTCTTTATTTTAATTATATTCAGTGTGAAAATCGGAATTATTGCTCTGATATTACATATTGGGAAATCTAGTAATTTTAGGATTTTAAAATTTGAATACCATGAACAATACCATAAACACCATATTTCTCCAATCTTGAGCCCGCTATTATATGAGAGCAGTCATGTATTATATTTCATATTGGATGCACAATAACAAGAAAATTATATTTGGGAATTATACCTTTTATTGTTCACTGTAGCCAACATGATATATAATAAACTATTAATTGCATATGGAAGGGGGGCCCAAATTTGGGGAAATCTGGTACTACTAAAATTACGGTGTTCCAGGCTGTTGAATTTTCATGATCCCAAAATTAATAGATTTCTTCAAATGTTGAGCTTCTCTATACAATATGAGACATAAAATCGAATTTTCACATTGGATACAATATAAAATACGAATATATGTGTTTATTTATAAAATAATATATTTTTCAAAGTTGGGTCAAAGTAACCATTAATGGCCAAATGACCTTTTGAATCTAGGGTTATAATAATTTTAATTTTTATTTTCTCTATACCTACTATGCACCTATATAGCGCGTAGAGAAAATATTGTAATGCACCCAAAAATACCATACCGAGATTTCACCGGAAATACACGTTTTGAGACCCCTGAATAAAAAAATTAGAAAAGTGTCTGTGTGTATGTGTGTCTGTGGGCAGCATAGCTCAAAAACGAAAAGACCGTTAAAAACCAAACTTGGTATTTAGGTATGGTAACTTCCAAGGATGCGACACAAAGACTTTCAAGAAAATCCCCCACCCCTCAACTACCCTATACATAGTACTTTTTTCGAAAATTTTCTCAAAAATGGCTCTAACTATTTTGATTAAAATGCCATATATTAAAGATATTTACGCGACAAATAAAATGTATATCTTGAATTTTCTGGAAATAACCTCTGAAGACTACTTTATTCTGGAGGAATTTTGCATAACTGCTGCTAAACCGTAAGAGATTGACAAAAACTTACCCCACAGAAAATGTAGAGCACATTAAAACACACAATTTATGTCATATACATTTTTTTCGTGGAGTTGATCGTTTTTAAGATATTCCTTGCTTTCAGTTTCAGTTTTGAAAAACTTATACTTTTTTATACAGGAATTTGTCAACTCGTGTCCATACGAAGGAACTTCAGTCACACAGCAACCAGCTTCTGACTGTCACTGTAATCTATTGGTACTCTCTTATTTCGCTTCTACTTACAAGGAAGCAAGTAATAAGACTATTTCTGCTAATTTTTTCTCAATTAGCATGAAGTAAATAGAAGTATAAGCTTTTAAACAGTAATTTGTTGCAGAGATGTAGAGAAAGTCAGGAGAATGGAACACATGAGATTTTTCTATTTATATTTACGTTCATTAAAATTAATGGAAGCAGAAACAATAGTGTTTTTTTTATTTGAAAACTGAAGTTTAAAGTTGTAGTGTGTGTTTTGTTTTAAAATGTATATGTATTGTGTGGTAATTATGTTGAGTAAAGCGTCTATCTTCTTCCTACTTTAAGATCTGCGGAGTTTCCGTGTACTCACTGGCGCCATGGGCGTTGTCCGTATTAAATCTTCCCACAGCATATCAGGTGATGAGCACGCTTGCTTGGGTCTGAGGATCGCGGGCATGATCACATTCCTATACTTGTTTACCAACAAAAAGTAAGGTAAGGACCGTTTACTAGCAGAACTATATCCTGCACGATAACTACTGAAGATCGTTTCATTCACAGCTTTGCCTGCCAAGAGTTAAAACTGATGAGAAATTACCTTCTGGTTGACATTAATGCTGACACGTGGCTGTCTCAGTACACTGTTGCTGACCGTCCGCAGCGCCACATGTTCCACTGCTTCCTCTAAAATACCTTACTTCCATGCATTTTCTATCACACTTCTCGTAAGCTGAACTACTTTTCCCCATTTCTCACTAGTTACCTCATCTGTTCATTTCAATATTGGGTCCTGCACTTCGTTAGACGTAAAATTTTTATTATTTGGGCTAACATAACCTCAACTTGTTTATCACGGTTGAATGACAATGCCCATCGTGATAGTTGTAGGATGAGAACAAGTTATATAAAAGGTAGTAACGGTTATAAATGTAAATCCTTATGCAATCGCTGTGTATAGCATAACCAAAAGTTTCACAAAGAAATCCAACAATCAGATCAATCATGCATGGGGAGTTATTATCGGTGAGAAATTTCCTTGTGATTGACATTGTGGAGTGTGTCGTCTGCTGGCAGGGGCGCATAAGGTTGCTGACCAATCATAGTGTAAGAATGCATAACCGCTAGAGACGTGATATTCATCGGCTTGCTTACTTTCTTGTAAGTGGAAGGAAAATAAGAGAATACACTAAGCTAAAGTGATAGTCAAATATTTTAAACGCTGGTTGCCATGTGATTGAAATCCGTTTCTATGCAGAACCAAGAGTTTACAGCTTTCTAGTGAGAAAAGTTTATTTTAATTCTGAAACAAATATCAGGGAATATATCAGATGGTCAATTCCACAAAAAAAAGTATCTATATGACATAAATTCTGTGTTTTAACGTGAGCTACATTTTTTCTGTGTTGTAAGTTTTTGTCTATCTCTTTCAGCTTACTGGTTATGCCAAATACAACCAAATTCATCCAGAATAAGGAGGCTATTGCCAGAAAATTCAAAATATTCAAATTTATTTGCCATATACATCTCTTTAATATACCGCATTTTAATCAAAATCGTTAGAGCCATTTTTGAGAAAATCAAAATTTTAGAATTTTTTTCCATGTAAAGGATAGTTTGGGGTGGGGGGATTTATCTCAAAATCTTCGTGTCGCATCCCTGGAAGATACACAGACACACACACACACACACACACACACGGAGCTTTTTATAAAATGCTTTTTTGGATACAAGGGACCCTAAAACGTGTATTTCCGGTGTAACCTCTGTATCGAATTTTTGGGTGGAATGCAATACTTCTTTATACAATATGTACGTACGAAAAAAGTAGTAAAACGGATTACAACTTGCTATTAGAAAAATAAGTGTAAGTATTGGACATTTTTAAATCAATATCAAGGAAGTATATGACAAAAATTAAACGTTTTAACAAGATCTACATTTTTATGTAATAGCTTTTTTACTATCTCTTGCACTTTATAGATATGCAAAATTCATCCAGACTGAAGCAGAGCTTACATACTACTCCCAGAAAGTTCAAAAATGTTGTTCCAAAAATTCCATGTTAAGGGTAGTTTGGGGTGGGGAGATTTTCTTGAAAAATCTTCATTGTGGATCTTTGGAAGATGCTGAACTTAAATATAAAATTTGGTGTTTAACAAACTTTTCGTTTTTGAGTTGTTCACAGACCACACAGGCACACATACTCACAGGCGGTCCTTTTTCTAAAAAATACTTATTTTTGCAACTCAGAGAGTCTCAAAACATATATTTCCGGAGAAATCTGGACATTATATTTTTAAGTGGAGTAGAATACTGCCACTATTTGGTATACCTAGTAGAGCACGTAAAAAGATGAATAGCGACAAAAAAGTGAATAACGACTTCCGATTTGTAAAAAGATAACCATTGTAAAATTTAAACCAATAACAAGAAATTATTGAATTGGACTACTCCACTAATAAACAGAATTGGTATAACTTGTGTGTGTTAATGAGATTTACATATTTTACTTTCTCTACACGGACCAACTATGTTAAACATACATTAATCAGAGAAGGTATTGTATTCCACCCAAAATTCGATACAGAATGTACTGGAAATCACGTTTTAAGGTCCTCTGTATCCCATTTTTTTTAGAAAAAGATCCGTGTAATTTATATTTTTTGCTAAAGACGCTGTCAATTGCCAGGATCATATCGCACCGCCGATGTGCCGGAATATTGTCCCACAGGAGTTCCTTAACATGTCAATAAATCTACTGACGTGGGGCTGTCGCTTTTAAGCACACTTAAAAACCATCAATCTAGGCCGGGTTTGAACCCCTGACCTTGAGTTCAGAAGGCCAAGGCCTAATCAAGTGATCTACCCAAACCGACTGTGTGTGTGTGTGTGTGTGTGTGTGTGTGAACAAGATAACTCTAAAGGGAGGTCCCCATGGCCACGCTCGCTAAAGCGTCTCGCTTTGGTGCTTCGTGTGCAGGGGATCGTGGGTTCGAATCCCGTCTTGGGCATGGGTGTTATATGTTTGTGCAATGTGTATATGTTTGTAAAAGAAACAGTAAAACCAGTAAACCAGTAATCAGTAAAACCTACGGGGGGAAATGTAAATAGGGATACAGTACCGGAGTCCTGATCAGGCTCCGTTACTGTTTAAAAAAAAAAAAAAAAAAAAAAAAAAAGGGAAACGTCAGTAAAATACCAAACATGGTACTGAAATTCAGTTTCCTCCAAGAATGCGACATGAACATTTTGAGAAAAACCCCACCCTCCAAACTACCCTTTACAAGGAAAACATTTCGAAAGTTTTTGATTTTCTCAAAAGTGGCTTTAAGGATTTTGATTAAAATATCGCATATCAAAGATATTTACATGACCAAAAATGTGCATCTTGAATTTTCGGTAATGGCCTCTGAAGACCTCTTTATTCTGTTTAACTTTTTCATAACTGGCAAACCGTAAGAGATAGGAGAAAAGTTACTGCACAAAAACTGTAGTTCTCGTTAAACCTCACAATTTATGTCATATACATGCTTTCTGGATTTGACTTTCTGTGAGATATATTTTATTTTTGGTTTCAGTTTTAAATTCTTACAACTTTTCTCATACGGAAATGTCAACTGCTGGCAATGCAAACAAACTATTTCAATCACATAGCAAAGAGCTTTTAAAGATTTAATTATCGCTTTAGCCGATGGTATTCCCTTATTTCTCTTCTATTTACAAGGAAGCAAGAAATAGGACCATTTCTGCTGTTCATCTCGATTAGCGTGAAGTAGAAGCCTATTACCAATAATTTGTTACAGAAATGTAGGGCAAGTCATGAGAATGTATCACATCAGATTTGTTTGTGTAATAAGGTTATATCCATCTGTTACTGTTTACCATTTTTGTAAAACTCAACCAGAACTAATAGGACTTCTGAAGTTATTCCCAATAAGTTTCAATTGCCATGAAAATATCTTAAATATATTGTATTAATCGAAATTGATAGTGTAATTTCGGAGGAAATCAAAATAAGAATTATCAAAACGATCGACGAACAATTATATATTTCTGAGGAGCATTGTGAGGAATATGAGACGTGACGCAGCGAGGAAAATAGACCGGGCGTTCACAGAGAAGGAGATCATGAGGACATGGGACAAAGGGGAACCCCCGGGAAACGTGGTAGCCAACTTTACAACGTTACAGTCCGGCTGACATGTGACCTTTTCGGTGTCCGCCACCTGTGCCTCTGTGCGAGTGTATGTTTCTGAAAGAATTTCTCTATCAACTATCCCTATTACTGGCTATACAAATTATTCTTACTTTCTCTACTAGGTATGTAGACTAGAGGAAGTATTGTATTCCACCCAAAAATTCAAAGTAGAATTTTTATGGAAATGCGTGTTTTGAGACCCCACTCATTAAAATTTTTTTGAGTAATGTGTGTCTGGGAAAAGCACAACTTAAAAATCTGATATATTAAAGTCACTTGACTTTCTCTAGCTGCTCTACAAACCTCCTACAAAAGATTATTCTTCTTTCCACACAATGCTAATCGAGATAAACATTAGCAGAATGTTCTTATTACTTATAAGTAGAAGGCAACTAAAGGAATGTGATATGATAAAACGCTGCTTTGCTGGGCCAAAATGAAACAAAAGATACATGGACGACATCCTGTCTCTGAAAAGTAAAGTATTTTAAAATTGAAACCAATAACAAGGAATATCTCGGAAACGGTTACCTGCACAACAAAAAACATAAAAGGCATAAATTGTGTATTTTGACGAGATCTGTATTTTTTGTATAGTAAGTTTTAGCCTATCTAACTGTTTCACAGTTATACAAAAGTTATTCACAATAAAGAGGAGTTCGGAGGCTATTCCCAGGAATTTTATTATTCATGTTAATAACTTTGATATACGGTATTTTAATTAAAATCGTTAGAGTCATTTTTGAGTAAATAAAAATGTACGAAAATTTTTCCATGTAAAGGGTAGTTTGTGGTAAGGGATTCTTGAAATTCTTTTTGTTGTAGCCTTGGAAGGTACTGAATTTAAATACCAAACTTGGGTTATGCTGTCCACAGACACACACACTGTCCCCCCCTTTTTTTTTTTTTTGATTTAGCTCTCAAATTTTTGGGTGGAATACAAATACATTTTCTATCTACTATGTACGTTGTACGTATGCGCTAGAAAAAGTAAAATTGGGTTAAATACTAAATTAGTACCTACATATTTAGATTCTACAACTTCCAATGATGCAACACAAATAATTTCAGAAAATTCCCTCCATCCCAAACTATCCTTTATGTGAAACATTTCTCCTTATTTTTGAACTTTATAAAATGGATCTAACGATTTTGATTAATATATTTTTATGGCACATAAAATCTATATTTAAAGTTTCTGGAAATAGCCTCCGAAGTCTTCATTTTACGTACCCAATTAGAAAACCATATGAGATACTCAAAAAGTTACTACACACAAAATGTAGATCTCGTTAAAACACTAAATTTATGTAAAATGCTTCTTTTTTGATTACTTGTTATTGGTTTAATTTTGTAGTAGTTATACTTTTCTGAAACTCATTGATTTTCTTTCATATTTTTCTCATCCAATATACAACGTAATTTCAAAGTAATCAGAGAGCGACCAGCTCTTAAAATATTTAACTCTCCGTTTAGCCTACTATATTCCCTCATTTCCCTTGTGTCAAAAAAATGTAATAACACTACTTGTGCTAATACTTATCTGAAGTAGAAGAGTTTGCTTTTCAAAGAACAATTTGTTGCAGAATAGAGAAAGTCATGTGAATGTGACAGATAGTTTTACTTGGCTTTTCTAGCATTTGTTATGTACATTGACGACAGAGAGGGTATTATATTCCACCAAGCAATTCGGTACTGAGATTTCACCGCAAATACATGTTTTAGGTCCTCTAAATAATAAAAACTAAAAGAATTTTTTGTGTGTGTGTGTGTGTGTGTGTGTGTGTGTGTACGCGCGCGTTGTCTATCGACAGCATAACAGTAATAAAAAAAAAAAAACACAAAAAAACGAAAACTCAATAAAATACCAAACTTGATGTTTAAGTTGGGTATCTTCCAAGGATGCGATACGAAGATTTTCAGGAACCCTCTCCTTAGCGCAGTGGTAGCGCAGCTGCCCACCAAGCGGGTGACCTGGGTTCGATTCCCGGTACCGGCGTGGGAGACCTGGATCGGGGCGCACTCAGCCCTGTGAGGTCCCTGGGAGGCCAATTGAGCCGCTACTTGATGAGACCTGCATTAACCGGCCGGGGTTCGCTGACCACGTCTCACACTCCAATACTGCACCTCATCCATGACGTCCTTAACGGTTTTGATGAAAATACGATATATTAAAAGATAGTTACATAAAAATAAAATGAATATCATGACATTGTTGGAAATAGCTGTGAAGACCTGTTCAATCTGGATGACCTGCATAATTGATAAGCCATAAGACATAGATAAAAACTTACCACACAAAAGACGTAGATCTCGCTAAAACACAATTTATATCATATACGATTTTGTAGAGTTAAGGATTTCCAAGACATTCATTGTTATTGGTTTCCTAAAGGAAAGAAAACTGTGGGCAGATCCAGGAAACGATAGCTTGAAGACCTTGAAGGTAGAACAGGCAACTAATTGCCTATACCATGAATTGGAAAAGAAGAGGAATTTTAAAATTCTTAAACTTTTCTTAAACAAGAATTCGTCATCCGCGTCTCTTTTGTTTTGCTGCTGGCCATGTAAAGATAGCCGAATTTAAAACTCAATCGCATACATTTTAAAAGATTTGACTATCGCTTTAACCTAGTGTACTTCCTTAGTTCCCTTCTATTGGCGGCGTTCAATAAGTAAATAGAAAATTCAAGAAATTACACTCGTAGCATCGAAAAAATGTATATTTAGTAACCGTCGTGAAATGGCAGTTAAAGTTTCAGCTATATCCATCACGTGGTTTCGTTGCCATAGGCGATTGAATCAACAATCTTTAGAGAGATGGATAAAAAAACGAGTTTTGTGTGGTGATTTAACACTTGTATTTAAAAGGCTTAACACAGAAGAGAAAACAAAACCCGAGTTGAATGAAGTTCATGACACATCTGCTCCTGCGTTTACAACAGTTTACAACTGGATAAATGAATTTAAACGTGGCCATACATCCACAAATTATGAACATCGTTCCGGATGTCCAGTAGAAGTGACTTCCTCCGAAATGATTGACAAAATCCAGGATATTGTTTTGAGTGATCGACGAATCAATGTTCGGAAAATAGTAGAGGCCACAGGCGTATCACAATGTACAGTATTCTCAGTTTTGCTCCAAAAATTAATTTCTGACAAAGGTTTCGGCAAGATGGATGCCGCGTTTGCTCTCAATGGAGAATAAACGTTATAGTATGCTCGATTCGGTGGCTAGTTTGGAACTTTTTCGTCGCAATCCTGACGAGTTTCTGTGATGATACATAACTGTGGATGAAACATGGATACACTACTACACTCCAGAGACTAAAGTACAGTCGAAATAGTGAGGTTTTAAAGGCGAACCGGCTCCGAAGAAGGCAAAGGTGGTGCAATCTGCAGACAAGGTGATGGGATGCAATCGGAATCATCTACGTTGATTACTTGCAGAAAGGAAGAACGATAAATGGAGAGTATATGCTTCGTTGTTGTACCGGTTGAACCGAGAAATCAAGTAAAAACGCCCTCATCTAGCAAACAAAAATATTCTCTTACATCAAGACAACGCAAGGGTGCACACCCGCGAAGCTTCGATGGCGAAAATTGTAGAATTAAAGTTCGAATTACTACAACATCCACCGTATTCACCAGATTTGGCTCCAGTGACATTTTTACTTTCTCTGCACATACTATATACATAGTGTATAGAGAATGTATTGTAATGCACCCAAAAATTCGATACCAAGATTTCACCGGAAATACATGTTTTGGCTCCCCTTGAATCCAAAAAAAAGCATTTTTGGAAAAAGGTCCGTGTGTGTATGTGTGTGTGTCTGTGGACAGCATAGCTCAAACACAAAAAGACCATTAAATACCAAACTTGGTATTTAAGTTTGGTGTATTCCAGGGATACAACACGAAGATTTTCAAGAAAATCCCCCACTACTCTTTACATGGAACTTTTTTCGAAAATTTTGATTTTCTCAAAAATGGCTCTAATGATTTTGATTAAAATATCGCACATTAAATATATTTACCAGACAAATAATATGAAAGTCTTGAATTTTCTGAGAATAGCCTCTGAAGACTACTTTATTCTGGATGAATTTTACGGAATTTTTCATAACTGCTAATCTTAAAACTTTCCACACAAAAAATGTAGAGCAGTTAAAACACACAATTTATGTTATATACTTTTTTTTTCGTGGAGTTGATCGCTTTTGAGATACTCTTTGTTTTTAGTTCCAGCTTTAAAGAACTTATACTTTTCTCATACAGGAATTTGTCAGCTCCTGTCCATACAAACAAAGGAACTTCAGTCATATAGCAACCAGCTTTTGACTATCACTTTAATCTATGTTAGTCCCTTATTTCGCTTCTACATACAAGGAAACAAGTAATAAGACTATTTCTGCTAATGTTTATTAGCATGATATAGATGGAAGAATAAGCTTTTGTGAATAGTTTGCAGATAACCTAGAAAAAAATATCATAATGAAACACTTACGATCTTTTTTACAAGTTTTTGGTCGGACCAGACAAGCGGGTGGGTGTGACCCCCGAGGAAAATCCCGATATAAATGAATGACATAATTTGCAGGAAGCAAATAGTTGCGGTAAGAAGAGCATTAGTGATATCACCTCCAAGGACAGTGCACACTGTTAATATTCTCGTCATGTTGGTCCGCATCACCGGGACATCATGCATGGTGTTCTCAAGGGTGCGATCCAGTTAACCTTCAACACAACACAACGGTTTATATTGGGTTCGATGCCCGACTCAGCACGACCTTGGAGAACCCAAAATTCTGGCAATTCACTGACAAACACAGGATTGCTTGGTACTTTAACAAAAACTCCTTTATTTGGATACGCAAAGTAAGACTGAAAAATCTGATGTGTTCGGATCACATGCCTTTCTCTAGCTGTTCCACAAACAAACTTTCCTTATAAAAGATTATTCTTTTATATACGCCATGCTAATCAATGCCATAATTGGTCTTATTATTTGCTTCCTTATAAGTAGAACGGAAATAAGAGAACACCATAGGTTAAAGCGATAGTCAGATCTTTTAAAAACCGATCGCCAATTGAAAGTGCTTCTCTCTCTCTCTCTCTCTCTCTTTAAGCTTAACGTCCTTTAACCTGATTGGTCATATTGGACGATGAATGATATTGGTGAAGTTACTCGACATTCGTTTTCTCAGGAAGGGAAAACCCCGAAAAAATCCTTATCCGGGTAACTCACCCTAAGCGAGATTCGAACCCACGACCTGTTGAATATGAGGCAAACACGCTACCGCCACCCTAGCCAGGCGATCTCATTTAAATTGTTTGTCCCTTTAACATCTAAGGTCATATCGGGGGGGGGGGGGTTTCATTAGAAACAGTTCTTGTCTGTAGGTTCTTTATGTTGGGTTTAAATCGTTTTCCCCCTCAAACACACACGCACACACATTCACTCTTACATATGTACATACTTCCAGAGTCTGTGGGGCATAGGGAATAATTCTGTTTAAATAAAAATTCCCCGTTTCAGCCGGGAATCGAACCCAGGACCTGCGGTGGTTCTCTTTGTTTGCTAGCAGTAAGACGAAAAGAAAGATATCACCCATTTGAAAAAAGTTAATTACCATAAAACTGAAATCAATAACTCGAAATATCTCGAAAACGGTTAACTCTAGAGAAAAAAGCTGTATGACATAAATTGTGTGTTTTAATAAGATCTACACTTATTATTTAGTAAGTTTTTGTCTCTCTCTTACGGTTTACTTGTTATACAAAAGTCATCCAGAATGAAGGGGGCTTCAGAGGCTATTTCTAGAAAACTATACATGTTTACCTCGATTAGCATGTCGTAAATAAAAGAACAATCTCTTGTAAGGAAATTTGTTTGTGCAACAGCTAGAGAAGAGACCTCTTTATCAGGCTTGAGTTTCTCTACCACACGGTACCAAAGACTTTACTTGCCTTCCGAAGGAAGTCATGCTAAGGATTTTTACGCCCAAAACATCTATCGTCCTCCGCGCCTTTGGGCATATGAAGTGAGCATGGAAACCATTACACCACGGAGGGCGACGAAAAATTAGAAGCAAAAGCATCTAGTGTAAACTAAGAAAAGTTGGATCACTGTGGAATATTTTGCCAACCTGACCTACCTTTGTAACTTACGTCAGAGCTGAAGAAACGGAAATAGCTCAAGTCAAACAGCGTGTTTCAAGATAATTAAGTGTGTCTTTAGGAAGATTACTTTTAGAGCAATCAATAAGTTATCCCGGCCGTTTAGTCAAACACTTCTCTTACAACTTGATGAAACACAAAAGAGAACCTGTCAGCCACTCATACTTTCAGTTCTGCTATTCAGAAGTCGGAAGATTTCATCAATAATACTTGAATTCGTCATTACAGAAAGCTCTTTTACAAGTATCTGATGTGTTCCATTCACACCTCCGCAACAAATTATTGTCAAAAAGCTTAATCTTCTATCTTCTTCGTGCTATCGAGATAAACATTAGCACAAACGGTCTATTATTTGCTTCCTTGTAAGTAGAAGGGAAATAAAGCCTAATAGCCTAAAGTGATAGTCACATCTTTTAAAATGGTTGCTATGAACATGAAATCCATTTCTTTGACAGGCCAGGAGTTGACAAATTCCCGTATGAGAAAACTTCTAAGTATTTTAAAACTGAAATCAAATAACAACATCTCGAAAACAGTCAGGTCCACGAAAAAATGCATTTAATATAAATTTTATGTTTTAATGAGATCTACATTTTTATGTTTACGTTTTTATCTCTTACGGTTTACGCAAAATTCAATAAAAATCATCCAGAATAAAGAGGTCTTGAGAGGCTATTCCCAGAAAATTCAAGATATACATTTTATTTGTCACGTAGATATTGTCGCTGTCACTTTGGTCTACCTTGGCGTCGGTCTGGATTAGCACCAGTGAAATACTTTATAAACAGGCGTGTACATACCTCTTGAAAGTTGTTTGATGCGCCGGTTCTGCTCATCCACGTAGAACACAAGTTTGCCTCTCACTCAGGGGGAGAAACATTGACTGGGGTATGTGACTCGGGATAGATTCAAAAATAGAAGTACTTCACTTTAGATTCCATCGAATTATTGCTTTTATTCACCTTTGTTACTTGGGGCACTAATCCTACGAGCGACTCCCAACATAGTAATTCTTGTATACGTAAAAATATTAATAACTAGTGCTATGTTTTTCTGCTTACTAAGTTCTTGTTTTTGATGGTCGTCGGTAATTGCTACGCACTTCGCTATTACGCGAACAAATCAACTCGTGGGATAACTACTTAGACACTAACACCGCCAATTTCACGTACGTACAACGTACAGCCTACAGCATACTGCGTACAGCATCACAAGTGTAACACGAAACCCAACAAGAAGAAAAAGCAACATAATTTCTTGTAAGCGCATCGCTTATATACCTACAATCTCCAATCTTGAAGCGCATTTCTGATTGGTTAAAAAGAAGAAAATAACCTTTTCACGTGATTAATTTTGTAAGTTCTTTGTGTTAAAGTCAAGTGACCGTTTTTTATAATGGAAAAGTCCCGAGCTGCTAACTTTAGGGGAGAGACCTTTCTCTAAAAAATACCCTGCTACTTATGTCTCTAATGCGCTAAAATCTTGCTCTACAAAGTCATTTGCGTTGCCAAGCTTAACAAAGAAAGTAACCTTGGCGTGCACAATAGCAACTCCTCACCCTAAGGTTTTGTGTTCTACAATCTACTCAGTCTTGGCTGCTGAAGCAGATATATTTCCTATATTAAACCTATGCAAAAATAATAATTAAACTAATAAAATACACAGCAGGCTAATATACTGTTGCAATATCTTTAATAGATGTGTTTTAATCAAAATTGTTACAGCCATTTTTTAGAAAATCAAAATTTTCGAAATTGCTTCCATGTAAAGGGTAGTTGGCGGTGGGGGAATTTTCTTGAAAATGTTCGTGTCGTATTCTTGGCAGATACTGAACTTAAATACCAAGTTAGATATTTAACGGACTTTTCGTTTTTGAGCTATGCTGCACGCATGCACACAGACTTGGACATCTTTTAAAAAAATGCTTTTTTTTTTTTTTGTACTAAAATATGTATTTCCAGTGAAATCTCGGTATTGAATTTTTGGGTGCAATACAATAGCTTCTCTGTACACTATGTACATAGTACGTGTAGAGAAAGAAATGTACTAATGAAACTGTTACGAGTTTTGTGAGATGCGGTTGTTCCATGTTCCACTTCCGTGGTTAGGTACACACACGTGAGCCAAATCCATACACGGTCACGTGCGTCTAACTACCAGGAAAACTTTGTAATCGTTCGGGGGAGCCCCTACTCGTTTTCCTTGTTGTTAAATTGGAGCAGTGCTATCAACACCATCAGGGTGGCCATATCTGTCCCACAGTTATAAATAAAATAAAATGAAACCTTAATTTTTCTTCATTTTTTTTTATTCTACATCCTTCTTCGCTGATTTTAATTTGAAATTTTAGTTTTTAGATTAGTTAATTATCTAAAAAAATTATATAATAGATACAACTTGTAACGCTTGTTTTTGGAAATGTATTTAAAGTTTCAATATATAGGCTGTTTCAAAACGACACCAAACGAAGATAGCAGTCGATTAGCTTACACTTGATGTCGCAACTTTCAAACTCTTCTATTTAAAGTTTTATGTGTGTTTAAAAATCGCACACATTTGGGATTAGGCAGCGAAGGAACAACGGTTGTCATACGACACACCCACATGCCACGTTTTCCATTACTGCCGCGCCTACACCACGCGACTGGGACCTTCGCTACCAACCGGCATCTCTCTTGGAGTGGGCCAGGCACGTGCCACTTGGTTATGTACGACTGCCTAATCCATGGTGATTTTATGACAGTTTTTGTATGTGTCGAATTTAGAGCTGAAAATTATACTCACGTATCAGGTACGGTATGACCAACAAAGTCCACATCTTTGTTTCGTGTCGTTTTGAAACACTCCCGGTGCCGGTGTAGCACGTTCGGATTTTATTGTCGCACAGATATTGAGAGAAAGTGATCGGAAGCACGCTTCTGCCTAGCCACCATACTTAAACACTACATTTTTGAGGTGAGCATGCCTTGTGTGGTTTAAATGTTCACACACACAACAAAATAAAATAATAAGATTTTTGGTGTTAAATGTTCTACACACAATTTATGTCCTATAGAGAGTAGAGTAACCCGTTTTCGAGATATTCGGAGTTATTGGTTTCAGTTTTAAGGTACTTCATCTTTTCTCAAACGGAGATATCTTTCCTTTCGTCTCTATTTTGTTTACTCCTAATAAGCAAAGAGAACCGCATTTCAATTGTTTCACTTGGTGACCAGATTTTAAAAACATCTGATAAATTTTTTAACAATAATTTGTTGCAGAGGTGTAGAGAAAGTCATGTGAATGGAACACATCAGACTTTTTTACCCAGGGAACCTCAAAACAGATGTTTCTGATGAAATTTCGGTGTGGAATACAATATCTTTTCTGGCTATCATTACATTGTATGTACATACGTGTTAGAGAAAGTAGTAATCTATAGACTTTTAAATTTGACTCCCAGTATCCCTTTAAGAGGAAGAATAGTTGTTGATTTACACTAATTTCAATAAAGTGGTGAACATATTCCTTCCCTAGTGACTTTCTGACACAGCAGAAGATATATCTACTTGTATGACGCTGCACTTGATGTTCCACGAAAAGCGAGTTGGTGCAATTACATACATAGTTGTCTAAACTTCCTGCTGTGCTTCACCAGCTAACATCGCGGTTTTTCCTGTACAGAAAGCAACAGATGAGATGCTGTGCTCCTTGGCGAGATCGCTCATACGTTAAAATTGTAAGCAATAACTTCTTACTTTCTCTACACGTACTGTGTACATGAAGATATTGTATTCTACCTAGATACCGAGATTTCGCCGGAAATATATGTTTTGAGACTCCCTGAAACCCAAAAAAAAAGCAGTTTTAGAATAAAGTCCGTGTGTGTGTCTGTCTGTCGGAGTGTATGTGTGTCTGTGGGCAGCACAAAAACAAAAGCCCTTTGAATACCAAACTTGATATTTAAGTTTGGTATCTTCCGAAGATGCGACACGAAAATTTTCAAGAAAATCCCCCCACCCCCGACTAGCTTTTACATGGAATTTTTTTATTTTCTCAAAATGGCTATAACGATTTTGATTAAAATATCACATATTAAAGATATTTACCTGATAAATAAAATGTATATCTGGGAATAGTCTCTGAAGACTACTTTATCTAGATGAAGTTTGCATAACTGCTAAACCGTAAGAGACGAAGAAAACACACAATTTATGTTATGTACATTTTTTTCGTGGAGTTGATCGTTTTTAAGATATTCCTTGTTTTTCGTTTCAGTTTTGAAAAACTTACACTTTCTCATACAGGAATGTGTCAACTCGTGTCCATACAAACAAAGGAACTTCAGTCACATAGCAACCAGCTTTTCACTATCATTTTAACCTATGGTAGTCCCTTATTTCGCTTCTACGTACAAGGAAGCAAATTATAAGACTATTTCTGCTAATTTTTTCTTGATTAGCATGAAGTAAATAGAAGCATAAGCTTTTTAACAATAATTTGTTGCAGAGATGTAGATAAAGTCATGTGAATGGAACAGATAGATTTTTTACTTCCTCTACACGTACTATGTACATAGTGTATAGAGAAGGTATTATAATGCATCTAAAAATTCCATACCAAGATTTCACTGGAAATAGGTATATGTTTTCAGATCCCCTGAATCTAAAAAAAAAAACATTTTTAGAAAACTGTCCGTGTGTGTCTGTGTGTGTGTGTATATATATATGTGTGTGTGTGTGTGTGTGTGTCTGTTTGCAACATAGCTCAACAACGAAAAGACCGTTAAATACCAAACTTCGTATTTAAATTTGGTAACTTCCAAGGATGCGACATGAAGATTTTCAAGAAAATCCCTCCACCCCAAACTACTCTTTACATGGAACTTTTTTCGAAAATGTTGATTTTCTGAAAAATGGCTGTAACGATTTTGATTAAAATATCGTATATTTAAGATATTTACCTGACAAATAAAATGTACATGCTGAATTTTCCTGGAATAGCCTGTGAAGACTATTTGATACTGAATGAATTTTACGGAATTTTGCATAACTGTTAAACCGTAAGAGATGGACAAAAACTTACAAAAAATGTAGATCTCTTTAAAACACACAATTTATGTTAAATAAATTTTTTTCGTGGAGTTGATCGTTTTCGAGATATCACTTGTTTTTGTTTTCAGCTTTGAAAACTTATACTTTTCTCTTACGGGAATTTGTCAACTCCATAGAAACAGAGAAACTCCAGTCACATAGCAATCAGCTTTTGACTATCACTTTAACCTATGCTACTCTCTTATTTCGCTTCTACTTACAAGGAAGCAAGTAATAAGACTATTTCTGCTAAATTTTTCTCGATTAGCGTGAAGTAAATAGAGGCATGGTCATTTTAACGATAATTTGTTGCAGAGATGTAGTGAAAGTCATGTGAATGGAACACATCAGATTTTTTATTAATTTTTCTCGAAAAGTAACATAAAATGAATGCGAATTATGTAGAATATTCAACACAAACACCACTAATCAAGATTATTAATGCGAATTTTGTAAATAGTTGTCAACACAAATACTTGCCTCTGATTATAATATTGAAAAAACCCGTGCAGGACAGAAATGCTAGGGGAAATTATTGCTGCCTGAATATTCGTCTCTGAGCTAGAAGTTGCACCTGCCATCGCGGAAGCTTCCCGCATGTTAAAGAGGACCAAGCCTACGCGAGGTTACTACAACCATTCACATGACTTTCAAACAATTCTTTTATCTTCAGCGTGCTAATCAATGTAAACATTACCAGAAACGGTCTTATTAGTTAGTTCCTTATACGTAGAAGGGAAATAAGGGAGTACACTAGGCTAAACCGACAGTCAAATGTTTTAAAATGTGGTTGCTATGTGTCCGTTTCTTTGCGTGGCTAGGAGTGACAGGTTCCCGTGTGAGAAAAGTTGGTATTTTAAAACTGAAACCAATAACAAGGAAAACAGTCAACTCCAGGAAAAAGTGTATGTAACATAAATTGTGTGTTTTAAAGAACTCTTCATTTTTTGTGTAATACATATTTATCTCTCTCTTACGGTTTACTAGTTATGCAAAATACAAAAAAATGCATCCAAAATAAAGAGGTCGTTAGTTGCTATTCCCAGAAAATTCAAAATGTACATTTAATTTACTATGTAAATATATTCATTATAAGAGATTTTATTCAAAATCGTTAGAGCCATTTTTGAGAAAAACAAATTTTTAAAATTTTTTTCCATGTAATGGGCAGTTGGAGCTTGAAAATGTTTGTGTCGCATCCTTGGAAGATACTGAACTTAAATACCAGGTTTGGTATTTACCCGATTTTTTGTTATTGAGCTATGCTGTCCACAGGTATTGCATCGCACCCAAAAATCCGATACCGATATGTCACCGGAAATATGTTTTGAGACCCCCTGAATAAAAAAAAAACATTTTTAGAAACATGTACGTGTCTGTCTGCCTGTCCTTCTGACTGTGTGTCTGTGGGCAGCACAGCTCAAAAACGAAAAGACCGGTAAAAAACCAAACTTGGTATTTAGGTTTGGTATCTTCCAAGGGTGGGACACGAAGTTTTTCAAGAAAATTCCCCATTCCAAACTACCCTTTACATGGAACTTTTTTCGAACATTTTTATTTTCCAAAAAATGGCTCTAACGATTTTGATTAAAATCCCGTATATTACTGGCATTTACATACCAAATAACATGTATATTTGAATTTTCTGGGAATAGCCTCTGAAGACCTCTTTATTCTGGATGAATTTTGCCGAAATTTGCTTAACTGCTAAACGGTAAGAGATAGACAAAAGCTTACTACACAGAAAATGTAGAGCACATTAAAGCGCACAATTTATGTTATATTTTTTTTTTCGTGGAGTTGATCGTTTTTGAGTTATTCATTGTTTTTGATTTCACCTTTCAAAAACATATTTTCTCACACAGGAATTTGTCAACTCGTGTCCATATAAACAAAGGAAATTCAGTCACACAGCAACCAGCATTTGACTATCACTTTAACCTATGGTACTCCCTTGTTTCGCTTCAACTTAAAAGGAAGCAAGTAATAAGACTATTTCTGCCATTTTTTCCCCCTCGATTAGTATAAAGTAAATAGAAGCTTAAGCTTTTTAACAATTATTTGTTTCAGAGATTTAGAGAAAGTCATGTAAATGGAATACATCAGGTTTTTTTTATTCAGGAGGACCCAAAACATGTATTTCCGGTGAAATCTCGGTATGGAATTTTTGGTCGCAATACAATACCTTCTCTATACGTGTACGTGTAGAGAAA
The DNA here is from genome assembly GCA_030762935.1 of Hymenopus coronatus. Classification (NCBI taxonomy): domain Eukaryota; kingdom Metazoa; phylum Arthropoda; class Insecta; order Mantodea; family Hymenopodidae; genus Hymenopus; species Hymenopus coronatus. The sequence continues at coordinate 6,787,276 of CM060894.1, forward strand.
GTAAAAAAGGCATTAGTACAACCTTAGAATGTATTTGTTGAGCAAACAAATGACCTGGCACGAAATAAGCTTATAAAGCCTGAAGCAATTGAAACGAGGACTCATGCGATTCTTGATCTGATTAAGTCCGTGTTCCGGACTGGTGGGCGTGCATTTCCGGAAGTGATCGTGACTTGTTGAGTACGAGCGAGTACCTTGACTGAGTGAGATCAGCGCAGCCTTGTGTTCCCGCATGCGGGCGAGCTCTCACCCACGCAACCATAATTATCTCTAGAGAAGGTATTGTATTCCATCAAAAATACTATTTGAGATTTCACCACAAATATAAGTTTCGATGTTCTTGTTTATGACACAAGTGAAAAAACGATGTTTTACATTGTGAGTACGAAGCTACGAATAATACAAAACAATTTTAACACGTGTGCCATACACTATTTTTACTTTCTCTACACGTACTATGAACATAGTGTATAGAGAAGCTATTGTATTGCACCCAAAAATTCAATACCGAGTTTCACCGGAAATACATGTTTTGATTCCCCCTGAATCCAAAACAAATCATTTGTGGAAAAAGGTCTGTCTGTAGACAGCACAGCTCAAAAACGAAAAGACCGTTAAATACCAAACTATGGTTCTAACGATTTTGATTAAAATATCGTATATTAAAGATATTTATCTGCAAATAAAATGTATATGTTGAATTTTCTCGGAATAGCCTCTGAAGACTGCTTTATTCTGGATGAATTTTAGCATAGCTGCTAAACCGTAAGAGATGGACAAAAACTTACCACACAAAAAATGTAGAGCACATTAAAACACACAATTTATGTTATATACATGCTTTCGTGCAGTTGATCGTTTTTAGATATTCCTTGATTTTGGTTTCAGCTTTGAAAAACTTATATAACTGAAACCAATAACAAGGAATACCTCGAAAACGGTCAACTCCACGAAAAAAATGTATATAGCATAAATTGTGTTTTATGGAGATCTACAGCGCCTAGTAAAAGCGGGTGTTAAACACTATCAAAAAATCTACATTTACTAAGTTTTTATCTATCTCTTACGGTTTACCAGTTAAGCAAAATTCAGAAAAGTTCATCCAGAATAAAGAGGTCTTCAGAGGCTATTCCCAGAAAATTCAACATATGCATTTTATTGGTTATCTGTATACCTTAAATATGACATTTTAATAAAAATCGTTAGTCATTTTTGAGAAAATTAAAATTTTCGAAAAATGTTCCATGTAAAGGTAGTTTTAGTGTTTTTTGTTTATTTGTTTTGTTTGTATTAGCTTAACGACCTTAAATCTGGTTGGTCATATCGGACAATGAATGAAATTGTGGATATGATACGCAAATGATCTCGGGGTCCTTGGAGCTTAAAGTTACTCGACATTCGTCTCTCAGGATAAGGGAAAAGCCCGAAAAAAACCATATCCGGGCAAATAACCCTAAGCAAGTTTAGAACTTGCAACCTGTTGAATGTGAGGCAGACACGCTACCCTGTCGGGCAATCGGCGGATTGCCAACATCTCAAGCGATGTTTTAATCGTTTTTGCAGGAGCCTGTAAGTGTTAATGTACAAAGAAAATGACCATGCCAGAGTCTAAGTAATAAGGCTTCAGACGGCGCCATTCGCAAGCATTGATTGTTTAGCAGCGTGTGGGCGACATGAGATTCACGTCCATTGCTCCAGACTGCGTAAATCAGCATTTTACTTCCTCTACATAGTGTATAGAGAAGCTATTCTATTGCACCCAAAAATTCAATACCGAGATTTCACCGGAAATAATGTTTTGAGAGCCCGAATAAAAAAAAAACAAAAAAAAAAACTGTCCGTGTGTGTTACTGTCAGTCAATCGTGCGTGTGGGTGTGGACAGCATAGCTCAAAAACGAAAACTCCGTTAAATACAAACTTGGTATTTAAGTTCAGCATCTTCCAAGGATGCGACACGATTTTCAAGAAAATCCCCCAACCGCCCAACTACCTTTCACACGGAAAATGATCGAACATTTTAATTTTCTCAAAGGTGGCCCTAACGATTCTGATTAAAATACCGTATTTAAGATATTGACCTGTCAAATAAAATGCATATGTTGAATTTTCTGGGAACAGCCTCTGAAGGCATCTTTATGCTGGATGAATTTTACGGAAGTTTGTATAACTGATAAACCGTATGAGATAGACAGAAACTTAATAGAAAATGCACAGGTTGTTAAAACACACAATTTACACACATTATACACATTTTTTTCGTGAAGTTGATTGTTTTTTTTAGATATTCCTTGTTATTAGTTTCAGCTTTAAAATACTTGGGAATTTGTCAACTGCTGTCCATACAAACAAAGGAACTTCAGTCACATAGCAACCAGCTTTTGACTATCACTTTAACCTATGGTACCTACTCCCTTATTTCGCTTCTACTTACAAGGAAGCAAGAAATAAGACTGTTTCAGGTAATTTTTTCTCGATTAACATGAAGTGAATAGAATCATCAGCGTTTTAACAATAATCTGTTGCAGAGATGTAGAGAAAGTCATATGAATGGACACATTAGATTTTTTCTTAATGTTCCATAAAATATTGAAAAGCAATTTTGATTTTATTTATTTATTATTGGTTTTTTACAGTTTTCTTCAAGTATTTCAAAAAGTAATTGCTAAACACAAATTGTAAGTTGTATATATGTATTTATTCTCTGCAATTGGGTACTGCCCGGTGGCAGAGTTAAATGTACAAAATCACTTACAACAATAATCTTAAGTTAAATTAAGAATAGTAATACAACTAACATATTATATATACATGTATTTTTTTTTTTGAAATATCTTACTACTTCTTATTCAGTATAGCACTACTTATGTCAATTATCAGCATGTTTATAAACAGTTCTTATGAAGCCTCAACAGTAATTGTTACAGATCCTTAATTATTTCACAGTATTTACTTTAATTATCTAACATTTATTCTCTTTAAATTATCCCTAAACTTCTTTAAGGTCAGAGGGCAGCCCTAAAGGCTACTACAGGCAATTCATTCCATTCTTCAATGGTCCTATTACCAAAAGAAAATTTTCCTACGTCGATTCTGTACCTTCTACCCTTAATTTTATACAAATGATCGTTTCGTCCGTAGTATGTTAGGTTTTCTAACTTCTTTCTAACAACCACCCATGCATTTAAACCAGTATAAGCTTTAACTAGTGTGACTAACCTATGTGTTTTAGCGGCTCTTATTTATTCTCTTCGCATTTCGCAATCCCAAAATATCTGCCTCTCTTTATGAACTTTGCCCTTCTCCGTATCTTTTCCAGCGAATCCGTTTTACTAACCTTGTATGGGTCCCATATTCCATTACTGGCCACACTAAGGACTTGCAGGCAATTTCCCTGCACTTCGCGCTCCCCTTCCTCAGTGTCCTCATTACGAAGTGCAATGTCTTCCACGCTTTCCTAGATGTAGAATTTATCTGATCCGACATTACTTGACAAGCTGTGGAATTTGTTCCCTGCCCATGTGATAGCTATGAAGAACTTTCCCCTTAGTACGACTAAAAACAATTGACTTACTTTTCCTAGCATTGATTGTCATTTTGTTTGCGGCGACCCACCTACTTATTGCATTTAGGTCATCCTGAAGAGCGGTCTCATCCATCCATGGATTTCGAATTTTATTGTAAAAATACAATCTTATCTGACATTTAATATTTATAGTTATATCATTAACAAAGATAAGAAAAAGTAACGGACCCAGTACCGAGCCTTGGGGCACGCCCGAACTTACAAAGCCCTTTTCCGACAGTTCTTTACCTTTCTTACTCTTTGTGTCCTTCCTTTCAAAAAATGTTCTAGCCACGATACTACGCGATTATCGATTTCTGTGTAAGTATAACTTACACTTTTTGTACGCAATATACTATTTGTAATGAAACTGTTTGAGGAACAACTAGAGAAAATCATGTGAAAGGAGCGCATCATATTTATGCTTCTAATATCGCAGCATAGTAATGAAGCATTACGCAGCATCCCAATTTTATGACAGAGGCATAACATTTGGGTTGTTCCAAGAAGGTGTGAAGACTCACACTGCTTTTACAATCCACTTCGCATCATTTTCCGAGAAAGAGCAAAACAATAACCGCAAATGGTTGGCAATAAACAGCACAAAGGAAGTATGACACAGAATGAAGCGATCTGCCTATGAAAACACACTTCACTATTGACAAATTTATGGCTCAATAAAACAGTCTCAAGTCACGTTTACAGATAACGTGTTTCTTCTTTATGGAATAAAACTTGAAAACAGAGATATGAAATAGCAAAGGTTGAAACAAAACAACCTCAGCAAAAAATATGATGACTTTCTCTGTTATGCAAACAGACTATTCTTACAAGACATTACTCTTTTTCTGCATCATGCTAATCGAGATAAACATTAGCAGAACGGAAATAAGCAAGTACACGAGACTAAGGTGATCGTCACATCTTTTAAAAGTGTCGCTATGTGAAATTCGGTACTTTTTCCGGACCAGAATTAAAACAAAATAAATGCGAAACGGGACCTCCTTTAAGACAAGTTTAAGTATTGAAACCAATAACATGGAATATCTCTGAAATGGTTAGGCTTTAAAAAATTGGTGTGTCTCATTCATATGACTTTCTCTACATTTCAGTAATGAATTATTTTTAGAAACCTTATTCTTCTACGAGGGTCGGCTGGTAAGTCCCGGGCCTCACACAGATACGGCGCCACTAGGCCAGTTAGACGGTAGCATCGTATAATTTGACTTTAGAATATCTTGTATCCATAGTTACAGGTCAATAGCTTGTTTAGTTTTCCAATGACAGCATTTTAAACAAGACAACTTTAGAGTTTTCACGAAAATTGAGGATTTGGAAAACCGAGCAGTGATTAAATACTTCCATTTGAAAGGCTTAAGGAGGAAATGGACATTACATTGAAAGACTCTGCCCCTTCATATTCAATGATTAAAAGGTGGGTTGCAGAGTTTAAAATGGGACGTACGAGCACTAGTGATGAGCCTCGCTCTGGACGCCCTGTAGAAGTGACAACTCCAGGGATCATTGAAAAAATTCATCGTTTAGTACTGGAAGACCGCAGTTTAAAGTTGTTTGAGATAGCAGAGACTGTAAACATAACAAAAAAAAAAAAAAAAGGTGTAGGTAATATTTTTTTTTTGCAATATAATTTATTTTGGGTCGCTTTAACAGCATGGTCATATCGCGACCTTTCAAACTGTACATAAAATAGTTATTTACACATTGGTAAAATACAAAATGGTTACATTTATACTTCACAGTTACTCAGAAAGTTTACATTGTCTTATAAATGGTAATGTTTTGGGCTTTCACAAGGTCGGTGCCGCGTTTGTTGAAAAGTTGCAAAGAAATACGGTTTCTGTTAAGAATGTGGAGCTCTGCCGTAAAACTCCCTGTGTATTTTTGAGACGACTTATTACCGTGGATGAAACTTGGACACATCACTACACTCCAGAAAGTAAATCAGTCAAAACAGTGGATTGCACCAGGTGAACCAACTCCACAAAAGGCAAAGTCAATTTTGTCAGCTAACAAGGTTATGGCGAGTGTTTTCTGGGGTAGACAGGGAATTATTTTTGTTGATTACTTGGAAAAGGGTAAAAGTATCACTGGTGACTACTGCGCAAGCTTACTGCAACGTTTGAGTGATGAGGTGAAAAGAAAAAGACCTCATTTGGCAACAAACAAAAATACAAAAATCTTGTTTCATCACGACAATGCTCCGGCCCATCATTGCAATGGGAAAATGTGCGAATTAAAGTTGGATTTGCTTGAACATCCACCCTATTCGCCAGATCTAGCACCCAGTGTACCCAAATCTCAAAACATTTCTTGGAGACCGAAGATTTCACAGCAACGAGGAGGTCATTGATGCGGTAAACAGCTATTTTGAGGACCTTGATAAATCGCACTACAGAGATGGTTTAATTAAATTAGAACACTGATATGACAAATGTATTAGCCTTTCTGGAGATTATGTTAAGAAATAAAGAAGAAGAAGAAAAAAAGACAATTAAATGCTGTTTTCATTGAGAGACCCGGGACTTATCCTAATATCAACTTCTTGCTAATCGAGATAATTAGCAGAAATTGTCTTATTATTTAGTTCCTTTAAATACATAGGAGGGAAACCGATAGTCAATTCTTTTAAAAGCTGTCGCAATGCAATTGCAACTGAAACTCGGTTCTCTTTCCGAACCAGAATTAAAACAAAAGAGAAATGAAACGGAACCTCCTTTAAGACAAATTTCATATTAAAACTGAAACCAGTAACATGGAATATCTCTGAAATGGTTAGTCTTAAAAAAAAAATATGATATGTTCCATTCACATGGCTTTCTGTATATTTGTGTAATAAATTATTTTACAAAGTTTATTCTTCTACCTGCTTCATGCTAATCGATATAAATATGATATGTTCCATTCACATGGCTTTCTGTATATTTCTGTAATAAATTATTTTACAAAATTTTTTCTTCTACCTGCTTCATGCTAATCGATATAAATATTAGCAGAATTGGTGTTATTACTTGCTTCCTTATAAGAGGAAGGGAAATAATGGAATACACTAGGCTAAAGTATTAGTCAAATATTTTAAAAGCTAACAAAAGTGCTCTTTGCAGGGCGAGTAGTTGACAAATTCCCATATGAGGAAAGTTTTAAGTATTTTAAAACTGAAACCAATAACAAGGAATATCTTGGAAATGGTCCACTCCACAAAAAATGTAGGTATATTCATAAATTGTGTGTTATAATCAGATCTACATTTCGGTGTAATATGAGCTTGCCAATCTCTTACGGTTTTCTAATTATGCAAAAGTCATCCAGAATTAGGTCTTCAGAGGCTATTTCCAGAAAATTCTAGATATACGTTTTATTTGTCAAATATGTATATACCTTTAATATATGGTATTTTAATCAAAATCGATAGTCATATTTGCAAGAATTAATTTTTTTAAAACATGTTTCTATGTAAAGGCTAGATTGGGGTGGAGGGACTTTCCTCAAAATCTTCGTGTAGCATTCTTGGAAGATCTAAACTTAAATACCAAGTTTGGTATTTTACCGACTTTTCGTTTTTGAGTTATCAAGTTCACAGATGCACAGACACACTGACCTTTTTGTAAAAATGCTGTTTATGAATATAGGGGGCTCTAAAACATGTATTTCCGGTGAAATCTCGGTATCCAATGTTTTAGGTGGAATGCAATACCTTTCCTACCTATATACTACGCAATTGCAAAGAAAGTAGTAGTAATAATAATAATAATAGTAATAATATAAAAATAAAATTAAAATAATGCATTTGACAAAGTGTGTTTTAACGAAATCTACATTTTTTGTTTAGTAATCTTTATGTATACAAAAGTCATCCAGAATGAAGAGGTCTTCAGGGGCTATTCCCAAACAATTCAGGATATATATCTATACATATATACACCACATAAACGTCTTTAATATATGGACATTTTAATCAAAAGCGTTAGAGCCATTTTTTAAGAAGTCGAAAATGTCAAAAAGTGTGTCATGTAAAGGGTAGTTTGGAAATCTTGGTGTTGCATCCTAGGAAAATTAGTTTCTTAGTCGGCTTACACCTCACCCCGGATTTCTAGGACGTACAAGCGGATGCCTAGGGATCAGAAGCCTGTCGGGGAGAACCTGGAACGAGAGGTCGGCCCGTAGGCAGACATGAGCGTGAGGAAGTGAATGATATGAAATGTAAGCGAAATGAGTGATAGGGAGTGATGGAGAAATTGGTAGAATGAGTGTCGGGGGAAACCGGGGGACCCCGAGAAAACCCACCCAGACGCCGCTTCGTCCACCACTAATCCCACATGCCGGTGCTTGGGACCGAACCCGGGCCTCCTGGATGGGAGGTGAGCGGTGTAACCTCTCGGCCACGGCGTCGCCATCCTAGGCAGATACTAAACTTAAATACCAAGTTTGGTATTAACTGACTTTTTGTTTGACTTACGTTGTCCTCGAACAGACACACAAGACACTGACATTTTTTAAATCTTTTTATTAAGGGGTCCTCAAAACCGTATTTCTGGTAAATTCTGTACGAATTTTTGGGTGGAATACAATACCTTCTTTACGAACAGAGCCAGATGGCTCAGCCGTTTCGTCTGGGACTGGCATTCGGGAGGTCGTAGGATCGGTTCCCCGCGGCCGACCTCTCTGACGTATGGGCTTTTCAGGTTTTCCCGGGTCACTAGGCGAATGCTGGAGAGGATTCTTCATTCCCCCTTCATTTCACTCAGTCTATCTCTTTCAGGGCTGTACTATGTGTCGATGAAGACTGCGGTAGAGGTGCCATTTCGTAGAGGTGACTGCGCTCTTGAATTACAGAAATGTCACTAATGGCTGTCTGCAAAATCAGGTGGTCTATCCGGGACACGAGATTGCAGATTCTAGTTCAGTCTTAAACTGAACCTTTCCTATTGGTTACTGAGACAATATGGCTGCGACAGGTTTCAGATTTCGTTAAGTTAGGTTAGGTATGGGTAAATGAACCGGTGCGAAATATGGGTTAAAAATGGAGTTTTTGAAAATCGGTTCCATTTCATTCGTTCTGTCTCCTGTGCATGCGCAGCCATGTTGGTCAATCTGCCAATGGCAGAGTTCCAGTCTAAAACTGAACCAGAATCTGCAACCTCGCCACGGGCTCCTGGCGCTCTCTGCTTAGAGATGAATAACTGCTTGTGAACAGTAAACAGTTAGGGAACCTCGACGGCGGCTCTCTCCCTATCCGAATATCGGCCGCCCTCTGAAATTACACTCATCTCATACTTGCTGCAAGGGAATACCTCTCCGTAACACACACACACACACACACACACATGCACATACACCTTCTCTAACATAGAAATACATTGCACATACGTGCTAGACAAAGTAAAACATAACATGGCCTTTGATGGCTTACCTACCCTAATATAATGACAGAAAATTCGTATATGAAGGTAAGGTAATCTCAAAATATTTAAACCGATTTTGACAATTCTAGCATTATTGAAAATTCCTATTCTTCCAGATGGTCGCAGATTATTCCCGCAGAATAAAGCTTGCAGGAATTTGAAACTGGTTGGTTAGTGGTTTCATTCTACTTTCTCTACAAGGAATAGTAAGTAGGGGAAGAATTGCATTTCTCAGAAAGCTCTATATCGAAAACACCGAAATATACATTTACACACTCCCTGAAAAGAAAGAAAGAAAAGAAATCTGATGTGTTCCATTCACATGACTTTCTCTACATCGCTGTAACAACGTATTTTTACTTTCTCCAAATGCACTATGTACATAGTGTATAGAGAAAGTATTGCACTCCACCAAAACGTATACTTTTCTCATACTGGAACTTGTCAACTCCTATCCATATAAACAAAGGAACTTCATTGACATAGCAACCAGCTTTTGACTATCACTTTAACCTACGGTTATCCCTTATTTCGCTTCTACTTACAAGGATGTGAGTAATAAGACTATTTCTGCTAACTTTTTCTGATTAGCATAAAGTAAATAGAAGTATAAGCTTTTTAAGAATTATTTGTTGCAGGGATATGGAGAAAGTCATGTGAATGGTACACATCAGATTTTTAAAAAACATATTCTTCTATCTACTTTATGAAATCAAGATAAATATTAGCAGAAATTGTCTTCTTACTTGCTTCCTTGTAAATAGAAGGAAAATAAGGGAATACACTAGATTATACCCATAGTCAAATCTTTTAAAAAGTGGTTGCCATGTGGTTGAAATCCGTTTCTATGTAGGGCCAAGAGTTTACAACTTTCCGTACGAGAAAAGATTAAGTATATCAAATCTGAAACAAATAACAAGGAATATCTCAGAAATGGTCAATTCCACGAAAAAAACGTAAATGACATAAACCGTGTGTTTTAACGTGATCTACATTTTTTGTGCAGTAAATTTTTGTCTAATTCTTACGGTTTATTAGTTACCCAAAATTCAGCAAAATTCATTCAGAATAAAGAGGTCTTTAGAGGCTATTCGCGGAAAATTTAAGATATACATTTTATTTTCCATGTAAATATCTTTTATACGGTATTTTAATCAAAATCGTTAGAAAATCAAATTGTCTTTTACCGACTTTTCGTTTTTGAGTTATCGTGTTCATTCGCACGCACACACACACACACACACACACACACACACACACACACCCGCGCGCGCTGAACATTTTCTGAAAATACTTTTTTTTTTGGATACAGGGGACCCTAAAACCTCTACTTAGGGTAAAACCTCGGTATCGAATTTTTGGGTGGAATGCAATACCTTTTCTATACATTATGTACATAGTACGTGTAGAAAATGTAAAAAGAAAGAAAGGATTTGTAGAAAGATACCCATTTGTAAATGTGTTCGTGAACACTATAACTGAAAACCTAAAGTCGTTTAAATGTCAAATTTGGAATAGGTATCCTTCAAAGATTCAACATGCACATTTTCAAGAAATTGTCCACCTCAAATACTCTTTACATGGAACATTAAAAAAATAGTTTTTCTCAAAAATAGCCCCAACCATTTTCTTTAAAACACCGTATATTAAATACATTAAATGACAAGTACTATATATATATATATATATATATATATATATATATATATATATATATATATATGTGTGTGTTTGAATTTTCTGAGTATAGCCTCTGAAGACTTCTTCATTGTGAATGACTTTTGTATAACTAGTAGGACAAAATTTACTACACAAAACATGTAGATTAATGAAAACTCACAATTTGTCATATACATTTTTGTGGAGTTAACGAGTTCCGAGATATTCATTTTTATTGGCTTCTATTTTAAAATACTTATACTTTTCTCAAACAGGAAGTCGTCATTCGTTTTTTCTTGTTTTACTCATGGCCATGAAAAAGAACCGAATTTCAAATACAATCTAATTTAAAAGATTTGATTATCGCTTTAGCCTACTGTGTTCCCTTATTTCCTTTCTACTTCCAAGGAAACAAGAAATACTATATATAACACGTTTCTATGGGGAATTAAAATCGATTTGAGTACGCTTACCGTATTGAATACTGCAAGGAAACGCGGATTCAGATCGTATTGAATCTTGGATCTGATCCTCTTAGAAAGTGGGATCGGAATGAGATCGGTTCGAAATATGTTGCTTGCACACCTGTGTATTCAAATCTTCTGCCACACTCGTTAATGTTTTTACTTTCTCTACACGTACACGTACTATGTACTATGTATAGAGAAGGTATTGTACTGCACCCAAAGTTTCGATACCGAGATTTCACCGGAAATACATGTTTTGGGACGCCCTGAATCCCAAAAAAAAACAATTTCAGAAAAAGGTCCGTGTGTGTCTGTGGGCAGCATAGTTCAAAAACGAAAAGATCGTTAAATACCAAACTTGGTATTTAAGTTTAGTATCTTCCAGGGATGCGACACAAAGATTTTGAGAACCCCCCACCCCAAATTACCCTTTACATGGAACATTTTCCGAAAATTTTGATTTTCTCGAAAATGGCTGTAACGATTTTGATTAAAGATATACAAATAAAATATACATCTTGAATTTTCTGGGAATAGCCTCTGAAGAATACTTTATTCTGAATGAATTTTGCGAAATTTTGCATAACTGCTAAACCGTAAGAGATGGACAACTTACTATATAGAAAATGTAGGGCACATTAAAACACAGTTTATGTTATATACATTTTTTTTTATCGTTTTTGAGATATTCCTTGTTTTTGGTTTCAGCTTTGAAAAAATTATACTTTTCTCATACAGGAATTTGCCAACTCCTGTCCATTCAAACAAAGGAACTTCAGTTACATAGCAACCATCTTTTAACTTAATTATAACTTATGATACTCCCTTATTTCAGTTCTATTTACAAGGAAGCAAGTGATAAGAATATTTCTGCTAATTTTTCTGAATTAGCATGAAGTAAATAGAAGCAAAGCTTTTTAACAATAATTTGTTGCAGAGATGTAGAGAAGGTCATGTGAACGGAACACATACGATTTTTATTGCTCTGTGGTAGATTATAAGGAAACCACTTATATGTTTCTTTAATTTGCAATGTGTTAATAAAATATAGTTATTTAACTTTAAAATAATGACAGAGTAACAACTCCAACGCAGTTCCAAGTTGACCAACATAAAACGTTGAATAATTTTATTCTTAAAGCTTGCATATACAAAACGATCTCAATTCGTATTGAGTTTAAATGTGAAACGCGGGTCCTATCGAGATGGAAACGGTCTGAAATCGATTTCAATTCACTATGGAAACGTGGTAATAATCTGCTAAAATTAAAATTCATCTGGATGATGTAGATAGAAGAATACCCTTTTGTATGAACAGACTTTTTGCAGAACAGGTGGAGAAAGTCATGTGAATGGAACACATGAGGTATACGCGTTGAAAATGTCAGTCACACAACAAGAAGGTGAGAAGTGAAGTAAATTGGTGGAATTAGACAAGATTCGCTTACCTCTTGACTAGGAGACATGACGGAGGCCGGAAGACTACTGAACACAGACACTATCAGTTGTGTTGTGGTAAGAAGAAGAAGAAGAAAGTGTGATAAAGACGCGATGAAGCAGTGCTGGCTTTCCTGCTGCAGAGTACGTCATCGTGCTTGCGATTCTATTGTCTTATGTAATATGTACAAGATTTGGCATAATTAAACAATAACGAGAGCTCCAACTTGTATCGATAAATTCTCGAGCAACTGTTGCGAGAAACGTTGTAGCTCGAGTTATACTTAATAAGACGAATAAAATAACAGTGGACAGGAACAATAATATTCCATTAGCACCGATGTCCATATCATACATTTCAGATCGCTTTGTATTGCTACATCATATTGTTGTGGCGTAAAATAAACAGGGCCGCGCTGTGGGTGAGTGGTTAGACCACTCGCCTGCCATGTTGGCGGCCCGGGTTCGATCGCGCATGTGGCATTTGTGGTGGGCGAAATGGCGTTTGGGCGGGTATTCTCCGGGTCCTCCGGTTTCCCTCGCCACTCATTCCACCAATTGCTCCATTGAATTCTGGAATAGTTTCCAAGCTTTCATCTTCAGCGACGTTAGCTCTTGAAAGCTTGGAAACCATTCCAGAAATCACCTGGCTGATGGCCCGAGAAAAGTTATTTCCCTCTCCATTCTGTGGTTTCGTGCCGTTGGCTTTCCGACAGTCCTACAAACACGGGGAGAGTAAGCCGATTACGACACGAAACACATATCTATTACTTTGGCTTAGTAAAGCATGATTGCAATTAATATGTCTATTGGCTATTCAGAGAGAAAACAAACGAACGTGGGTGCAATCAATTTAAAACAACAATTACATGTGAGTGTGATAAAAACGATTAAAATGCAGAGATAATGAGTTCCGATTGGTTAGAATTTTACGCGCCAATGTACTGGATTGGCCACTTCCTACGGTCACGTGTCATGAACGAAATAGTCAACACAAAACTTAATTTACAAAGTTCCACCGCTAAAGATTTGAGCCAAGATGCCACTTTGAGGTCTTCATGGCTGGGAAATCTTTTCCATCCAAAAAGTCATGTTCGGTGTTCAAAGAGAAACGCTGATTTTATCAACATTTACTTTCAACTCCTTCATAACGATTGATGAACTTCCACTCCGGTCTTTATCGTACACACTGGTTGCTCCTTGATTACTTGTAAATTATGTGTCATTTCCTCACTGAAGACTCGTTCATTGCATTATCACTATACACTTGTGTTATTTGCCTTTAAAATTCGATTCGCCGAACAATTTTGTGCATTCAAAAAACGGTAAAAGAGTTTAACATCTACGTTGAAAAATCGGTACCTACCACGTGACAATAAATACCTTGATAGCAATGTTGAGAAATAGAGTAAGGTAGTGTAACTTTCTGAAAGACCCAAGTATATCTGATTCAGAACCGCAACATTCATGTTGAGACCTCAACACGCGCCCAATTGCTTTATTTTATCAATGAAGTATTCTAAGGTTTCAGTTTTGCTCTCTTTATTTCTAATTGCTCTACACGAACTATGTATATAGTGTATAAAGAAGGTAATTTATTACATCCAAAAATGCAATATAGAGATTTCACCGGTCCCCCTGAATAAAAAAATGCATTTTTGGAAAAAGGTCCGTGTCTGTCTGTGGAAAGCATAGTTCAAAAACGAAAAGTCCGTTAAGTACCAAACTTGGTATTTAAGTTCAGCATCTTCCAAGGATGCGACGAGAAGGTTTTCAAGAAAATCCCCCCACCGCAACTACCCTTTATATAGAACATTTTTTTATTTTCTCAAAAATGGCTCTAATGATTTTGATTAAAATATCGTACATTAAAGATTATATTTACCTGACATAAAATGTATATCTTGAATTTTCGGGGATAGTCTCTAAAGACTACTTTATTCTGGATGAATTTTACGGAATGTTCCATAACTGGTAAACCGAAGACATAGACAAAAACTTAACAGAAAATGAAGAGCTCGTTAAAACACACAATTTATGTTATATACTTTTTTTTTGTTTTGTTTTGTGGAGTGGATCGTTTTTGGGATATTCCTTGTTATTGGTTTCAGCTTTGAAAATCATATACTTTTCTCATACAGGAATTTGTCAACTCCCGTCCATACAAACAAAGGAACTTCAGTGACATAGCAACCAGCTTTTGGCTATCACTTTAACCTATGCTACTCCCTTATTTCATTTCTACTTATAAGGAAGCAAGTAATAAGACTATTTCTACTAATTTTTTCTCGATTACCATGAAGTAAATAGAAGCATTAGCATTTTAACAATAATTTGTTGCAGAGGTGTAGAGAAATTCATGTGAATGGAACACATCAGATTTTTACTTTTTACTTTCTCTAGCCGTATGTATACCGTGGACAAACAAAATGAGTCATGTCTGGATGATTCAAATTCGCCTATGTTCTACACGACACAGCGCCTTGTATACACCAGCCATAATACAGTTGTATAGCGGCAGCAACTTCCAAGTCTTAATATTACTATCCCACATCATCAATAATCATAATCAGATACATGACTTAAGCTTCTTCAACAACAAACTATCAATATTAATTAAAATATTAATGATACAAAATATGAACCAGCTTGTATTGTACGGCATTATTAAACCTGACACCTTCCACGTGCATTCATGTAGCGGTGTGGCAAAGTGAACGTTTTTCCTCTGATGAGGGTCGCAGGTTCGCATGTAGCGAATGACATACTTATTTCATACATGACTTCGGTACAATTCCTAACATGATGCTTCTTTAAGGGTTTATTCTACCCAACAGCAAGCACGTGGTGCGCAGAATGGAGCGCAAACGCATGTGTTTTATCATTAACTATATTTTTGTGTAGTAAGTTTTTGTCTATCTCTTAGGTTTACAGTTATACAAAATTCATCCAGAATCAAGAGGTCTTTAGAGGCTATTCCCAGAAAATTCAAGATATACATTTTATTTGGCATGTAAGTATCTTGAATATAAGGGATTTTATTAAAAATCGTTAGAGCCAGTTTTGAGAAAATCAAAATTTTCGAAATTTTTCCATGTAAAGGGTAGTTGGGGTGGGGGTATTTTCTTGAAATTCTTCGTGTCGTATCCTTGGAAGATACCGAACTTAAATACCAAGTTTGGTATTTAACGATCTTTTCGTTTTTGGGTTATGCTGTCCACACACACACACACACACACACATACACGAACATTTATCTGAAAATATTTTTTTTTATATTGGAGGACCCAAAACATGTATTTCCGGTGAAATCTCGGTATCGAATTTTTGGGTGGAATACAATACCTTCTCTATACACTATGTACATAGTACGTGTAGAGTTAGTAGAAAAGCTTTTTTTTGGAAGAAAGGTCCGTGTGTGTAGGTGTGTGTGTGTGTGTGTGTGTGTGTGTGTGTGTGTGTGCCTGTCTGTGGACAGCATAGCTCAAAAACGAAAAGACCGTAAGTACCAAACCTGGTATTTAAGTGGAAAATTTTTTGTTAATTTTGATTTTCTCAAAAATGGCACTAACGATTTTGATTAAAATATCGTATATTAAAGATATTTACCTGACAAATAAAATGTATATCTTGAATTTTCTGGGAATAGCCTCTGAAGACTAGTTTACTCAGGATGAATTTTACGGGATTTTGCGTAACTGACAAACCTTAAAAGATAGACAAAAACTTCCACAACAGAAAATGTAGAACTTGTTAAAACACGCAGTTTATGTTATATACTTTTTTTTTGGTGGAGTTGATCTTTTTTGAGATATTCCTTGTTATTGGTTTCACCTTTAAAAATCATATACTTTTCTCATACAGGAATTTGTCAACTCCCGTCCATACAAACAAAGGAACTTCAGTTACATAGCAACCAGCTTTTGGCTATCACTTTAATCTATGATACTCCCTTATTTCACTCCTACTTACATGGAAACAAGTAATAAGACTATTTCTGCTAATTTTTTTCTCGATTAGCATGAAGTAAATAGAAGCATAAGCTTTTTAACAATAATTTGTTACAGAGATGTGGAGAAAATCATGTGAGTGTTACATATGATTTTTTTGTATTCAGGGGGTCTCAAAAAACGCATTTCCGTGAAATCTGGTATCGAATTTATGGGTGCATTACAATACCTTCTCTATACATAGTACTTGTAAGGAAAGTAAAAATATGACATCTATTTGTGACCCCATTTGCTGTAAAACTTGATTTTTATGTGAATGTTTTATTAGCACAGTGAATTTGTGCAGAAAGTTTTTAAATAACCATGTAAGATAACATTTTATACTAGCAAAAATGTCATATGACTGCATAAGTGATGTAAATTGCAACAAGATGGTCCAAATTTCACAGATTCTCGGTAAGGAAAAGAGGGTTTCTCAAGGACGAGTGTGACATAAACCCCATTCTGGTCGCCTTGGCTCTCGTGGAGATAAAATACGGACTCTAGTGTTGACCTTGAACCTTCCACAAGGCCAGACCGCATTGTCCACAACCGAATCTCTGACTGTTTCCTTTTCATCTGTTGGAGTGGAACCTCTCAGCTCTCCCAATAAATACTAAAGTGTGCATCAAAGACAGCTTTTTTTATTTCTTTATTCATTGTCGCTTAACTGTAAATGGGTTTTTGCGACATAAAAAACAGAACTGTACAACAGTTAATTACAATACAATACAAGTCACATAAATAGTCATTACAACGTATGGAAAAAATTACAATGAATTACAATAAAATCGTTAAGATACAACACATGAACAGCTTTTAACAAAGGAAATTCTGTTTACAGTTACAGTTTGTTATATACTGATGTTGAATGAAGACATTTTAAGACACTTTGAACCGTGTTTTGGTCATTGAACATTGTTGAAAGGTGAGTGGCCATATTGTACTCTCTCCTTTTTTCCCTCATAAACTAACTTTTATTTTGTTTTTCATATGGGTGTTAACATCCTGGTATGTTCAAGGGGTGTTTAGTAATTTCTCGTGCTGCAGAGTCTGCTTCTTGGTTGAAAAGCATCTTTACCAAGCTGTTTAATAAATTATATTGTGTTGACAACCGAGAGCAACAGTTTTACTTCCTCTACACGTACTAGGTATATCATGTATAGAGAAGGTATTGTATTGCACCCAAAAATATATGTTTCAGGGTCTTTTGAGTCCGAAAAAAGATTTTTAGAAAAAGACCCGTGTGTGCACCTATGTGTGTGTCTGTGGACATCATGGCTCAAAAACAAAAACACCGTTGAATACCAAACTTGGTATTAAGTTTCATATCTTCCAAGATGCGACATGAAGACTTTCAAGAAAATCTCCAACAACCGTTTACATGAAATTTTCTCGAAAAATTTGATTTTCTCAAAAATAGTGTAAAGCTAAGGTATTGTATTGTACCCAAAAATTTGATACCGAGATTTCACCGGAGGAAATACATTTTTTGAGAGCCTCTCAATCAAAAAAAAAAAAAAAAAAAAAAAAAAAAAAAAAAAAAAAAAAAAAAAAAACTGTCTGTGTGTGGGTGTGTGTGGCTGGATAGCATAGCTCAAAAACAAAAATACCATTGAATACCAAACTTGGTGTTAAGTTTGATATCTTCCAAGGATGCGACACGAAGACTTTCAAGAAAATCTCCCATGGAACTTTTCTCCAAATAATTTATTTTCTGAAAAATGGCTCTAAGGATTTTGATTAAAATACCTTTATAATATATTTTTATGACAAACGAAATATATATCTTAGATTTTCTGGAAATAGCCTCTGAAGACCTCTTTAATTTTGCATAACTAGTAAACCGTAAGACATAGATAAAACTTATTACACAAAATATGTATCCCATAGTATCCACATTTTAAAACATTTGACTGTTGGTTTAACCTAGTGTATTCCCTTACTTCCCTCCTACTTATAATGAACCAAGTAATAAGGGACATTTCTGCTAATGTTTATCTCGATTAACGTGAAGTAGTTAGAAGAATATAACATAACTCCATGGCACGACAGCTCACAGGGAGCCTTGGCCTACCGCCCGGCCGCTGCGTCCCCCATCTCGGTCCACTACAGACGTCATGGATGGGGTGCAGTACTGGAGGGTGAGACGTGGTCAGCGCCTCGAGCCCCTCCCGGCCGGTTAATGCGGTCCTCACGACCTGGAGCCGCTACTTCTCAATTGGCCCCCCAGGGACCTCACGAGGCTGAGTGCACCCCGGTCCAGGTCTCCCAGCGGGGGAAAAATCCCCACGCCGGTACTGGGGATCGAACCCAGGTCTCCCGCTTGGTAGGCAGCTGCGCTACCACCGCGCTAAGGAGACGACCGTTAGAAGAATATGCTTTTTAGTAATAATTTGTTACAGAGATGTAGAGAATGTCATGTGAATGGAACACGTCAGGTTTTTAGTAAAAGGTCCGTATATGAGTGTTTGTGTGTGTGTGTACAGCATAGCTCAAAAACTAAAAGAACGTTAAATACCAAACATGGTATTCAAATTTGTATCTTCCAAGGTTTCGATACGAAGATTTTCAAAAAAATTCCCCCACCATAAACTACCCCTTACATGGAAAAAATTTTGAACATCTTGTTTTTCTCAAAAATAGCTCTAACGATTTTGATTATAATAACGCATATTAAAGCTATTTACACCACAAATAAAATGTATATCTGCGAATAATTTCTGAAGACCTGTCCATTTTTGATTTTATCTGTTGGTTAATGTTTTAAAAGCTGTGGCTATGTGATTGTCATTGAAATTCGTTCTCTTTCCATGGCCAGAAAGCTTCATTCATCAGATTTTTACTTTCTATAACCCGTATGCACAATGTGCAGAGTGTATAGAGAAGGAATTGTATTTCACCCAAAAGTTCGTTACCGAGATGTCACCTGGAATATATGTTTTAGGGTCCTCTGGGGAAGAAAAAACAACAGTTTTCGAAAAGCGTCCATGTGTGTCCGTGGACAGCGTAACTGAAAAACGAAAAGAACGTTAAATACCAAACTTGGTATTTAAGTTTAGTAGGTATCTTCCAAAGATGCGGCACGAAAATTTTGCAGAAAGCCCTCCACCACAAACTACACTTTACATGGAAAATGTTGTTTTTTCTCAAAAATGTTTCTAATGGTTTTGATTAAAATGCCGTATGTTAAAGATATTTGCATCCAAAATAAAACGTTATTTTAAATTTTTGGGGATAGCCTCTGAAGAGCTCTAGGTTTTGCAGGATTTTGCATAACGGTTAAACCGCAAAAGATAGACAAAAACTGACTACATAAAATATGTAGTTCTCGTTATAACTTATAGTTTATGTCACAAACGTTTTCCTTATAGAACTGACCATTTTCGAGATTGTTTGTTATTTGTTTCAGTTTCAAACTTACTAACCTTTCTCAAACGGGACCATTCAAAACCTCAATTGTTCATAGCGACCAGCTTTTAAAGCTTTTGACTGTCACTTTATCCTAATGTATTTCCCTTCTACTCACAAGGAAGCAAGTAATACGATTATTTCTGCTAATTTTTTCTTGATTAGCATGAAGTAGATAAAAGAATAATCTTTTGTAGGAATAGTTTGTATATGGAATGGCTAGAGTAAGATTTTTTACTTTCTCCATACGCGCTATGTACATAGTGTATAGAGAAAGTATTGCACTCCACCAAAAATCGATACCGAGATTTCACCGGAAATATATGTTTTAGGGTCCCCAATATCCAAAAAAAGCATTTTCACAAAAAGGTCCGTGTGTCCGTGTTTCTGTGAACACGATAACTCAAAAACGAAAAGTCGGTAAAATACCAAACTTGGTATTTAAGTTTAGTATCTTCCAGGGATGCGACACGAAGATTTTGAGAAAAATCCCCCACCCCCAACTACCCTTTACATGGAACTTTTTTCGAAAATTTTGATTTTCTCAAAAATGGCTCTAACGATTTTGATTAAAATTTCGTATATTAAAGATATTTACCTGACAAATAAAACGTACATCTTGAATTTTCTGGGAATAGCCTCTGAAGAGTAGTTTATTCTGAGTGAATTTTACTAAATTTTGAATAACTGCTAAACCGTAAGAGATGGACAAAAACTTACTTCAAAAAAATGTAGAGAACATTAAAACACACAATTTATGTTATATAAATTTTTTCGTGGAGTTCGTCGTTTTTGTGACATTCTTTATTTTTGGTTTCTGCTATGAAAAACTTATACTTTTATCATACAGGAACTTGTCAACTCCTATCCATATAGACAAAGGAACTTCATTGACATAGCAACCAGCTTTTGACTATCACTTTAACCTACAGTTGTCCCTTATTTCGCTTCTACTTACAAGGAAGCGAGTAATTAGACTATTTCTGCTATTTTTTTCTGATTAGATTAGCATAAAGTAAATAAAAGTATAAGCTTTTTAAGAATCATTTGTTGCTGGGATATGGAGAAAGTCATGTGAATGGTACACATCAGATTTTTATAACTAAGAGAGATTCATCCTAGGCAAGCAAAAACGTAGGAGTCGATAGCTTGCGTGTTGGGTTGCTTTATGAACTGAAAGACTGCGCAAGCAGCAAGATACCGCATTACCTGCTTACCACTGCTTTTTTAAAATCAAGAGAGTTGGTAATGCTTCCACTGATAAGTTTTCAATCTCTATGTTGATATGTTGTAGTGGGTGTACTCACAGAAGTGAAGTTTTCCTTGGCATTTCGACAAGAGAGATTCGGGTTCCCACTCAGGAAATGGAATTTAATTTACCCGGAAGTGACGTCGTTATTGCTCTTCCAATATACGCAACACGAAACTTGAGATCTGTAAGAGGCAGTCAAGCAAATAGACCTTTCCGACTGCCAAGTGCTATACCGTTAGAAACTGATCCCTAATTCTGTTTCCCTTCTGGGTCTGAGGACTATCAGGTTCTGTCTGAATTTTCTTAATTTTGCAAAACCAGTAAACCGTAAGATATAGACAAAAATTGTAGATCTCGTTAAAATACACAATTTATGTCATATACAGTTTTTTCGTGGACCTAACCGTTTTCGAGATATTCTTTGTTATTGGTTTCAGTTTCAAAATACCTTTCTCATACGGTTTAGCCTAGTGTACTCCCTTATTTCCCTTCTATTTACAAGGAACTACGTAATAAGACAATTTCTGCTAATGTTTATATCGATTAGCACGAAGTAAATAGACGAATAAGCTTATTAATAATTTGTTACAGAGATGTAGAGAAGGTCATGTGAATATAACACATCAGATTTTACTAGAAGTTTATGTTTCCTTTTTGCAAAAACTATCCATGATAAAACTTTAAACTATAGTACTAAGGCTCTAAGCAATAAGTTCTGTAATGCGACCTACAATCATCTGTGTGTGGACATTCGTTGATTTAAATGGTTAACAAATTATGAATTTTTTCTTCGACCACATTTTTACTTTCTCTACACGTACTATGTACATAGTGTATAGAGAAGGTATTGTAATGCACCCAAAAATTCGATACCGAGATTTCACCCGAAATACATGACCTTCTCTACATCTCTGTAACAAATTATTATTATTATTATTATTATTATTATTATTATTATTAATAAGCTTATTCGTCTATTTACTTCGATATAAACATTAGCAGAAATTGTCTTATTACTTAGTTCCTTGTAAGTAGAAGGGAAATAAGGGAATACATTAGGCTAAACCGACAGTCAAATGTTTTAAAATGCGGTTGCTATGGGATTCAAATCAGTTTCTTTGCGTGGCCAGGAGTTGACAAGTTCCCGTACAAGAAAAGTATGTAAAAACTGAAACTAATAACAAGGAATATCTCAATGACGGCCAACTCCACGAAAAAATGTATATGACATAAATTGTACGTTTTAAGGAGCTCTGCATTTTGTCTATCTCTTATGGTTTACTAGTTAGGCAAAATAAAAAATAAATAAAAAAATTCATTCGAAATAAGGAGATAACGAGATAAGGAGAGGCTATTCCCAGAAAATGCAAGATATACATTTTATTTGGCATGTAAATATCTCATTTTGGAGAAAATAAGTTTTTCCATGTAAAGGGTAGTTGAGGCGGGAGATTTTCTAGAAAATCTTCGTGTTGCATCCTTGGAATATACTGAAGTTAAATACCAAGTTTGGTATTTAACGCACTTTTCATTTTTGAGCTATTCTGCCATAGACACAGGCATAGACAGACAGACACACACACACATGCATATTTATTTGTTTATTTTTTTATTCAGGGGACTGAAAACACATATTTGCTGTGAAATCTCGGTATCGAATTTTTGGGCGCAATACATATGTCAGTCTCAGGGTAAAAGGAATAAATCATTTTCTGCCATTTTATAGGAGAGCCAAAAAACTAAACTGTTTATCCTAAAAGGTTACAAAGAAATACATGAATCATCTGAAATAGTTAATTTTCAAAATCTAGTCAACTGTTTTCTGTTATTCCCCTTAACGCAGATATGCACATTGCGAAATACTTTACTTTATTGAAAGGGGAAAATTTTGATAAAAATTACTTATTCCCTTTTACCCTGAGACCATCGAATACCTTCTCTATACACTTGCGTAGATAGTACGTGTAGAGAAAGTAATAACAGCATAACAAATGATAGCTATATTTGCAGGGGATTATTATTGTTTGTTGAGGTTATGTTTTTGTTAAGCCCTTCCAGAGCATTGTTCTGTCAGTAAAGGATCAACTTGTTATCAGTTTCGAGGTCTCACCTCATGACCTGCGCACTGATAACAGCTGTACTTGTGGCCAAGACGTGGCTTCTAGCCAAATACGTTTCTTTGCTTTCAAAACTTTTTTTAGCTTTATAGTTCACCACATATTCTGCGTGTTAAGCCAAGTTTAGCAACATTAGAAAACAATAACAGTACCAAGAAAAACAATATCTGGAGAAGGAAAATAAATTCTGATGTGTTCAATTCACATGACTTTCTCTGTGTTTCTGTAACAAATTGTTCTTAGGAAGCTTTTCCTTCTATCTCAGGATAATCGAGATAAACATTAGTAGAAATTCTTTTATTACTTGCTTCCTTGTAATAAGAAAATACACTAGGCTAAAGTGATAGTGAATTCTTTTAAAAGCTGGTTGCTCTGTGATTGAAATTCGTGTCTTTGCATGAAAGGAGTTGACAAACTTCCGTGGGGAAAAACATAAATATTTTAAAATTGAAACCAATAACAAGCAATATCTCGGAAATAGTAAACTCTACGAAAAAAAGTATATGACACAATTTCTGTGTTTTAACGAGATCTACGTAGTAAAATGTTTTTTTCTATCTCTTGTCTATTTACTAGTTAATGCAAAAGCCATTCAGAATGAAGAGACCTTCAGAAGCTAAATGGAAATTGAGTCTTATTTATGGACGCTCTTTAACCTTTGTGGTTCTCAGCGTCCCATTCTATACTGGGCGTGAAAGACTGCTTAATTTTGCTCAGAGGCCTCTCTATCAGGCTTGGGGTTCTTTTAGGTGCCATAAATCTACGACACGGGACCAATGGCTTTACTTCTCCTCTAAGGAAGCCATGCTAATGAAAAACTAAAACATCCGAAAAATTCCATCGTTTGAATCCGCGTTCTTGGGTGCAGAATGGTAACCACTACACCACGGAGGGCGGCCTTCAGAAGCTCTTCCCAGAAAATCCAAAATATATATTTTTCTAGCGGACCCAATAGACGTTGTCCTGTTCAAAAGCTTTAAATTCGAAAATTATACAAATATTTAAATAAAGTGTAATTATTCGGATTGTTTTGATGAAAATATATGTTAAAAAATCTGATGTGTTCCATTCACATGACTTTCTCTATATCTCTGCAACAAAATATTGTTAAAAAGCTTATATCTCTATTTACTTCATGCTAATAGAGAAAAAAATAGTAGAAATGGTCTTATTACTTGCTTCCTTGTAAGTAGAAGCGAAATAACGGAGTACCATAGGTTAAAGTGATAGTCAAAGGTGGTTGCTATGTGACTGAATTTCCTTTGTTTGTATGGACAGGAGTTGACAAATTCCTGTATGAGAAAAGTAAGTTTTTCAAAACTGAAACTAAAAATAAGGAATATCTTAAAGACGATCAACTCCACGAAAAAAAATGTAAATAACATAAATTGTGTGTTTTAATGTGGTCTACATTTTCTGTGTGGTAAGTTTTTGTCCATCTCTTACACTTTATGCAAAATTCCGTAAAATTCATCTAGAATAAAGTAATCTTCAGGGGCTATTCCCAGAAAATTCAAGATACGAAGATTTTCAAGAAAATCCCCCACCCCCAACTACCCTTCACATGGAAAAGTTTTCGAACATTTTGATTTTCTAAAAAATATCTCTAACGATTTCGATTAAAATATCGTATATTAAAGATATATACCTGACAAATAATATGTATATCTTTAATTTTCTGAGAATAGCCTACTTTATTCTGGATGAATTTTACGAAATTTTGCATAACTGCTAAACCGTGAGAGATAGACAAAAACTTATCATACAAAACATGTAGAGCACATTATAACACAAGTTATGTTATATAATTTTGGAGGTGATCGTTTTTTAGATATTCCTTGTTTTTGGTTTCAGTTTTAAACAAGCATCCTTTTCTCATACAGGCCTTTGTCAACTCCTGTTCACACAAAGGAACTTCAGTCACATAGCAACCAGCTTTTGACTATCACTTTAACCTATGGTACTCCCTTATTTCGCTTCTACTTACAAAGAAGCAAGTAATAATTCTGCTAATTTTTTTCTGGATTAGCATGAAGTAAATAGAAGCATAAGCTTTTTAACAATCATTTGTTGCAGAGATTTAGAGAAAGTCATGTGAATGGAACACATCTGATTTTTTTTTAATTACACTGCAAAACGCTTTACACATTAATTAGAATTACACTTTAATTTAAAACCTTCAATTACTGGAGAAAATTATTTCAATGTAATAAGAAAACTAGGCTACGGCGCAAGTAAGGAATGTGCGAAATAGTAACAAATTTAGAGGAAATTTCCTTGAATCCAATTGCAACACCGACTACCGGGTCAAGTATTTCGATACTGCGATCGCAGCGCTGCCTGCCGGATCCAATGAAAATCATCCACAAATTAACACAAAGAATAATAAATTAATGCTTAAAAAACATTATCTATCGGATTGAATTGTGAATCTAAACCTTCTCGAATCCACTTGAACACACACAAAAAATCATCGAAATTGGTCTAACCGTGTGTGTGTGTGTATGTGTGTGAGTATTAGGGAAAATAAAGAATAAGAAAGATTTTCCTTGTAAACGGTAGTTCGGAATGGTGGGATTTTCTTGAAAAGCTTCAGCCCCATTAAATCTCGGAAGATGCTGAACTTACATACGAAGATTTAGATTTTAGTCATGAAAATGTGTACATTTTGGGGAATACTTGCTATTCGTAGTAGATACTGTCAGGTCGAGAATACGAGATCTGATAAATAACTTACAGTTCGTGGTTAGACCATTACTTTTTGAAATACCTGTAAAAAAATAATAATAATAATAAATCAAAATTGCTTTTTAATACTTTATGGAACATGAAGAAAAGATCTGATGTGTTCCATTCACATGACTTTCTCTTACATCGCTGCAGCAAATTATTGTTAAAAAGCACACATATTCTTCTATCTAAATTATGATAAACATTAGCAGAAATTGTTGGTTGCTTGCTTCCTTGTAAGTAGAAGGAAAATAAGGGAATACACTAGGCTAAAGTGATAATCAAATCTTTCAAAAGCCGGTTGCCATTGGATGAAATTCAGGAGTTTACAATTTTCCGCGTGAGAAAAGTTTAAGTATTTTACATCTGAAACAAATAAGGAATATCTCAGAAATGGCCAATTTAAGGAAAAAAGTATATGACATAAATTGTGTGTTTTAACGTGATTTACATTTTTTTTGTGAAGTAAGTTTTTGTGTATCTCTTACGGTTTACCAGTTATGCAAAGTTCAGCAAAATTCATTCAAAATAAAGAGGTCTTTAGAGGCTATTCCAAGAAATTCAACACATATATTTTATTTGCCATATAAATATGTTTAATATTCGGTATTTTAATCAAAATCGTTAAGCTATTTTTGAGAAAATCAAAATTTTCGATTTTTTTCTATGTAAAGAGCAGTTTGGGATGAGGGGATATTTCTCAAAATATTCGTGTCGCATCTCTGGAAGATACTAAACTTAAATACCAACTTTTCTTTTTTGAGTTATCGTGTTCTCAGACACACGAATACATACACGGACCTTTTTCTGTAAATATTTCGGGCGAAATCTCGGTATCGAATTTTTGGGAGGAATGCAATACCTTCTCTATGCACCATGTACATAGTACGTGTAGAGAAAGTAAAAATGAATTCTGGATGTGAACAAATGAAAGGCTACATCTAAATTATATGGACAAAGCCTTCTTATACACTCTTTTCTTAATGAATTTTGCAATAGTTTATTTACTTGGAGTAGCACATGCCTTGAGTGTTACGTCATTTCCTAACTGTACTGTAAGTATTAATGATCTCTCAAACTGTTACAGTGCTTGTTGCCATGGCAATTAATAAATGGATTGTAAATTTAGCTTACATTACCAAATATGTGTTCAGAATGATTAACTTACATATCAAGTATTTCAAAGAAGTAATATACATGTTTATTATGACTGTAGGAAAGTCCATGGAAAAATTTAGGAACCATTGTTTTAGACGTGCCAGGGAAATAGCAAACAGCTAAACAGATGAAAACAAATACAAGAATAAGTTTGTCTAGTTATAAATTACAGAACACGTGACTTGTGTAGTTTTTAATGCCATCTGCTGGAAAACGCGTGACATTGGAAAGATATCAAACCATAAAGATAACGCAGGCACTGTTGAAATGTCAGGTATCACGTGATCTTTCATAATCACTTCTGCTGATGACTTCATCCAGGACAACGCATTTTCTGGACTTACCTGATGTATGACATCTTCGATCCCTAGCGACCGCACACTTCGGTTTTACTGGTTTCTACGCGGTCGTTAAGCGATTTCCTTACCGAGCGGGATAGTGGCTCAGTCTTTTTTACTTTCTCTACACGTACTATATACATAGAGTATAGAGAAGCTGTTGTAATGCACCCAAAAATTCTATACCGAGATTTCACCGCAAATACATGTTTTGAGACCACCTGAATAAAAAAATTGGAAAAAGGTCCCGTGTGTGGTATTTACGTTTGGTATCTTCCAAGGGTGCGACACGAAGATTTTCAAGAAAATTCCCCCACTCCAAACTGACAATTTTGAATTTCTTAAAAATGGCTCTAACGGCATTGATTAAAATCCCGTATATTAAAACTATTTAGATTACAAATAAAATGTATATCTTGAATTTTCTGGGAATAGCCTCTGAAGACCTCTTTATTATGGATGAATGTTGCTTAACTGCTAAAGCGTAAGAGATAGACAAAAACTTACTGCACAGAAACTGTAGATCTCTTCAAAACCCACAATTTATGCCCTTTACGTTTTTGATGTGGAGGTAACCGTTTCCAAGATATTCCTTGTTATGGGTTTCAATTGTGAAGTACCTAATACTTTTCTCAGTCAGGAAGTGTCCGTTTTTCTTTTGTTTTACTCCTGGCCAAGCAAAGAAGCGATTTGCAATGACAATGGCATAACGATAGCTTTTAAAACATTTGACTATCACTTTAGCCTAGTGCATTCCCTTAGTTCCCTTCTACTTATAAGGATCTAAGTAATCAAAACATTCTGCTAATGCTTATCCCGATTAGAATTGTGTAGAAAGAAGAATAATCATTTGTAAGACGTTTGTAGAGCAGCTAGAGAAAGTCATGTGAGTGTAACACATCAGCTTTTTTAACATGTAAAATACAACTTGTTTGGTACGCAATGAGTGTACAACCATATGTACACAGAAGCCGTGTGTAGGACACAAGTTGGGTACGTAGAGTCAGACTGAAAAATTCAATGCCTTAGCCGGGATTTGAATCACGGATCTCCCGGTCTGCAGCCGGTTGCTTTACCACTGAGCTACCATGGCAACATGCCGGCACACCATTGATCTTCGTAACTAACTCGCCTGTTTCCCGGCAAACCACAAGGTGATCTCAACAACATTGTAAGTCACCATTGGGTTGTCATCTGAAAATAATTTGAGATCACCTTGTGGTTTACCAGGAAACATGTGAGTCAGTTGAAAAATGCAATGCTATAGCTGGGATTTGAAGCACGGATCTCCCGATTTCTAGCCGGTTGCTCTACCAGAGCATTGAATTTCTCAACTGACTGTACCTATCCAAATACATATGCATAGTTGTACACGATCGAACCCACGGCTCGAACCTACGATCCCCTGCGCCGCGAAACACCAAAGGTAAGCACTTTGGCGAGCTCGGCCTAGAGACCTGCCTTCGTTTCGTCCGGGACCAGCATTCACGAGGTCCATTCCCGCGCCCCCCCCCTCGTTGATCATTGGGTTTCTCGGTTTACCTGGAACGTATCTTCGTTACTCTGAAATGCCTATCTCTTCATTTCGTTCCAGCCTCTCTTTCAGGGTTGTAAGTGTCGACGAGATTCTCCGCAGCTCTCGGCGGCGGGTGGCGCTGGGGTCGTCTGAAGGACTTGTCCAAGAGCGCGGCTCCTAGCGCTCTCCGCGTTGAGACGAACAACTTCTTGGACCATGGTGGCTCTTTCCCCGCGATCGGTTTCGGCTGCCCCCATCCTATGGTCTGACGCATAAGCCTATGGTGGCTGCAGTGTGTGTCATTCCAGAGATTTCGCAAGATTTCCTTCCCATCATTTTCCGTTCATTCCGTTACACTCTTATCTTCCAAATGTTCTTGATGTTCTTGATGTATGGCAGTGTTGCATGCTCAGTGGAACTATTTCTCCCCGTGGACACTAGGTGGCTGCCAACTCGACGGGTTGCCTGCAGTCCGGCAGTGGGACGGATCACCCAGCTTGGGAATGTTTGGGACTTCCAGCGTGTCTGTGGCCTCTTATAGATCCTTCATCTCATCTTATGCGCGAGTTATTCCTTTACATAAGTTTACTTTATCAAGCATGTATATACATTGCATGTGCATGGTAGATGGAGTAGAAATTATATTCCACCGAAAAATTGTATACCTATGTTTCACCGGAAATACACGTTTTGATGACCCCCAAATATAAAAACATTTTTAGAAAAAAAAAGTCGCTGTTTCTGTGTGTGCCTGTGTGCAGTATAAACAAAAAAACAAAAAAAAACGACAATTCGGCTAAAAATCAAACTTTGTATTAAGTGTAGTATCTTGAAAGGATGCGACACACAGATTTTCAGAAAAATCCTTCCATGCCCAATTACCCTTTATAGGGAAGAATTTTCGAAATTTTTTATTTTCTCAAAAATGGCTCTAACTACTTTGATTAAAACACCTTATATTAAAGATATTTACAAAAGACAATATGTGTTTGTGGGATTTTTTTGGGAATAGCCTTTGAAGACCTCTTCATTCTGGATGAATTTTACCTGAATTTTGGTTCACTAGTAAACCGCAAGAGATAGACAAAAACTTACTACACAAGAAATGTAGATCTCGCTAAACACACACAGTTAATTTCATATACATTTTTTTCGTGGAGTTGACCATTTTTGAGATATTCCTTGTTATAAGTTTCAGTTTTAAAATACTTAAACTTCAGTCATAGGGAGCTTATCAACTCCTGGCACTGTAAAACAGTGGCAACCAGCTTTTAAAAGATTTGACTATCACTTTAGCCTAGTGTATTTCCCTTCTACTTAAAAGAAGCAAGTAATAAGACTATTTCTGCTCATTTTTTCTCGATTAGCATGAAGTAAATAGAAGCATAGCTTTTTAACAATAATTTGATGTAGAGAAAGTCATGTGAATGGAACACATTTGTTCTTTTGTGATAGTGTTTAACGCCCGCTTTTACTACTTATGATACATGAATAGAGATGGAGCACTGGTGGAATATGATGGCGGGGGAAACCGCAGAATCCGGTTTGACCACCACAAATCTGACATGCAGTCGCTTGGGATCGAACCCTGACCGTCTGGGTATCGCTTAATGTATATCAATTGTACAAGATTTTACAAAATTCCTTCCGAATGAAGTGGACCTCTCTTGTACCCCCTCCCCAAAAGTGTTATGTAAATATTTTGTACGATATTTCAATCAAAATAAAATGCAGGTTTTGCGGTCACCTGAATGTAAAATAACATTTAGAAAAAAACTGTGTGTGTGTGTGTTTCTTTTTTTACTTTCTCTACACGTACTAGGTACATAGTGTATAGAGAAGGTATTGCACTCCACCCAAAATTTCGATACCGAGATTTCACCAGAAATATATGTTTTAGGATCCCTTGTATCCAAAAAAAAAAACATTTTGAGAAAAAGGTCCGGGTGTGTGTCCGTGTGTCTGTGAACACTATAACTCAAAAACGTAAAGTCGGTAAAATACCAAACTTGGTATGTAAGTTAAGTATCTTCCAGGGATGCGACACGAAGATTTTGAGAAAAATCCCCCACCCCAAACTACCCTTTACTTGGAACTTTTTTCGAAAATAGCTCTAACGATCTTGATTACAATGTGATATATGAAATACATTTACCTGACCAATAAAATGTATATGTTGAATTTTGTGGGAATAGCCTCTGAAGACTGCTTTATTCTGGAGGAATTTTGCATAGCTGCTGCTAAACCGTAGGGGATGGAAAAAACAACTATGACACAAAAAATGCAGAGCACGTTAAAATACACAATTTATGTTATATACATTTTTCTGGTGGAGTTGATCTTTTTGAGAAACTTACACTTTTCTCAAATGGGAAGTTGTCATTCAGTTTTTAGCTCATGGCTATGCAAAGAGAGCCGAATTTCATTGCCATCACTCATCAGCATCAGACAGCAATCATTTCTTAAAATTGTTGAGTATCACTTTAGCCTAGCTTTAAGCTTTAGGGCAGTGGTGACCAAATGGCGGCCCGCGAATAAATATATGATTTATTCCTTTTTTAACTTCCTACATAGATCTATCTCATTTTAGAATTTGATGGTAGATTTCGATCACAGATGGAACTTTTCAGCAATGCCATTGAGATGTTAAGTAGACCTGCAGTTAGAACTATGTGATTCATCTCTTCAAACAACAGAGACAACTGGTGTTGATTTTTGGAAACTCATTTCCACAATTTAGAAACTGGGCTTTAAAACTTACTTCCATATTTTGTGGTACTTACGTATGTGAAACTGCCTTCTCTGCTATGAAATTAGTGAAATCAAAGTCCAGAAACAGATTAACTGATTCAATGTCATCTCATATTCTTAAAATTGCAACATCAGAACTGGAAGTAGATTTTAAATCTTTTGTAAAATATTTTGACAAACCGCATTGTTCTTATTAAAAAGCAATGTTTGTTCCTTCACTGTGCATGTGATAATATTAAAAACAACATGCTGTTAAGTTGGCATTGCTGTTATTTTATTGTTAATATAGTTATACTATTAATTTTCCCGGTCCTTATCGTACTCTAGCCCTCAGAGCATTACTAATTGGACATCACTACTTTATCGTATTCTCCTATTTAAAACCAACTGAGTGTAAAGGTCATTTCTGTTAACGTTTATATTGTGCAACAAATGCGCTAGTAAGTGATGGTGCTCAACAACAAATTTGTGTTCTTGACATCATTTTGTTTTGTTACGAAGAAATTACAGAATGCCGAATAGCGCATAACAATTAACAATTTGTTAAGCCGTAACAAAACGTTACAGAATCGTCCTGTATGTAATTATCTGTATAGCTAAAGTTTGGGATGGGAACAGGAAAAGCTTTAAAAGCCCATAACTGGCGCCAGTTCCTAACCTCACTTGAAACATATTTGGAAGACGGAACAGCTGAACGTTCAACCGGTTACGCATCGAGGACTGCGCACGGCGTGTCGCAATGGGATGGGTGGGCTTTTTATTTTTAGCAGTTAAAATTGGCCCATGCACAAGCAGAAATAACAACCCTACGTCTCGTCTATTATGTGCGTCTATCCAAGGTCACGTGTTTCAATGACGTGGGCATCACACGCCAATACAAACTTCATGAGCTGACTTGAGCCTGGCTGGTCATTTCGGACGCTGAATGAATTCGGTTGAAATGATCTCAGGGACCATGGAACTTGAAGTTACGCGACATTCCTTTTCTCTGGATAAGGGAAAACCCTGCAAGATTTAATAATAATAATAAATAATCTGATGGGTTCCATTCTCTAAATCTCTATAACAAATTATTGTTAAAAGCTATTTCTTCTATTTCATGCTAATCGACATAAACATTAACAGAAACGGTCTTATTACTTTTTCCCTTACAAGTAAAATGGAAATACGGGACTAGGCTAAAGTGATGTTTTAGAATGTGGTTGCTATGGGATTGAAGTCCGTTTCTTTGCCTGACAAATTCCCGTATGAGAAAAGTTTTAAGTGTTTTAAAACTGAAACCAATAACAAAACGATATCTCGAAAACGGCCAACTTCGCGAAAAAATGAAATCTACATTTTTATGTGGTAAGCTTTTACCCAGCAAATTCAGAAAAATTTATGCAGAATTTCTTTTTTGAATAAGTCAAAATTTTCGGAACTTTTCCATGTAAAAGAGGAGTTGAAGATGGGGGAATTTTTTTTGTAATAAATCTTCGAGTCTTATCCTTGGAAGATGCTAAACGTAAATATCAAGTTTGGTATTTAAAGAAATTTTCGTTTTTGAGTCACACACACACACATTTATATGAAAATGTTTTTTTTTTTTTTTTTTTTTTTTTTTTTTTTTTTTTTTTTTTTTTTTTTTTATTCAGGGGGTCTGAAAACATATTTCCGGAGTAATCTCGGTCTGGAATTTTTGGGTGCAATACAACACCCTCTCTATAAACTATGTACCTACATGGTACGTGTAGAGAAAGTAAAAAACGACACTCTAAGCGAGATTCGGACTTGCGACCTCTTGAACATGAGACAGACACGCTACTCCTACACTACCGAGGCGGGCTTTGCAAAAAAAAATTTATACAGTATCTGTGTAATGCTTTACGCGAGTTAATTTTGAAATTTTGTTATACATAATATATTTTTGGACTATTCAACGGATATGACCTGATAACCAATCGACATTTTGTTTTCTCTACTGCTTACTTATGCATAGTAAGAAGCACAAGTGTTTAATTCCACTCAAAAATTCATTACAAAGAGTTCATTGGAACGTGAAAACGTGTCCTATACTTTTGGAGGCTCCATAACTCGTAAGCACACACAAAAATGTCTTAATTGTTTTAATTTTTACTTTTTTTAGCATGTACAGAGAAGGTATTGCATTCCGTCCAAAATTCGATACCGAGTTATCACCGGAAATACACGTTTTGAAACCCCCTAATCCCCCAAAAATATTTTTAGAAAAAGGTCAGTGTGTTTGTCTGTGGAACAGCATAGCTCAAAAACGAAAGGCCCGTTAAATGCCATACTTGGTATTTAAGTTTGGTATCCTCCAAGGATGTGACACGAAGATTCTCAAGAAAATCCCTCCACCCCAAACTACTCTTTACATTGAAAACTTTTCGAAAATTTTGATTTTCTAAAAAATGGCTCTAAGGATGTTGATTAAACTAGTATATTAAAGACATTTACATGACAAATAACATTTATATTTTGAATTTTCTGAGAATAGCCTCTGAACCTGTTTAGAGGCTATTATCGTAACCTCTACTCCTAATTTATTGCGAATGGACCGTAAAATAGCATATGAAATAAAAAAATATCATTTTGGTTGAATAAGAACTGAAGTTACGAGAGAATTAGTAGGTATTAGATTTTCTGGACCTCTTTTTGGGTTAAGGAGGGCGACCCTACATTTTTATCTATTCCATTACATGTGACCTGATGATCAACTACAAGGTTGTGTAGCTTCAGATATCCATGTGCATTGCCTTACGTTACATGAATTATAAATAAACATACTGTAACAAATCAAAAGTCCAGTCCCTGCTAAACTCACTTTCTTTGACGGTAGAACACAACGTAATACAGCTCATTACACTTTTGATACACAAAATAAGACTTTGCACCCATGTTATTCAATGTAAACACACGCACGCACGCACGCACACACACACACACACACACACACACACACACACACAACACGCTACGCAATGCAAGAGTTTGCAATCTCCAAACTTTATCCTTCCCTTGCGTACATACAGAAGGAATGTACCTTCATTGCCTGCTGTGCAATAGCAGATGATCGCAATGCGAGATTTTACACTGCCTACTGAACATACAGACTCTTCTATGCCGCCGTGCCGTACCATCTCTCGTTTCCCTCAAGAGGTTATGGCAGTCTTCTTGCGAATCCTTCTTTGATTTAATGGCTGTATGCAGCATCTGGTTCTAGATTTCTTGTCTCTCACAAATCTTAAGGCGCAAAGAGATATTCACGTTGCAATAAATGTGCAGCTTTATCACTTTCTGCAGTCTCCATGCTTGCACTGTTTTCAATATTTTGGTCAAACAATTATTGTGACGCACTTCCGCGAGCGTCAGTTGTATGTAATTTGTGTAACCTATTGATTTATTTATAAAATAGTTAGTTAATTTATCTTATCCAATTTGAAACTTGCGAAATCCTTGGATGACATAAAAAATGTACGGATCTAGAAACCCTTGCCAACTTCTTGCGCTTATGCTGCGTTACGCCTCAGCTTGCAACTCATTGTGCATGCAGATTGAGTCTGCGTTCACTTCACTGCCTTAGCATTGTCTCCCGGCAGCGTCGATCCCTCCTATACTCTTTATAGTCGGGCTCCAAAAGTTCTAGTAGTAGAAAATACGGGAAATCACCTTTCATCCATCTAGAGATAGGTTCCTCTGGGAGTAGAGAATAAGAATATTCACGATTGTTTGACAGGAAAGCACGCAAAAGTCTTTGTTTCACAGGCTATTGTGTTCTTTCACGCTATTGTTAGAGCAATACAAATTGTAGCCCCTTCGGCGGGCGGGCGGACCGGACACTGTTTCACAAAATATAAAATGTAATCGTTAAATATTTAATTTAAAAAACCTGATCCCGCCTGTCTTCGTTTTTATCTTCTCTATTCAAAATTAGTTTCTTAGAACACGACGTGCTGCTTGCGTCTACAGGTAAGTGCGCAGAGAACTTCAATCTTTACTCCAAATGTGCTCTATTAGTTATAAGGTGACAATAAATATGTTCAATATTCAGGTTTACCCCTTTATCAGGAGATTAAACGACATAATTAAGAAAAAATATTAATAGAATAACAAAAAATTAGAAAAACAGAACATAGAAAGTGCAAAGCGTAAATGTAGACACGTGTTTGATTAATGGGAGCAGAATGGATCATGAATAAGTTCCAAAAGATGAATAATAATAATAATAATAATAATAATATGAATTGTGAAAAGAAACATACAACTAAACAGTATCACAAAGTTATACATAAACGCTGTAGTTTCTGTGAGAATGGTTTAAAGCCTTAATGTTTATTTGTTATGCAAATGGAAACGCGTAATGATAATTATATAAATCTACTATTTATAGCCGAGATAAGAACCAGTAGATAAAGCGACTGTAAATCAAATGCTAATAAAACAATCTGGAGTGTTATATTTACATGCCTTTCTGCAAAAAACTATTCTTACAAAAGCGTTTGATTCGTTCTATATCACTCTAATCAGGATAAACAGCAGAAATTGTCCTATTACTTAGAATACCCTTAGTATAAGAGAAATGAGGCAACGCACCAGGCTAAAGCGATAATCAAATATTTTAAAAACTGGTCGTTATTTGTTGCAATTGCAATTTCATTCTATTTGTATTACCACGATGAAACACTCTGAAGTGTTTCCATTCGCATGATTTTCCCTACCTAATCTGTAGCAAGCAGTTCTTATCTGTGAATAAAATAACTCAAAAATGAAAAGCAGGTTATATACCAAGCTTGATACTTAAATTCAGTATCTTCCAAGATTGCGACACGACTGCTTTTAAGAAGCTCCTGCCGCCCTAAACTATCCTTTATACGGAAAAAATTTCGAAAATTTTGATTTTCTCAAAAATGGCTCATAGAGTTTTGATTAAAATACCTATATACTTACATGACAAATAAAAGATATGCATATCTTGAATTTTCTGGGAATAGCCTCTGTTAACCTCTTCATTCTGAATGACTTTTGTATAACTTCTAAACCATGAGATACACAGAAACTTACTACACAGATACTGTATATTTCGTTAAAAAACACAATTTATGTTAAATGATTTTCAATATATTCCTTGCTATTGGTTTCAATTACGAACTACACCACTCTCAAGCAGGAAGTCCCCATCCGTATTCCATTTGTTTAACTTCTTACCATGGAAAGAGAACCGAATTTCAATCGCAAGGCAACCAGCTTTTATAGTATTTGACTATCGCTATATCCCCTTATTCACCTTCTACTCACAAGGAAGCAAGCAATAAGACCATTTCTACTAATGCTTATCTCCATTTGCATCAAGTAGATAGAAGAGTAAGCTTTTGTAAGATTACTTGGTTACAGAATAGGTAGAGAAAGTCATGTGAATGGAACACAGATTTTTAGAAAAGGCCCGTGTGTGTGTGTGTGTGTGTGTGTGTGTGTGTGTGTGTGTGTGTGTGTGTGTGTGTGTGTGTGGCCAGCATAACTCAGAAACGAAAGGTCGGTTAACCCTTTGAAGCCTGTCGGTACCTATAAGTTCTGCTTGTTTTAAGCATAACTATACAAATAGGGTTGTACTCTAGGATTAATTTCAATTATACTAACCTTCAACCATAAACGACAAGTAATCAGATTGTAAACATATATACAATTTTTGCCCTAAAATTGCTGTAATTTTTTTAAACAAATAAAAGAGTAAAACTCACATAACTACAGTCAAATGTAGCCCCATTAACTTCCAAGCATCACACTGATTATTTTACTCGGGCTCTCCCCGTCACTGGGATTTGAACTTGCAACATTTGGCTTTGAATGCATGACCATTCTATTACCTATCATCTAGCACTCTGGCTATTTGCACCACTTTTTTGGTAGTGTCTTTGACAGGATTATGAAAAATAGTTTAGAAGAATTTAAAATTTTAATTGGGAAGAAATAGAGTAATAAAGGATCTACATTTATTTTCATTTCAAATATTTTTTCTTTTATTTTATATAATAATTTCATAGGTTTATTCCCATATATTTTTACTAGGACTCCAGTTTTAAACTTGAATTAAAGGAAAAACGGCATATTAGTATCCTAATGCAGGCAACTAAGGGTTAAATACCAAACTTATTATTTAAGACTAGAATCTTCCAAAGATGGTACAATAAGATTTTCAAGAAAATCCTCCCAACCCAAACTATCCTTTACGTGGAAAATTTTTCGAAAATTTTGATTTTCTCAAAACTGGCTCTAAGGATTTTGATTAAAGTATCGTATATGACAAATAAAATAGGTATATATATCTTCAATTTTCTAGAAATAGCCGCTGAAGTCTTCATCTGGATATGTTTTTTATAACTGGTAAACCGTTAGAGATAGCCAAAAAGTTAGTGCAAATATTATAAATCTCGTTAAAACACACAATTTATGTCATACACTTTTTTTTGGTATAGTTAAACGAGTTATTGGTTTCGATTTTAAAATAGTTATATTTTTTCAAACGGAGGTCACAATCCGTTTTTCTTTTGTTTTACTTCTAACCATGTAAAGAGAACCGAATTTCAATATGAGTCGGATAGCATCCGACTTTTAAAACATTTGACTATCACTTTAACCTAATGTATTCCTTTATTTCCCTTATACTTACAAGGAAGCAAGTATTAAGACAATTTCTGCTAATGTTTATCTCGTTTAGTATAAAGTAGATAGAAGAATAATCATTTATAGTTTGTTGCAGAATAGGTAAAGTAAATCAAGTGAATGGAACACATCAGATTTGAAAAGGTCCGTGTATTTGTCTGTAGATACTATAACTAAAAAGTATGATGTGTTCCATTCACATGACTTTCTCTACATCTGTGTCACAAACTATTGTTAAAAAGCGCATGCTTCTATTTACTTCATGCTAATCGAGAAGAAATTAGTAGAAATAGTCTTATTACTTGCTTCCTTGTAAGTAGAAGGGAAATAAGGGAGTAGCATAGGTTAAAGTGATAATCAAAAGCTGGTTGCTATGTGACTGAAGTTCCTTTGTATGTGTGGACAGGAGTTGACAAATTCCTGTATGAGAAAAGTATGCTTTTCAGAGCTAAAACCAAAAACAAGGAATATCTAAAAAACCGATTAACTCCACGAAAAAAATGTATATAACATAAATTGTGTGTTTTAACGTGCTCTAAATTTTTTTTGTGTTATAAGCTTTTGTCCATCTCTTACGGTTTAGCAGTTATGTAAAATACATCCAGAATAAAGTAGTCTTCAGAGGCTATTCCCAGAAAATTCAAGATATACACTTTATTTGTGACATTAATAATTTTAATATGCAACATTTTAATCAAAATCGTTAGAGCCATTTTTGAGAAAATCAAAATTTTCGAAAAAAAATTCCATGTAAAGGGTAGCTGGGTTGGGGGGATTTTCTTGAAAATCTTTGTGTCGCATCCTTGAAAGATACCAAATTTAAATACCAAGTTTGATATTTAACGGTCTTTTCATTTTTAGCTATGCTGTTCACAGACACACAAATACACGCACACACACACGCGGACCTTTTTCCAAAACTACTTTTTCTGTATTCAGGGGACCGAAAACATATATGTCCAGTGAAATCTCGGTATGGAACTTTTGGGTGGAATATAATACCTTCTCTATTCACTATCTACATAGTACGTGTAGAGAAAGTAAAAACGAATGTATTATATTCCAAGGATGCGACACGAGGATTTTTAGGAAAATATGGGAATTGAAAACGGTGAGTAGCAACTGAAATGAGTTGTTGCAATGTTTTATTAATAACAGCCGATACGTACCTCTTCGTAGACTCCGCTCGCATCCATTCCGCCGCACATTTACACTTTTGGAAGATTTTCAAATTGCACACACAAGAATTAGGTGATCATTACCTTGCGAAGGTTTGCCTCTCAACTGGGCATGTTCGCTAACAATCGCTTGGCCACTGGCCATATTATGACTGCTGGTCGAGCCAAAGCTAAATGTATATACCACACTATAAGCCCGCAAACGTGAGACCGACATTCAACTGTTTAAAATGTGCTTGCTATGCGATCGAAATCCGTTTCTTTCCGTGGCCAGCAATATCTCAAACTTTGCGAAAAAGTTTCTGTATATCTCTTACGGTTTAATAGTTATGCAAAATCCAACAAAATTCATCAAAAATAAAGAGGTCTTCAGAGGCTATTCCAAGAAAATTTAATATATACGTTTTATTTGCCGTGTAAATGTCTTTAATATACAGTCATTTAATCAAAATCGTTAGAGCCATTTTTGAAAAAATTAAAAATTTCGAAAAATTTTCCATGTAAAGGTTAATTTAGGGTGGGGGATTTTCCTCAAAACCTTAATGTTGCAACCTTGGAAGATAACCAAACTTAAATACCAAGTTTGGTATTAAACGGTTTTTGAGCTATGCTGTCCACACACACACACACACACACACATAGACACACACGGACCTTTTTCAATACATTTTTTTAGGGGGACCCAAAACATGTATTTCCGGTGAAATCTCGGTATCGAACTTTTGGGTGGATTACAATACCTTCTCTATACACTATGTACATAGTACGAATAGAGAAAGTAAAAATTCGATGTGTTCTCTACATTTCTGTAACAAATTATTGTTAAAAAGCTCATTCTTCTCTCTACTTCATGATAATCGAGATAAACTTTAGCAGAAATTGTTCTCATTACTTAGTTCCTTGTAAGGGAAAAAATCTGACGTGTTCCATTCACATGGTGTCATCTAGCTGTTCGGTAAACAAACCTTTTATTCAAAACATTAATCTATCTACATCATGCTAATCAAGATAAATACAAGCAGAATTAGTCTTATTACTAGCTTCCTTGTAAGTAGAAGGGAAATAAAATTCACAGGCTAAATCGATAGTCTCGTCCTTTAAAAGCGGATCGCTATGTGAAACAATTGAAATTCCAAATTCTTTCCTTGTCAAGAGCAAACAACGAGAAATGAGAAGAAAGGTGTCTTCCCGTCGGAGAGAAGTTTAAGTGGCTTAAAATTGAAACTCATAATCGGGAATATCTCGAAAACGGTTAATTGTACATAAAAAAAAAATCCCAGAAAATTCATGATATAATTTTATTTTTATATAAATATCTTAAATATAAGAGATTGTAGTCAAAAGTGCTAGAGTCACTTTTGAGAAAACAAAACATTTCGACTTTATTCCATTAAAGGGAAGTTTGGGGGGGGGGTCTTCTTGAAGATCTTCGTGTCACATCTAGGAAGATACCAAGTTTTGTATTTAACGGTCTTTTAGTTTTTGAGCTACGCTGTCCACAAACACACACAGACCTTTTTTTTTGTCTAAAATACTTTTTTTTACTCAGGGGACCTCAAAACATATATTTCCGATAAAATCTCAATATTGAATTTTTGGGTGCAACACATGCCTTCTCTGTGCACTATGTACATAGTACATGGAGAGATAATAAAAACAGTAATTTGTCATTAAAATTGCTGCATTGTTTCTCGAAATATTCTCCCTTATACACTTTTGCATGCGCTTGAACCATTTGTCATAGTATTTTTTCCAATCTGCTTGAGACAGCTCCAAAACGGCTTCTTCTACCGACGCGTTTTATTCTTGAACAGAAAGAAGTCATTGGGTGCCAAATCAGGAACGTACGACGGATGAGTCATCAATTCGAGTTTTTGAGTCTTTCAAATAGTCGGTTGTATGACGAGATGTGTGAGCGCTCCTATTGTCTTGCTGAAGAAGATCCGACGGCGCTTGTTTGTTTTCTTTATTTCACCCAAGACTTTTGGCAAACAAATGCTTGTGTACCATTCAGAATTGACCGGTTTACGTTCCTCTAGAGGCACTGCTGGCACATAATCGACTTTTCTGAAAAAAAAAAAAAACAAAACAAACAAACAAAACAGGTGACTATTTGGTTTAATTGTTTTTTCACACAAGCCGTATGTAGGACAGGAGTTGGATAGGTAGAGTCAGACTGAAAAATTCAATGACATAGCCAGGATTTGAGCCACTCATCTCGCGGTCTCTAGCCGGTTGCTCTACCTCTGAGCAACGGCTTGTGTGAAAAAACAATTAAACCAATACCAATTGACCGCAATAGTTGGCTATACTATGAATCCTTGCACTTAAAGTACTTACAACATTGTAAGTCACCATTGGGATTGTCATCTCAGAATAATTTGAGAACACCTTGTGGTTTACCGGGAAACATGAGTAAGTTGAGAAATTCAATGCTGGGCTGCCATGTTGCAGTGATAGCTCAGTGGTAGAGCAACCGACTAGAGACCGGGAGATCCGTGGTTCTAGTCCCGGCTATGGCATTGCATTTTTTAGTCTGACAATATCTATTCAGGTTTTCGTCCTCCGTGGTGTAATGTTACCATGCTAACTTTATATATCCAAGGTCGCGGGTTCAAACCCGGCGGAGGTCGATGGATTTTTTCGGGCGTAGAAATCTTTAGCATGGATTCCTTAAGAAGGGAAGAAAAGCTGTGGGTCCCGTTTCGTAGTTTTACGGCACGTAAAAGTACCTCAAGCCTGATAGAGAGGCCTCTGAGAAAAATTAAGCGGTCTTTCACGCTCAGTATAGAATGGGACGCTGAGAACCACAGCACTTAAAGAGCATCTATAAATAAAAATCCATCTCATTTTTCCTATCCAGGTGACTATTTGCTTCGAAGTACTTCAAGTGTGAAGCTTTTGTTGGATTTTGTTCATCTTGAAACACTCATACACTCGACTGGTGTTTAAGTTCCGGCTCATATACATAGCTCCATGATCCGTCACTTGTTACAATCTTATATATGACATGTATGTGGCATGACGATCAGTTTTTGTACAGCATCAATGTTTTCTGGCACAACTGATTTTGGACGACCTCACGAATTTCGTCAGTGAGCGAACGGCGGCCACGATTTAACTCGTTATACCAGCGTTTCACAGTGGCAAAGGATGTTGCTTCATCACCAAATGTAGTAGTAAGTTGATCAATGCACTCTTGTCTTGATAATCCATGTCGAAAATCATAATAAATCATCGCACGAACATTTTCACGAGTTAATTCCATCTCTTCACTGAGACAATTTTAAAGTCACCATAAGCAGTACAAATAACGCTCAATTGATAACATATTTGAAGTAGGTTAAGATCAACAATATCAAATTTACAATGGAAACCAGATGGCACGTACAACAATCCGTGTCACCAAGGCTCAAAATATAAATAGTGACTTTCGTACTTTCTCTATCACGTATGTAAATGTACATAATAGGTAGAGAAGGTACTGTACTCCACCGAAAAATTCGATGTAGAGCTTTCACCAGAAATATATGTTTTGGCATTTTTAGAAAAATTCTGTGCATGTCTGTGTGTGAGTGTATGTGTGCAGCATAATTCAAAAAAGAAAATTACGTTAAATACTAAACTTGGTATATTAAGTTCGGTATCTTCCAAGGATACGACACGAAGATTTTCAGGAAAATTCACCTAACCCAAATATGTAGCTTTACAGGGAACATTTTTCAAACATAAATGGTTGATTTTTGTAAAAATGGTTCTAATTATTTTGATTAAAATAACGTATATTAAAGATGTTCACATAAATAAAATGCATGTCTTCAATTTTCTGGGAATAGCCTCTGAAAACCTTTTCATTCTGAATTATCTTTGTAAAACTGATAAACAGTAAGAGATAGAACGAAAATTTATTACACCGAAAATTTGATATGTCCCATTTACATGGCTTTCTCTACGTGTTCTGCAACAGACTTTTGTTAAAAAAAGATTATTATTTTATCTACTCCATGCTAATCGAGATAACATTGCCAGAATTGGTCTTATTACTTGCTTGTAAGTAGAAGGAAGAAAAGGGTATGCACTAGGATAAAATCGGTTAAATACCAAACTTGATATTTAAGTTCAGTGTTTTCCAAGGATGCAACACGAACATTTTCAAGAAATTCCCTCCACCTCCTACTCTTTATATGAAACATTTTCCGAAAATGTTGACTTTCTCAAAAATGGCTCCAACGATTTTGATTAAAATACCGTATATTAAAGATATTCTCACCAACAACAAAATGTATATTTTGAATTTTCTGGGAGTGCCTCCGATTGAGTTTCGCAGAATTTTGCATAACGGTTAAACCATAAGACAGACAACTTGATACATAAAACATTTAAATCTCGTTAAACACACAATTTATGTCATATGCCTTTTTACTTTCTCTACACGTAGTATATAGAGAAGCCATTGCATTCCACCCAAAAATTCGATATCGAGATTTCATCGGAAATAGACGTTTTAGGGTCCCCTGAACCCAAAAGAAGTAGAAGTAGAAAATTATGTGAGTGTGTGAACACGATAACTCAAAAACGAAAAGTCGGTAAAATACCAAACTTGGTATAAGTTTGGTATCTTCCAAGGATACGACACGACGATCTTGAGGAAAATCCCCAAACTATCCTTTACATGGAAAAATGTTGGAAAATTTAGATTTTCTCAAAAATGGCTCTAACGATTTTGATTAAAATACCGTAGATTAAAGATATTTACATGGCAAATGAAACGTATGTCTTGAATTTTCGGGGAATAGCCTCTGAAGTACAATAGTATATTATTGTGAATTAATTTTGCTGTTTTTAACATAACTAGTAAGCCGTAAAAATAGAGTAAAAAATACTACACAAAATATGTAGATCTCGTTGAAACACACAATTTATGTCATGTACATTTTTTTTTTTTTTTTTTTTTTTTTCGTGGAGTTGAACTTTTTGAGATATTCCTTAGTTTGGATTCAGTTTTAAAATACTTTTAACTTTTCACATACGGGAATTTGTCAACTCCTGGAAATGCAAAGAAATGGGTTTCATCCACGTGGCAGCCGATTTTTAAGAGTGCATCCCATTATTCCCCTTCTCCTTACAAGAAACCAATGGTCTTTATTCCTTTGCAGATCCAGATTTCATAGTATATTATTCGGCCGTTAGGATCGCTCACGTAGCTGTTTACAAGTTTTCCTTGTTTTCGTCTCTATAATTCATTATGGCAGTGGCTGCCAACATT
This sequence comes from Hymenopus coronatus, assembly GCA_030762935.1. Taxonomy (NCBI): domain Eukaryota; kingdom Metazoa; phylum Arthropoda; class Insecta; order Mantodea; family Hymenopodidae; genus Hymenopus; species Hymenopus coronatus. Next base: position 6,832,185 of record CM060894.1, read on the forward strand.
GATAAAGATAAAACCGCGAGATGACTATTGGTTACGGAGACCACATGACAGGTGAACGACAGGTTTCGAGATTTCGTCGAAGTTAGGTTACGTTAGGTTAGGTCTATGTAAATGAACTGGATCGAAATAAGGGGTAAAAATGGACTTTCTGAAAATTGGTTCTTCTTTCCAATGCGAAATGCAGTCTTCCGTTCGTTCTGTCTGTATGCGCATGGGCAGCCATGTTGGTCAATCGACCAATGGCAGAGTCAAATCTAAATTTTGAACTAGAATCTGTAATATCGATATTAGGACAGAACAGCCAAGCACCAGCACCAGTCAACCTACTCCCTCACCAGAGACGGCCGAACCTTCGCGCAAGCGAAGCAGGACGTCTATTGGCGGCAGCAACAGGCGCAAGCCATCTTTGCCTCACCGCCTCGTAGCGGTTGAGAGTGTACAGACCAGGCAGGACCCCACCAGTCCTTGCACCATCCCTATGCCCGACTCCGACACCGACGTCGAACCTGACGGGCCGTGGATAACTGTCCACGCAGGGGGCCGCAGAAGCGGTCGTTCCTCCCCCAACCCAACCGCACCACCACAGGGAATTAACCAACCCCCAACCCAAGGGGGGCGCAAAATCCCGCCTATAGTTGCCGACGCTTTCCGCAACCACGTTGTGGTAATGAGAAAGCTGGCAACGAAGCTTAGGGGCCCCTTCGAGGCCCGGCGGAAGCTAAGGAAAGTCCACCTCCATACCTCCTCGAAAAGGGATTTCGAGGCAGCGAAGGCTGTATTACGGGACGAACAAATCCCGTTCTACAGCTACTCGCTGCAGCGGCCCTACGCGGAGCGTAGGATAATACGGGGCCTTGACTCCGACTGCACCCCTGAGGATGTCAAGGCGGCCCTTCAGGATGAGTACAACATCACCCCTACCTCCGTAGCACGTCTCAGTAAGACGGTGGCAACAGACGACGGCACTCAGCGAGTGCCTATGCCCTTATTCCTGGTCGTGGTACCAAGGGAACGCGCCCAGACAGTTCAGCCGATAGACACCGTCCGTCGGCTTATCTTCACCGTCGTGCGTATCGAAAGATACCACGGCAAAGAGGGACCTGTGCAGTGCCATAGGTACATGGGCTTCAATCATTCTAGTAGTGTGTGCGAGCGCAAGCTCGCATGCCTGCGGTGTGGTGAAGCCCATCTACTGAGGGACTGCACAAAACCCTATGAAGCTCGCCACTGTGTGAACTGTGGTGAGGCGCACGTGGGCTCATACAAAGGATGTAAGGTGCGGAAGCACCTTGTTGAGAGCCGCCGTGAAGGCCCCCAGGAGCCAGCTAATGTGCGCCCTGGGGTGTCCTTCTCCTCGGCACTAAACCGCACTGAGGGAACGCTGCGCGCCGCTGAGGCAGCAGCAACTCCCACCCCCGCAGTCACTGCAGAGATTATGCCAGCTCCGTCCTTGACGGAGACCCCAACCCCCCAACCTGGTCCGTCTACATCAACGGAGGAAGCCGCCCCGACGCCCTCGGCAGAGGGCCCACGCCGGACTTCTCCAAAAAAGAAATCCAGGAAGAGAGGAAACAAGAACCGCCGGGCGCCCGGCCAGTCGGGCCAATCAGAGGCTCCCACCTCTGTGAGACCCGAAGCCACGCCCCCAGCACTCCAGCAGCTACCAGTGGCGGAAGCTCCAGCAGCTGCCGCCACAGTGCCGACTCCAGCAGCGGAGGCTCCCGCTGCACCTACCACCACAGCGGCTTCCTCGGCCTTTACAGCGGCCATCCCACAGGCGGACCTGGATGAACTTCAGGACCTAGCCCTGTGGTTCGGTGATCTCCTAAGTAAGGTCCTACCTATACTGCGAAACTTCAAGTTGCAGTACAGTGACCCCAGACTCTCCCCCCTCCAGAAACACACCCTGTTCCTCCAAACCTTGGAGCAGTTGTACCCGGGTTCCGCTAAATAATGGCCTCTAGATTCGTTCGGAGACCATTGCGACTCGCGTACTGGAACGCGAACGGCATCCGGGGACAACGCCCAGGCGTCCTTGAGTTTGTACAATCGTACGGAATTGACATCCTGATGGTTTGCGAAACCCATCTGGATGATGTTACTGACTTCTCGCTGTCTAGTTACGTCACCCATCGGTCCGATCGGGTCGGCCGACAGGGTGGCGGTACAGCTATCTTCATTAAGAACCACATAACCCATACTCCTGTCCAACTCCCAGCACTACAGCACGTGGAGGCCTGTGCAATCCGGCTTGCCGTCGGCGGGCTAGACGCGCTGCTGATAGCTGCATATGACCCACCAAACCACCGCTTCCATGAAGCGGACTACACCACCCTACTCAACCTTCACCCAGTGGTATGCATCGCAGGAGATCTCAACGCGAAACATGCCCTCTGGCACAGTCGCACCAACAACCCCCGAGGCCGCGGGCTCTACCGCCTCATCAGCGGCAACCCCGCCCTCGTCGCGCACGGACCGAGAGGACCTACGTGTCATCCGGCTCGCGGCAGACCGGATGTTCTTGACATCATAATTACCAAGAACACACCATTTCATCTAGACCTCTCGGCGGTCAACGAGTTGGACTCCGACAACGACCCTGTCGTGGTGGATACAACCGAGACCGTATCAGCTCTGGTAACACCAGACTGGATAAATGAGATCGACTGGGACGCAGCCGTCCTAGACCTAAACCAAACCGTGGACCCGCGACCGCGCATCGATTCCATCGAAGCTGGAAGCGGCAGCCACGGCCTTCTCCCGACAACTCCTGAATGTGGTACGCGCGCATACCTACCGCATCCCATCTAACAAACCTAACCCGAGAACCATACCTAATGAACTCCGTTAGCTGCTGAAAGCCAAGGCAACCGTACGGAAGCTATGGCAGCGCTTCCGCCATCCCAGGATCCAAGCAGTGTACCAGCGGTTGAAATCCCTGGCAAGGCGCCTGCTTCGCGCGCACCGCAAAGCGGCCTGGGAACACACAATGGCAAATGTAAACCTGGAAGAGAAACAACCCTGGAGGATCATCCGATCCCTCAGGAAAGACAAAAGTCAGTTTCTGCATCCCATCCATGGCACCCGTGGGAGACTCTCTTTTGAGCCCCAGGATAAAGCCACGGATTTCGCAGATTATGTGGAGTCTCAATTCGAACTCCGCGAAGACCCCAGGACGAGGACTTTGCTGAGCTCGTGGAAGCGACGGTAGACTACCTCTATGAGGAGCCCCCGCCGCCCCATGAGGAGATCCGCATTCCTTTAGTCACCCCGAAAGAGGTGGCTTCCCAACTCAACAACCTAAAGCCTAACAAAGCCCATGGACATGACGGCGTTACGGGCCTATGCTCCAGCACCTACCCAGAAAGGCCGTAATCCACCTGACACGGATTTACAATGCATGCCTGCATCTACGTCACTTTCCAACGTGTTGGAAGGAGGCGAGGGTAGTATGCATTTTGAAACCCGGCAAGGACCCGGTCTTCCCGTCAAGCTATATATCTATTAGCTTACTTCCGATCGTCTCGAAAGTATTTGAGCGGTTACTCCTACCTCGCCTCACCCCTCTCTTCGAAGAGAGACTCCTACTCCCGGATCATCAGTTTGGTTTCCGTACTGGACATTCCACAACCCTGCAGTTGCTGCGACTGGCTGAGAAGGCTGCCCTGGGCTTCCAGGACAAGTTCAAAACAGTCGCGGTACTCTTGGACGTGGAAAAGGCCTTCGCCACCACGTGGCATCAGGGACTCTTGTACAAGCTCAAGAACGCAGAAATCCCTTCCCCTACCTTCACCTGCTAAGTAGCTTCCTTCGGGACCGCACTTTCAGGGTGAGGGTGGAGGGGAGGCATTCCACAGTCAGACCCATAATGGCGGGAGTGCCGGAAGGCAGCGTGCTGTCGCCGTTACTCTTTGCCGCCTACATGTCCGACTTCCCCACAGAACCCAGTACAGTTACGTGCCAGTATGCCGACGATGTCCTCATAATGGCGCGTAACAAGAACGCACGATATTGCTTCCACCCGCTACAGAGACAGCTCCAGGCCATAGGCAGATGGAGTGAACAGTGGCGGATGGCCATCAGCCCGCAGAAGAGCTCAGCTCTACTGCTGGTGACCGGAGAGGTCGCTGAGGTTGCGGCGGCGGCGGATCCCCTGGGTCCGCACCGCCAAATACCTTGGAGTCCTCCTCGACCGCGGCCTTACTTTCACTCCACATGTCAGGGAGAAGGTCGGTATGGGACACGCTGCCCTACGGCAGTTGTTTCCCATCTTCCTCTCCACCATGCCTACACACCTAAAACTACGGCTGTACCGCGCAGTCATCCCGCCCCTGATGCTGTACGGCTGCGAGGCCTGGGGTTCGGTGGCTCGTTCCACCATCCGTAGGCTGCAGACCGTGCAGAACAGGGCATTGAGGATGATATATGGCACAGACTGTAGATTCCCGTCCCACATTCTCCATTCCCACTCCGGAATCCCTTACATAGTGGACGTTGTGCGAGAAAGAGCTCGCACAATATACACTAAACTTGCTCCCCACCCAAATCCCCAGGTGAACACTCTCGGTCTTTACGACCACACGCTGCCTAGGAGACGCGTAAGCTACCGCCTTCCCAAGGACGCCTTGGGATGGTAGTTTTTCGGCCGCCTCTCCCTTCTTTACAGTTCTACCCGCCAAGATAAGCAGCATCGGGCCCGGTCCCGACTCGGACGGGTGACCGTCCAGTGTACTCCGACCAGATCTGCAACACTGGCTTCCCCCACCCCGTACCTACATCCCTTCAGTTCTCCCCGCTAGCCGGCACTGCTCTCCTTGACAGCCCGCAAGCGGCTGGCCAAGGTAAGCAGCATCGGGCCTGGTCCCTCTCTGGGTGGGTGACCACTCAGGTAGGTAAGCCAGCCTGCTCCGGCTGCACAGAGGGAAACACCCTGCCCACATTACTTCGACACAGACATAAACGCTTGCACAAGACTACATCTTTTATATCACACGGGTAAATCCGCGAGAAAAGCGGATAGGTACCGTGGTGATTTGCCCCCGCCCGAGTACACTCGGGCGACTAGTTCCTGCTCCTGGCTCCTGGGGAGGGTTGGTGGGTCACAGCAACTTAAAGTGATCACATGTATTACAAGACACACGTTCCATATGTATTTTTACTGCTCAGGTTAGCATTTTCAACATGTTCAATCTGGACGTCCTGCGGAATCTTTGCCGAAAGCATTTCTGCGAATGTTTATCTCGATTAGCATGAAGTAGATAGAATAATAAACTTTTTAATAATAATTTGTTACAGAGATGTAGAGAAAGTCATGGAATGGAACACATCAGAGGTTTTCCGTATAATTTGGATTTTATTTTGGGTACTTTTACCATATTTACAAATTTAATTTGCCAAATAAATATATTTTATTTACATTTTCTTGCTTACCATTGTTCATGTATGTAAATGGCCCACAATCAGCATAATCATAATAGTTTAACATTTTCTTTACTTTAACTATTTTATTTGTTCATTTGTGCTATTACCATTATCTTTTCCTGTGTTGTTATCTTTTAATTATATCTAAATACAAATTGAAGCTTATGATGTATAATAAACTTTGAAAAGGAATCACGGCCCAATTTGTAGTTTGAAATACGCGCTTCATATGCGCATTATTAGTTAATTGCAAAGAGAAAACAGGAATGGCAGCAGCCTCAGCTGAAGAGAGAAATTTCGTTTCGCAACTCCCATTCACATCATGCAAATTTCCCACCTACCAACGGAAATGTGAGCGCGCTACTTGGTTCTTGTAATTTCAGTGATTTAGATCTTCAGTTGAATGTAAATTTAACAAGACTATACTGCAGGTGGATTATTGTGCTCGATAAAGTGTAGAATCTAATGTTATAGTAACGTAAAATTACAAAACAGTGAGGTTATGTTGAATGGAAATCGTTGACAGAAGCGTTGCTTAGAATGGTAGTGATACAGTTTTTATAAACATGAACAATTCTTCGAGATTTACACTTCTTTTGTTGAGAAAGTTGTGTACTGCGAGTAATACAAATCACGTGAGAGTAAGATTTGCGCCTAGTCCAACAGGTAATTTTGTAATCATGACAAAATGTTACATACCATTGTAATTTAGTTGTCACTGTAAGTTTGAATCATAATATTTTCAGGTTACCTGCATCTCGGAGGTCTTAGAACAGCGTTATTTAATTATCTATTTGCTAAGTCTCATGGGGGAAAGTTTATTTTGCGGATTGAAGATACAGATCAGAAACGACTTGTACCCGGAGCAGCTGAACAGCTTGAAGATGACTTAAAATGGGTTGGTATACACCCAGATGAGAGCCCAAAATTGGGTGGTCCCTATGGACCTTATTTTCAGTCTCAGCGTGTTCATTTGTACAGGTGATTATAGTGTGCATTTAATGGAGTAATTATTACCTGTATACGTTTTTAACGTTTTGTAGTGATTTAGAGAAAAACACTTTTAATTCCAGAGAACATGTGCAGCATTTGCTTCATGAGGGTGTAGCATATCATTGCTTTTGCTCTGATAAACGCCTTGATCTTTTGCGCCGAGAGGCTCTGAAGGCTCGACAGATACCACGCTATGACAACAGGTGTCGAAGTTTATCTATGTCAGAGGTGAACAAGCGCCTGGATCGGGGAGACGTGTACTGTATCAGGTTCAAGGTACAGTAAACCTTTAAAAATAGTGAAAACTTTTATACAATTTAAACTTAAAGTTAAATTTTGAAAGGATACTTATTATGGTCACTGACTTTTGCAGGGTAGCCCGGACATTCTCACATAATATATTGGATAAAATATTTGTTAATATCAGGGGTGTGTGTGTGTGTGTGTGTGTGTGTGTGTGTGTGTGTGTGTGTGTGCAGGGGAGGGATCAGTGAGATCTTGGTCCCCCTATACTTTGCAACTTTTTTTTTACATATACTAAGTATATAATGGGTAGAGAAGGTATTGTATTACACCTAAAATGTCTACCCAGATTTCACCAGAAATGTATGTTTTGAGGTCTACTGGATCAAAAAAAACATTTTTAGAAAAAGATGTGTCTGTGGACAGTATAGCTGTCCATTAAATTCCAAATTTGGTGTTTAAGTTTATTTATTATCTTTCAAGAGTGTAACATGAAGATTTTCAAGAAAGTCCTCCCACCCCAAACTACCCTTTATATGAACATTTTTTCTGAAAATCTTTTTTTCAAATAATGGCTCTAACAGATTTGATTAAAATTTACTGTATATTAAAAATATTTACTGGCAAAATGTGGGATATCTTCAATTTTATGGGAATAGCCTCTGAAGACATGTTCATTCTGTATGACTTCTGCACAATTAATAAACTATAAGAGAGGACAAAAACTTACTGACAAAAAATGTAGGTCCCGTTTAAAACATACAATTTATGTCATATGCATTTTTGTTGTAGAGTTAAGCATTTCTGAGTATTCGTTGTTACTGATTTCAGTTTTAAACTAATTAAACTTTGTAACGTTTCAGATCTCTTTTGTTTTACTTCTAGCCACACAAAGAGCACCCAATTTCAATTGTTTCACGTAGTGGTAGCGTTTAAAATACTTGCCTATTGCTTAAGCCTGGGTATTCCCTTATAGCAAGTAATGCGGCCAATTCTGTTAATGTTTATTTAAATTAGCATGAAGAAGATAAATGAATAATCTTTTGTAAGAATAGTGTGTTTGCAGAACAGGTAGAGAAAGTCATGTGAATGGAACATATAAGATTTTTTAAAATAAAATTAATCAAAATAGGAAAATTGCAGTAGAAGGAATATTGTTAAAATAGATGAGTGTAAAAACAAATGCTTAGCACAAGGAAGTACTGTGGGCATAGTGCCGCTATTCTGAGTACTCCCTCTGTCAGTGGTCACAGATGTGAATATCTTGGTCAGCGTCACTCTTACAAACTAAACTAATATCTACTCTGAAGCTGGAACTACTGTTCATGGAATAAAAACTCGCTGCAGATGTCAGTTCACAAGATCTCATTAAAGAACTCAAAAGTAAGAGGGTGTTCGTTTAACTGTCTGGTACAGAAGTTACCAAATCTTTGTCAGCTTTCTTCAACTTTGTAAAACCTGTAAATATTGAAAAATTCAATGCCATAGCCAGGATTTTAATCATAGATCTCCTGGTTGCTGTTCAGTTGCTGTAACCAGTGAACTACCATGACAACATGCCAGCATGGCACTAAATTTTCCAACTGACTTACATCAATCAAAGAATTGAAGTTCAGGACATAAGTACTCAGAGTTTTTAAGTTGCCATTAAGGTATGACATCTCAAAATAATTTGTGATCTTCTTATGGTTTCCCAGGAAAACACTGACTCTGCCTCTCCAATTTATGCCCTGTACATGATTGTTGCAGCAGGAAGAATTAATTCTCTGTAAATATTGCTTCAGTTCAATTGTAACTTTAGTTAAGCATTATTTAAGTCTAACATATGTTGATCTTGAAAACTTTTTAGTTTCATGTTCTGAAGGAATAGATTTTTAGGTAGCAGAAAGTGCTTCAAATAATTTTCAGAGGTGGGTATTTCAAAATTTATTTTGGGGAGGACCCTCTTCCTCCACTCTTTCATAGTTCATACCAACCATATCTCCACAATGCCCCCCCCCCCTTTTAATAATAATAATTCTGTGCATGCTTATGTTTATTATGCATATTGTTTCTCTCATTTATGTATTTGTGTATTTTTACTTTCTCTACTCGTACTATATACATAGTGTATAGAGAAGGCACTGTATTGCACCCAAAAATTCCATACTGAAATTTCACTGGAGATATATGCTTTGAACATTTTAGAAACATGTCTGTGTGTGTGCATGCATGCATAGCAACATGAAGATTGTCAAGAAAATCCCCCCACCACAAACTACCCTTTACATGGAAAAATTTTCGAAAATTTTGGTTTTTTTAAAAATGGCTCCAAAATTTTTGATTATAACTCCATATATTTAAAATATTTACATGACATCTAAAATGTTTATCTTGAATTTTCTGGAAATAGCCTCTGAAGACCTCTTTATTCTAGATGAATTTTGCATAACTGCTAAACCTTAAGGGATAGATAAAAACTTACTGTACAAAATATGTGGATCTGATCAAAATTAACAATTTATGTCCTTTACGTTCTAGTTATGGAGGTAACTGTGTCCGAGATATTCCTTGTTATTGGTTTCAATTGTAAAGTACTTATACTTTTCTCAGACAGGAAGTGTCCGATTTCTTTTGTTTTACTCCTGGTCAAGCAAAGAAGCGATTTGCAATGACAATTGCATAATGATAGCTTTTAAAACATTTGACTATCGATTTAGCCTAATGCTTTCCCTTAGTTCCCTTCTACTTATAAGGAACTAAGTAATAAGAACATTCTGCTAATGTTTATCTCGATTAGCATGGTGTAAAAGAAGAATAATCTTTTGTAGGTAGTTTTTAGAGCAGCTAGAGAAGGTCATGTGAGTGTAACATATTTTTTTGTTTGTTTCAGTTAACATCAGAAGTGAAAGAATTTGATGACCTTGTGTATGGGCAGATCTCATTTGATGTTGGCAAGAACGAAGGTGATCCTGTGATTATGAAAGCAGATGGATTCCCTACTTATCACTTTGCTAATGTTGTGGATGATCATTTGATGGCGATCAGTCACGTACTGAGAGGAGTAGAGTGGCAGGTATCTACTCCAAAACACATTATGCTTTTCAGGTAGATAGCATGATTTACACATTTTCTTGAATTACTGCTAGATACTACTTTGTTTTCTATATTATGTTTATATCTTCATTGCAATTATTTAGGCAAAGCTTCTGTACTTGCCACTCCCTCCCAAAAAAAATCAAGATGTGTTCTGTTCACATGACTTTCTCTACATCTCAGTAACAAATTATTGTTAGTAAGCTTATTCTGTCTACTTCATGTTAATTGAGATAAACATTAATAGAAACAGTCTTATTACTTGCTTCCTTGTAAGTAGAAGCGAAATAAGGGAGTGGCATAGGTTAAAGTGATAGTCAAAAGCTGGTTGCTATGTGACTGAATGTTTGTATGGACAGGAGTTGACAAATTCCCATATGAGAAAAGTATAAGTATTTTAAAACTGAAACCAATAACAAGGAATGTCTCAAAAACAGTCAACTTCATAAAAAAAATATATACATATGACATAAATTGTGTGTTTTAAACAGGTCTACATATTTTTTATAACAAGTTTTTGTTTCTCTCTGACAGTTTACCAGTTTTTGAAAATTCAGTAAAATTTATTCAGAATAAAGAGGTCTTCAGCGACTATTCCCAGAAAATTCAAGATATACATTTTTTTGTTATTTAAATATCTTTAATACACAATATTTTTTATCAAAATTGAGCCATTTTTGAGAAAATAAAAATGTTCAAAAATTGTTCCATGTAAAGGGTAATTTGGGGTGGGGGGGTTTTCTTGGAAATCTATGTGTCGCATCCTTGGAAGATACTGAACTTGAATACCAAGTTTGGTATTAAAAACACTTCGTTTTTAGCACACACACATTTTTTTTAAAAATGTTTTTTTTTATTTATTCAGGGGCTCCCAAACATATTTCTGGTGAAATTTTTACGTTCAATACAATACTTTCTTTATACACTGTGTACATAGTACGTGTAGAGAAAGTAAAAACTCTTTCTGTATTTATGTTTAGTTTACTGTTGATGATAAATTAGATACTTAACCATTTGATACTTTTTGTTGTTTGAATAAATTGTGCCATTTATTATTACTGTGATGTGGTCTGTGTTGCAGGGCGTTTGGTTGGGAGCCACCTTTATATGCACATCTTCCACTCATATTAAACTCGGATGGCTCTAAGCTCTCCAAAAGACAATCTGATATAAAAGTAGAGAGCTATCGGAATGATGGTGTATTTCCTGAAGCTCTGCTCAACTTTGTGACAGATGCTGGAGGAGGATTTGCCAAGGATTTGGAAAGAGAGAAGCCTCTCAGAATATATTCTTTGGATGAACTAGCTAAACAGGTAAACATGTTTAAATTAACAAGTTGTACAAAATTATTGATGTGCTATATGCAATAAAGTATACTTATTAATAAGATATTTTAGTAGTTATAAAAATGCTAACTCATTTATTATGCATGTATTTAACCTATGGGATTGAAATATGGGGGGCTGCTGCAAAAACACATATGGACAGATTACTTCTATATCAAAAGAAAAGTGTTAAATGTAAAATCCAGGGAGTTATGCAGGGAGACATGATACTAACCATTTACTTTCTTTGTGCTTTAGAGCAATAATGTTTGTAATAGACAAGTATGAACAAATACAAAGAAAACAAATGTATGAAAACAATACAAGAGGCAACATGAACTATTATAGATGTAATGTAAATAAAAATGTATCTATGAAAGACGTACAATATCATGGAATTAAGCTTTTTAACAAATTACCTCCCAAAATTAAAGCAGTCAAGATGGTGTCAAAACGACAATTTTTGAAGGTATATCTGTTAAATAGATGCTTATATAGTTTGGATGAGCTATAAATTGTGATTATGTATAAATGTATATACCAACGGTTCCCAACCGGTGTGCCCTGGCACCCTAGGGTGCCGTGTGATTGGCTAAGGGGTGCCGCGAGATATTGAGATAAACAAAAAAAAAAATACCTTCTACTGAAGCCTTAAGTCTTGTAAGGTCTTGAAATAAAATAAGTCAAATCAATTACTCACATGCACGGCAGATGGTGATAGTGGTTGTTTCATTTCAATAATTCAGTTATACTAGTATCCCACAGATGGCATTACAGCTATACTCTGCCGAACATTCCCGAGACTACGCGCTTCCTCACGAACATTCCCGAGACTTCGACAGATGAATATATAAAAGTGTACGCCACTTGGCGCTTTCAGTTGTCTTCTTCTCGTTGATTCACAGTGTTTAGCTATGGATAAGTTCATTGTTAAACGTAAATGCCAGGACAGTGAAAGTGAACAGTCGGCTCCTACTGCTTGCTTTAAGAAGCCAAATCTTACAGTTTCTCCCGGACCGTCGAATTCACCACATAAAGAAGACAAACAAAAGAAAAGAACATACCAGGACAGTTACTTAGCGTATGGATTTAAGTGGAATAACAACGAGGAAAACCCTATCCCTGTGTGTTTAGTTTGTGGCGAAACACTTAGCAACGAGGCCAAAGTACCTAGCAAACTGAAGCGGCATTTTACAACAAAGCATCCTAGTGTGTCACAGAAAAGTGTAATGTATTTTTCACATATATTAGAAGGGGAGAAGAAAACAGCTGTGCGAATGGTAAAGAGAATGACCATAGGTGATGCTGCTCTTGAAGCCTCATTTAAAGTAGTAGGACTGATAGCTAAAAAAAAGAAACCTCATACTCTTGGAGAGGAAACCATTGGCCCTGCATGTCAAGTTATAGTTTCAACAATATTTGGCGAAGGAGCAGCTAATCAAATTTCGAAAGTTCCTCTGTCCAACAACACAATCAGCCGCAGGATATCTGAAATGTCATGCAATATCAACGAACAAGTCACAGAGAAAATAAAAACTTATAGAACATTTGCTTTGCAAGTAGATGAGTCTCGATATTGGTGACAAACCGCAACTCCTTGGTTTTATCAGATATATTGATGAAAAAGATATTAGTGAACAGTTTCTGTTCTGTAGACCGCTGGAGACTACAACCACAGGCCATGATATTTTCGTTTCTATTAATTCCTATCTCAATGACCATGATCTTTCATGGAAAGACTGTTGTGGTATATGTACAGATGATGCACCATCTATGTCTGGGAAAATTAAAGGTTTTACTGCCAGAGCTCTCAATGAAAATCCATCCATTATTATAACTCTATGTTTTCTGCATAGAGAGGCATTAGTCGTGAAAGCGTGTAATGAAGATTTTGCTGAAGTGTTTAACCAAGTTGTAAAAATGGTGAACTATATGAAGTCTCGACCTTTAAAGTGCAGAATTTTTGAACAGTTATGTCGCGCAACGGATGCAGCTCATACCTCTTTGTTACTTCACACAGAAGTTTAATGGTTGTCGCGGGGTCGTGTATTGAACCGGTTTCTCGAACTTAAAGAACAGCTAAAATCTTTTTTTAAGGATGAAAATCAAGACACATTTCATGAGCTCTTACTAAGTGATTCTTGGTGTTTTGAACTGTCGTATCTGGCAGATATTTTTCATAAGCTGAATGAACTGAATGTTTCGATGCAGGGTCGACATGAAACAATAATCTCCTCAACCAATAAAATGAAAGGTTTTAAAAGGAAAACTTAGTTCTTGGAAGTCTGCAGTTCAAAAAGGAGATTTGTCGAACTTTCATCTCTTCTGGGTAAACTGAAATACTGCATTTGTGATCACTTATCAAGATTGCAAGATGCAATAGATGCGTACTTTCCAACTATTTCCACTATGAATCTCGACTGGGTTGTCTCACCATTTGATTTCGTAGATAGTGCAGAGGAAATAGATTTCACTGCTTGCGAACGAGATGAATTTATTGATCTTTGCGCTGATTCCACACTCAAAGGTAAGTTCACCAAGAGTGAGGCGTCGGTGGCTAGTTTTTGGCTTCAACGGCGAGAGGAGTACCCTAACCTAATGAAGAAAGCAATTAACGCACTTTTGCCCTTTTCAACATCCTATCTATGCGAGCAAGCCTTCTCTGCTATGGTGACAATAAAATGCAAAGCAAGAAATAGACTGAATAACCTTGAGGATGATTTGTGTGTTTCACTGTCAACTGTAAGACCCGACTACACATATCTGTGCTCTAAGCTTCAATCACAAGTTTCACATTAATCATTAATCGAACAAAATTTATTGATGTATTTTTACTTAGTGATTGGGGTAAAGTTTACTGTATTATGTTATGGTGTACGTTATTATTATATAATATTTCAATAAATTAACATATTAAGCTTAATTTTCTTTTAATTCAAGGAAGGGTGTCCCTGGTGTTTAATGTTATTCCCAAGGGTGCCGTGAACTTCAAAAGGTTGGGAAACACTGGTATATACATATGTAATGATGTGTCCAAAATCATTGTGTTAATAAACTGGATGAAATAAATAAATATTATTATTATTATTATTATTAACATCATCAATAATTTATTTATTTAACTGCTACTGCTTTTAATGAGGGGCATGCTAAGAAAAATATAAGTCACCAATTTGTCATACATCTATAATTTGTGAGAAATTACTTTGTGGTTGACAATCCTGCTGTCACGTGGCTATCTCGGTGGGCTGTTGCCATATTTACTTGCTATCCATCTTGTAGTGCCACATGTTCCACTGCTTTCTTTAAAATGCCTTCTTTCCATGCATTTTCTATTACACCTCTCTTATGTCGAACTACCTTTCTCCATTTCTCACTAGTTACCTCATCTATTCCTTTCAACACCAGATCCTGTACTTCACTAAACCTAAAAGTCTTATTATTTCAGCTAATGTAATCTCAACTCGTTTATCACAGCTTTGTGTTGGATGTGCATTAATGTTTCTCCCTGAATGGCCCCCAGTTAAAAAATGCAAATACTGGCCAATGAGAAAAGATATCTTATATAAGCTATATATCTTTGTACAACAGAAGGAACAAGAAACAATAAAATACCAAAATTTAAAAACCCAAATGTTACCCAAAATGGTTATGAATGAATACCTTAACCAATAATTATCATTTTTATTTTCTCTAGCTCATATGTACAATGTACATAGTGGATAGAGAAGGTATTGTGATTTCACTGGAAGTATGTTTTGAGGTCCCCTGAGTTAAAAATTAGAAAAAGGTATGTGTGGTCTGTGTATGCATATGTAGTATAGCAGTTCTCAAAAACTGACTGTTAAAACCCAAACATGTTATTTAAGTTTAGTATCTTTCAAGGATGCAATACAAATACCCTTTACATGGAAAAATCTTTGAAAGTTTTGTTTTTTCTCAAATGCACAATTTTGATTAAAATACCATATATTAAAGATATTTACATCACAAATAAACTTTATATTTTGAATTTTCTGAGATTAGCGTCTGAAGACCTCTTTATTCTGGATGAGTTTTGCAGAATTTTGCATAACGTTTAAACTTAAAAGATAGATAAAAAACTTACTGCACAAAAATTGTAGATCTTGTTAAAATACATAACTTTTGTCATATGTGTTTTTTTTTTTATGTAGAGCTGACCGTTTCTGAGATATTCTGAGTTATTGGTTTCAATTTTAAACTACTTCTTTTCTCAAAGGGTAAGTGATGTTTCGTTTCATCCTTCTTGTTTTACTGGAGACCATCCGAAGTGAACCAAACTTCAGTTGTTTCAATATTTAACTATTGATTTAACCTAGTGTATATCCTTATTTCCCTTTTACTTACAAGGAAACAAGTAATAAGTTAATTTCTGGTAATGTTTGCCTTGATTAGTATGTCATAAATAAAAGGCTAATCTTTTGTAAGGAAAGTTGTATTTGTAACAGCTAGATAAAGTCATGTGCATTGAACACCTCAGATTTTTTCTAAACTTGTTAATGTTACAGTTTGACTTGAAGCGTGTGAAGCCAAGTTCTTGCCGTTTAACTCCAGAACGCCTTCCTGAGTTTGGCACACTTGAGTTTGAGAGAAAGCTTGATAATGAGGAAGAATGCAAGATGTTGGTGCACAGAGTAAAGGAAATGATCCTGAATACGTTTGGTGACAGGTACTTTACTTATCTGCTTTATCAGTTCCTTCAAGACAACAGAAATTCTGAAAATGCAAGATGCTGCCAAATATTAAGATCTGTCACAGTAAGGACCATTACACAGCACTCTGCTTCGTTGGTGTCCATGTCTTAAACTTTTTTGAAGTACAATTTCTTCCGGGCTTGTAGAACGTGGTCCAAAAGTAGGATTTACTCCTGACATTGCACTCAAATTGCACTTTTGTGGATCTTCAGAGGAGTTGAAGAGTGAAATGCAGACTACCTGCATCCCTTATATACATGTGAGAAGTATTGCCTCCTCGTCACTGATTGGCTGGTGGACTTCCAATCTCCTGTGTTTCAGCTAAACTATCCTTTCCTCCCCTATCACTGCTTCTGGTTGTATTCTCTGTCCAGTCTTACTTCACTGGTAATGTAAACAAAAGCAACAGGTTGCAATGGCTATGATTGGTTGCTGAACATTTTACTGCTTTTCTCCATCACAAAATAGTTCCTCTTAAATTGCCAAGTGAGTACAGAAATATTGTATTAAACAATGTAATGTTATCTAAATAGTACGAATGATTAAGGAACAAAATTTGCTGGTCATTTAATCGTTATTTCTTTATATAACAATGCATATCCGTTGCGCAGTTCAACGGCTGCAAGTAATGGCAAAAACATGAAATACCAGTGTAGTGAAACATGAGCAAGGAAAGAATTATTCCTAGTGTATATAGTAATTTTTGTGAAAAGTACGTTTTCATTAAACAATATTGTTAGTTTAACGGTAGAATTTACAGTGTTTCCAAAAGTAGCATAAAGTGTGCAAAACACTTAAATTAGCTTAGGTGGGACATCTTGTGCAAGTAGCTTTTCAGCAACTGACAGTCAAAAATGGAGTGAAAGTGTATTACACATTGTTACAAAGAGTAAACAAAGTAAGATTTGGAAGGAATGGTGGACATTGTCGTTGGCCCACTACTTAATTATCAATCTCCTGATGACTCAGACAATTCGATTGCAACTTCAACAAATGACTGGTATCCTGAAGGAGTGGGAACAGTTCCATCTTCAGATTAGCTCTTCTGGTAAGTCTCAGCATTATCACAGTATAATATAGAAATTTGTAGTGTATGCTTATGCGTATGTGAATGCTAAAATTTGCAAAAAACTGTTGGATGCTGTACGTATGCAATACTTCAGCAAACTTTCAAAACAACATGTCTGCATTATATAACTTGACAGGAGAGTTTTACACTTTGTACAGAATATATAACGACTTGCCTATCTGTTTTATTTATTATACATTTAATAGAGTTAATCATTATCTGTGAACAGTGAAAGTATAAAAAGAAACGAGCCAGAGTATCAGTATACCAGTATGTTAGAAGTATTGGCCCTGGCTGTTGAGACACAAGGCGGTGAATGGCTGTCTCGTAAAATTCCCGGGACTGCTATGTGAACTACTTTTGCACGTACAGCTGGACGTCTTCCGAGGTGAATCATTTGCCTCTCAGAGCCTTTTTAAGGGGAAAAAATATGGCGTATATTGTGGAGGTTTGTCACTTAGCCACCAGGGACCATCACACCTCAACATAGAACATCCTGTGGAAATTCAGTTGGAAACCGTGACAATGAAGCCGCCCACTTGGCTTCAAAACTGGTCTGGAAAGACTATACGCAAGTGTTACAAACGCAACTCAGAAATATTACATTCTGATTTGTTTACATCGATGGTGAAGTAAAGATGGACAGATAATAGGTATTCTAATGCTGGTATCCATGTTTTGTGTAACATATCCATCTCTTCTTTACGATTAAAATTGTCTGTATGTTTGCATATCTGTATTGCCTCACAATAGTGTGAAATTTCTCCAAGGAATTGATAAGTTGCGTGTGTCTTAAACAAATGTCATGGCAGCTTTGGAGGGCTTGTTCAGGTACTATTGGTCTGTCTGTGTGCCCAATCTGCAATGTTGTTTCTGTTCTTTTACTGTTGTATTTATGTTGTGTATAGTCGTGCCTATGCAGACCTGACCAGAAGAACATGGTATCCTAAATACACCTGTGAATCAAGTGGTGGCCATTTATTTGTAGATCTTAAATTATTTTTGATTTTCTGGGTGGATTTGTAAACTGTCTTGATTTTATACTTGGACAGGAGCTTCCCAATGTGATCTGTGATTTTGTGAAGGTAAAGCAGGAAGGCCATACGTCTTTCACGTTTGCCTTCTTCTAGGATAGATAGCCCGACAAATGTCTTTATTGAAGTGTCCGTTAGCTAGATGATCCACATGGTTTGGAGCAAAAAATTTCGACCATGGCCTACAAGCCCAGAAGAAATTTTACTTCAGTTTGATGCTGGCCATGAAAGCCTTAGTACATATTTTAAACAGTGTTGATTAAACGTTTATAACATGGCATTTATTTTATTTCTTTTAGGTTAGAACATGAGTCATTACAATTGCAAGATGAACATGTTTTGTCAGTGTTGAAATGGGGAAAAGTTCGTATTCACAAGCTCACTGATCTACTTAAAAGTGATTTGGCATTTATTTGGATTATGCCTTCTGCATTTGGAGAAGTGACTAAAATAATGGATACAGGTAACGTCTCTTTATACATGTTTACTGCTTTCTGAAGCATTGAAATTTTTGTACTTGCAAATGTTATAATGTCAGTAGCCATGTTTAATTAATTGATGTAATTTGATATAAGTTTTTCTCATTAATAATGTATCATTTAAAACTCATATTTGGTAGTTAGATAAAGATGGTAGATGGGGATTAGTAAAAGCAAATGAAGGTATGCATGACTGACAGCAACATTTCATTGAATTTATAAAGAAAGTGTCAGTCATTTGTTTGCAATTAGGGAGAATAACAAACAATAATGGTTGACAAGTCAACATGCAGAAAATGACAAACAATATAGTTGGGAAATTTTTCATTCTGTTGTCAAGTTGAAGTATTGTGTATTGGGTAAGTGATCTTGAAATTAGGAAGTAAATTAATGCAAAACAAATAACATAAGAGAATGTAGCACATAAACATGTTACTCATAAATAAAACAGTGTTTAAAATCTGATGTGTTCCATTCACATGACTTTCTCTATCTGTTCTACAAACACTATTCTTACAAAAGAGATGTGTACTTTTTGTTGTGGGTGCGGGTCACAAATGAAAAGTCTTTATTCTGGATAACTTTTGTATAACTGGTAAACTGTAAAATATTTACATAAACTTACTACACAAAAAAGTACATCTCTTTAAAACACACAACATTTTGTGTGTGTGTGGGTGGGTGAGAGTGGGTGTGTGTGTGACTGGGTGTGGGTGGGTGAGAGAGGGTGTGTGTGACTGGGTGTGGGTGAGAGTGGGTGTGTGTGACTGGGTGAGAGTGGGTGTGGGTGGGTGAAGGTGGGCGTGTGACTGGGTGTGGGTGGGTGAGTGTGTGGGTTAGAGTGGGTGTGTGTGACTGGGTGTGGGTGGGTGAGAGTGGGTGTGGGTGAGAGAGGGTGTGTGTGACTGGGTGTGGGTGGGTGAGAGAGGGTGTGTGTGACTGGGTGTGGGTGGGTGAAGGTGGGCGTGTGACTGGGTGTGGGTGGGTGAGTGTGTGGGTTAGAGTGGGTGTGTGTGACTGGGTGTGGGTGGGTGAGAGTGGGTGTGGGTGAGAGAGGGTGTGTGTGACTGGGTGTGGGTGGGTGAGAGAGGGTGTGTGTGACTGGGTGTGGGTGGGTGAAGGTGGGCGTGTGACTGGGTGTGGGTGGGTGAGTGTGTGGGTTAGAGTGGGTGTGTGTGACTGGGTGTGGGTGGGTGAGTGTGTGGGTGAGAGTGGGTGTGTGTGACTGGGTGAGAGTGGGTGTGGGTGGGTGAAGGTGGGCGTGTGACTGGGTGTGGGTGGGTGAGCGTGTGGGTTAGAGTGGATGGGTGAGAGTGGGTGTGTGTGACTGGGTGAGAGTGGGTGTGGGTGGGTTGGATTGGGTGTGTGTGACTGGGTGTGGGTGAGAGTGGGTGTGACTGGTGTGTGTGTGTGTGTGGGTGTGACTGGTGTGTGTGTGGGTGAGAGTGGGTGAGTGTGACTGGGTGAGAGTGGGTGTGTGTGACTGGGTGGGTGTGGGTGTGTGGGGTTGGGTGGTGCCTGCGTAGTAAACCATTTTTGAAAAATTTTGAATTGTTGGCTTGAGTTTTAAGTTACTTTTTTCTCACACTCTTAGCTAACATAGAGAACCAAATTTCAATTGTTTCAAATAGTTACAGGCATTTAGTAGATTAGGCTATAGCTTTGGCCTGGTGTGTTTCCTTGTTTCTATTCTAGTTACAAAGAAGCTAGTTATAAGAGCAATTTTGGTCATATTTATCTTTATTAGCATGTTATAAATAAAAAAATTATCTTAGTAAGAAAAGTTGTTTGTGGAACAGCTAGAGAAAGTCACGTGAATTGAATACATAAGATTTTTTGAGGAAGTTGTGGAGTTTGGGTAAAGCTTCCACAGGACGTCCAGATTGAAAAGGTTGGAAGTACTAACCTGAGTAATGAACAGTCACATGAAACGTGTGTCTTTTAGTACATGTGCTCACTTTGAGTTGCTCTGGCCCACCCAGCTGCCCTAATTAAGACAATTTCTTATATACAAAAGTCATCACAATATGTAAACAACATGTCATTTAATAATTTTTAAGCACACACAACTATACTGCCAACCTATTTTTCTTTCACACAATCCTTGAGTATTCTTATCTAATAAGCATGTGTGACCATTTTCTTTCAAATTGATGATTTCATTCACAAAAACATAACACTACAGAATACATTTCTGATAAAAAGAGTATGCAGAAGATGTTTGAAATGGAGTTTTATTTATAGATGCTCTTTAACTGCTGTGGTTCTCAGCATCCCATTCTATACTGGGCATGAAATACTGCTTAATTTTGCTCAGAGGCCTTTTTATCAGGCTTGCTGTTCTTTTACGTGCCGTAAATCTTTGACACAGGACAAACGCCTTTACTTCCCTTCTGAAGGAAGGCATGTTAAGGATTTTTATGCCTGAAAAATCCATTGACCTTGGTTAGAGGGTGCAAAAACACAATAGTGATAAAAATGAATTGAAATGCTCTTCCTAAATGGAGGTGAATTGGTCCAATTGTTGCTGTACGATTATTTACACATACTAATGTAGAGCAGAGGGCGTACAGTCACTTCGATTGTATACTTGTCTAGAAACACTAGAAATGACTTAAGGGGAGTTGCCAATGTTAAAGTTTGACCCATTATCTCAGCAGCTATTTAACGTAACGAGCTAAGCTTTTCCAGCAATACCTACACTGCTGATAGTTGAAAATAGTATACTTCAC
Source organism: Hymenopus coronatus (assembly GCA_030762935.1). Taxonomy (NCBI): domain Eukaryota; kingdom Metazoa; phylum Arthropoda; class Insecta; order Mantodea; family Hymenopodidae; genus Hymenopus; species Hymenopus coronatus. The sequence continues at coordinate 6,853,271 of CM060894.1, forward strand.
TCATTAGAAGGAAAGGTAGGATTTTCCTTTTTTTAACTAAGCTCTAAAACTTTTATTGAAAAAAGATGATTTTTAAATTTAAAAAAAATAACTAATCCATATACATTGAAACATTTTTGTTAAAATAAAGCCTATTTAGGTTCAAATGTGTGGTAAACATTTCAGCCCTTAGTGTCAATTAATTATTTTATGAGATAATGGAGCATTTATATAGACAAACTTACTTCTTTAGAAATTGCTTTAAATTGCTTTCAAACATAGCATTAAAAAAAAGTAACCTAACTTTCCAAACACAATTTTGCAATACTTTGAAACTCTCACGTGAAGGAAATATGAAATGGAATGCCAATGCTGCCAACAGCTAAAGTAAAACTTTCTGATCAAAATATAATAAAATCTCTTCTCTAACACTAAATTTACAAAGTTACTGGTATTTTATCAAGTGAGTGTACCAGAGTGTTCTAAAAATCTACTATGCAGGATTATTTTCAAGAATGTTTTAAACTATTTACAATTAGCGTAGCTCTATGAAAATTATACCAAAATGAAGGGGAGACTCGAAATATTCATATGCAATTAAAATATGAAAATGGAAAAAAATTACAAAAATTGCATTTCGACTCCCCTTAAAGCAAATTACACAAAAATTTACATACCTACATTAATTAGTTTAGTTAGAGACTAACCAAGAACTAACAGAAAGTATGCTTGCTTTGCCAGGATGCTTTGGTGAAATGTCTGGAAAATACTAAAAGCTACAAACTAATAATAAAAATAAATTAATTTACACACTAACTTAAACTTGTAAATAGAGAGTATGCTGCTTTAGTTCCTATACTGTGATGAAAGCAGTAGAAATTAAAATAAAATTTACAAAAATCAGTTTATTTGCACACACACACACACACACTAACCTACATGTTTGTTTTGCTTGCATGCTATGAATTAGGCAATGCAAATTACTAAAAAAATTATACAAAAACAATTTAAAAAAAATTCCATTTTAAAGCAAACATCAAAGAACTTTTATAAGTAATTCTTGTGTAAAGCATTATTACTTAACCCACAGAATTGCTATAGAATCATATATCTTCCTGTTTATTTAAAAATATGTGATAGCCTCAAAGCCCCTGCTAATGTTAGATGACAGCTTACCATCTCGCTTTTTCTTTTTTTGTATTAATATTACCAGTCAGTGCCATAATGAGTCATAGTGATGGAAATAACCAAAACCTTGTAAAACACAACATAAGTGCTTCTAACTGCTGAATAATATACTACCAAATCTGAATCGCTAAAAGAAAAAAATCCAGAATTTGTAATGAGTGTTAGGGTGGAAAGCAAATTTTGGTTTTTTGCTGGGCAAGTTTCATAGTATCCTTGATGTGTTTCTGTTTTTTGAACTTGCTATTTTCTTGTCAATTTTTTTGTTATAATAATGTACCCAATCTTTGGGTTAAACTATTTAGGACAGCTTGTTTATGTGGGATTGGGTTTTTATTCCAACTCAAACCTTCCCTTAAAGTTAAATTTCACGTCACTGTTACTGCTTATCCAAATTAATGTTTTATACTCAGGATCGATGGAGAATCTGCATAGTTGTTTAAGCCACCTGAGAGATGCTGAATTCAAGAAGGAAACTCTCAAACCCCTTCTCAGGAACTTCTCTAAGGAGAGTGGCATGGAATTCAAGAGCCTTATGAAAGCATTACGCTACATTCTTAGTGGACTCAAGGTAACCAAAGTTATCTCAATATAAGGGTATTTTAACACTACGTCACTTACATTTTTGTTTTTTGATTGGTTGGATCCTACCCAGTGTTGCCAACCAAAAACCATTGAATGTCGCTACAGGTCGAGCAAAATTCTGCTACAAAAATACACACATTAAATTACTATAAAAATGCTTATGACATACCTTTTCTATGGCATTCCAGATGACCAAGATGATGGATTAAATGATTATGATGATGTGAAATTATTTGCACTGTCTTCTGTAACTGGTTGTAACCATTTCGAAAAAATATCTTCTTTCAACCACTTGTCCAAAAACAACTGCTTTCTCTCTGTCTTCTTATCTTTCGACAATTCTCCGCGGTGTACTCTTTTTTTCTTAAGGGTGGAGTACCCTTTATCACTCATTATAAACTATAATTACTAACAATTAAAAGTAATGCACTATTTGATTTAATCCAATATTTTAGTCTGCAAGCTGACAGTATGATATTATAACTTGAAATAGGGCCTGTGCCTGCAATGAGCGAGTGCTGCCCAAGGTACAAATTAGGTTATCATAGCTTGCATAAACTTTTTGAAAAGCATCAACTATCTGTATTCTGATTAGTGAATATGTTTATAAATACTGTCAGGCCAGGCACTTGCATTAAATAAATATTAACATGAGTTATCAACTTATCTTTCACATGAGAGATTTCTTGAGCCTACTTCCCTCAGCATAATTGCCTAACATAGGGCATTGGCGTTTATGATAAATTGGCTGATTTTTTTTTAAATTGACAAAAGTTGCTACATTTTCCCACTTTTTCGTTTTTCTCCGCAATGTCTCCCGAAGGTTCAAATTTTGCTATGCGTAGCGGAATTCTGCTACGGTTGGCATCACTGATCCTACCTTGTGCATGTCCATGTTTTTTCTTTTTTCTGCCTGCTTCACTTGTTTATGTATCCATTTATTCCTCAAGCCTTATAGGCCTGAATAGTTGATTGATGTTTGGAGGAATTTATTAACAATGATGGTCAAATTATATGTAATATTAATTTGACCATCACCGTTACTAAATTCCTCCCAACATCAATAAGGGTGTTTGGTTTAAAACCTGACACTCAATGGGATTTAGTATCTGAGAAGCGTGATATGCCTGCCAGCCTTTGCTTCTTAAGTCTGTATTCCTTTAAACCTGTATATAAAATATAATAAAATTAACTCTTACCTCATAGTAAATGTCATTCTCCTGCAGCTAAACAAACATTGTACCAAATAAACATGTTTACTATCTGTGCACCTTTCCTTGGGCCAACCATTATCTATTTTACTGTGAACTAGCTGATATATTAACCAAAATACTGCATGTGTATGAACTCTGAGACCTACAGACAGAATGAAACCTTAGCGTTGGAGCTGCTAGATATCCGGGTGTATAGCATACTTCATGTCTCAATGTTGTCACTCTGCTCTGCTTCCAAAATTGCGTGAAACCTACCCAATGAAGACTGGGAGCCAAACATCCAAGAAAAGGAGTGTTCCTAGTAGATTGGCACAATTTATAATTGGTGAGAAATTACCTTGTGATTGACAGTCCTGCTGACATGTGGCTGTCTCGGTACAATGATGCCATATTTACTTGCTGTCTATCTGCAGCAGCTGCACTCCCAGAACTGGAAGAGTTTTATCTCTACTAGTGTTACTTAAGTTTATAATCACATGTTCCACTGCTTCCTCTAAAATTCCTTCTTTTTTCTTGCATTTTTTATCATACTTCTCGTATGTTGAACTACTTTTCTCAATTTCTCACTAGTTACCTCACCTATTCCTTTCAACATTGGGTGCTGTACTTGTCTAAACTAAAAGTTTTATTATTTGTGCTAACATAGCCTCAACTCGTTTATAATGGCTGTAAGATATTTTCAAATCCCAGTGTCACTCATGACAGTTCTAGGATGAGAAGAAGGGCAATGTCCACAATATCTATAAAAGGTAGTGGTGATTATAAATGTAAATTCTTACAGAATCACTGTGTATAACACAACCAAACTTTTGACACAATGAAATCAATCAGATCAGTCATGCATGAGAATGCACGCGTAAATTTCCACTGAGCCTGTAGGTGTTGCAATGCTGATGATATACATTCTCGTCAGCAACCTGATATAACCCCCACAAGTGTCAATCACCGACCATAGCTTAGTCACTGTAATGTGAGTGTGATTGTTTGTCATTTTCACTTTCTCTATACAGACTATGTATAAAGAAAGTATTGCACTCTTCGATACCGACATTTCACGGGAAATATATGTTTCCAAAAACATTTTCAGAAAAATATCCATGTATGTGTGTGTGTGTGTATGTGTCCCCATGTGCCTATGAACACGATAACTCAAAAACAAAAAATCGGTAAAGTACCCAACTAGGTATTTTAAGTTTAGTATCTTCCAGGGATGCGACACAAAGATTTTGAGAAAAGTCCCACCACCCCAAACTACCCTTTACATGGAGCTTTTTTCGAAAATTTTGACATTTTCAAAAATGGCTCTAACAATTTTGATTAAAACATATTATATTAAAGATATTTACTCGACAAATAAAATGTATATCTTGAATTTTCTGGGAATAGCCTCTGAAGACTATTTTGGATGAATTTTATGGAATATTGCATAACTGTTAAACCGTAAGAGATGGACAAAAACTTACCACACAGAAAATGTAGAGCATGTTAAAACACACAATTTATGCTACATTCTTTTTTTCATGGAGTTGATCGTTTTTGAGTTATTCCTTGTTTTTTATTTCACCTTTAAAAAACTAATGCTTTTTTCATATAGCAATTTGTCAACTCCTGTCCATACAAACAAAGGAACTTCAGTCACATAGCAACCAGCTTTTGACTATCACTTTAACCTATGGTACTCCCTTATTTCGCTTCTACTTACAAGGAAGCAAGTAATAAGACTATTTCTGCTAATTTTTTCTCGATTAGCATGAAGTAAATAGAAGCATAAGCTTTTTAACAATAATTTGTTGCAGAGATGTAGAGAAAGTCATGTGAATGGAACACATCAGATTTTTCTTCTCGTATCACTGTACATTTTTGCATGTATTTCTTGTTTTGCTCCAAACCAAATTTATTTACAAGATCGTTAGTTGGAGTTCTGGAAATTTAAGGATAAATTTTTTATGAATGTTACAATCTGATTCACATTTAAAATAACACTTACATATAAAGTTGTTATAAATATAACTGTGTTTCTGTTTTCACAAATGAAAGTGGACTAGTGATGCTAATTGTGAGTAGATGGTAACTGGAAGACAGAAAGCCTGTCGCTGGCACAACATCATGTGAGCATCACATTTTATTCTGAATAGTTAATCTCAAGATAATAAATGATACGAGGGTTACTCCAACAGCACATTTACGTGTAAAGCTTAGCTACTTTTGTAGTGTGTAGATTAGAGCTGGTCAAGTCAGTTTTCAGTCTTGCTCGTTTCTCGCTGCTGAACACATGACTGACATGAGAGAGCTTGGTCAATGAGCATACGGGAGTCTCGATTCTTGCAGGACTGCGTGTAATGCGGAAACTCTCATAAGCAGTCCTGCACGTTGTATTATTTCATCTGTTTAAATGATTTAAGATTTAAATAGCCTACCAGGATAAAGATGATAATTAAATAATTGCACTAGGGAAAGGATTAAAAACAAAATGTGGTATCACAGAATCTGCAGAGCCTGGTTTCCACTTTTAATGCTCCTAAGATGTTTATATTGCAAGAAGTAATTCTACTTTGTTATAATCTGGACATGTTTAGACATAGTAATATAAAGTAATAGGTATGTTCTTAGCGATTAATATTGCTGATTCAAGCCGTTTACTGTTACCGTATTTGGGAATATGTACTGTTAAATGACGAGTCATCTTGTGTTATTACTAGGACCCGGATTTTTAGACTTTTATTACCCTCTTTAGGTTCTTAAACAATTTTCTTAGCTTTTGAAAAATCTTCTTAGCCTCTTTCGAAGGGAGGTTAAACAACTTTCCTACCCATTTAAGGAAATTGGCGACAAAATACCTTTTATAAAATAATACAGATAAAAATATGAAAATTCTTACTTCACGGAAGCATGCTATTAATATGTACTGTAACTTATTACACAGTATGCTTGTGCCTGAACATTTTACTAAACATTTAGCATGTAATTTTAATATATAGCACTCATTTAAAACAAATTCCACATTTCAGTAGTTTTGCTGTACGCAGCAGCTACATTTGCAAATTTTCTGTTGTTTTTTAATATGTTCCTATAGGCAGAAAAAGATCTTTCAACATCGCAAGATGTCGCTGGCATATATTTCTTACATGCAATTTCTATTCCAGGATAAAAATCATGATAAATTATTTCCTGGTTAACCCCACATACTCACTCAAAACAAAACTAAACAAATTGTTAGTTGTAATTCAATTGAATTGAAGAAAAAATGTATACATTTTCTACAGAGGTTAAAAAAATAGAAAGAATAAAAAATAACCTAAATTTAGCAAGTTTTTAGTCTTAATTTCCCATTTAGCTTCTTTTTTGTTTTTTAAAGGTTGAATAAGATTCACACACTACCATCCAAATGGCTTGAAACATAAACATACTTTGAAACTTTCTAACTTACTTATAAGGGAAAAAATAGGTTAAAACCTAAAAATCTGGGCCCTGGTTATTAAGTAAGCAGTTTATATTACGGATCGTACGTGAACCTACTTCGCCTGAATACTCAAGTTGTCTCGCTCGTGCACGCTAGTTCTCAATGCCGAGATTCTCGTTACCACACTCTTGAGAGTGGTGTGGCTCATGAGGAACGAGCGAGAGTGACACAGGTTTTGACCGCCTCGAATGTAGATGCATCCTATAGGAACATAACCTCATTTTCCCATAAATATCCATCTTTCTCAACTGCCTTTGTCACCTTGGAACAAGGGCCTTTATACTCGCATATGTCCTTAGTTTGAGTGATATTTTTAAAACACCACACTTGTAACTCCTATCCAAGTGCCTCCATATGTTAAAACTTTTTTCTCCAAAGCTGGCATCTAAAAGCTACATTGGACGAATGAAATTGGTGAAATGATCCTCGAATGATCCTGAAGTCCACAGAGCCTAAAGTTACTTGACATTTGTCTTCTCTAATTAAGGAAAAACACCAAAAAGAAAAAAACCTTATCTGGTTAACTCCCCTAAGTAAGATTCAAACTCGCAAGCTGTTGAATGTGCAGCAGATATGCTACCACCACACTGGGCTTCAAATATTTATATTTTTGTTTACTTAACAGAGAAAAAATTTAAAAAATGCTGGCAAGAGAAAGTTTATGGCACTGAGTCAAAAACCAATAAATAACACATAGAACTTAAAATAAACAGAACAGCATATTCAGCTTAGTAAGAACTTATCTAATGGCCATTTTAAACTGGTATTATGGCAGCCATTTGTTTGTCTGTTGGGCATTCTTTAAAGCATTAGTAATATTATTGCCAACTTACAGAACCATGGAACAATTGGTATTTTTAAAGTTTTCATACTAATTATGGGCTGTCTTCTACTGGAAGGCAGTCATCTGAAACATTGGCTGCTTTTTGCTTGAGGTATTACAACCTAATATTTGTTAGTGCAGTTTTAAATGTGAACATCCATTCTGGCATAATTTAAAATAAAAATACAGTATTTCAGCAAAAATTGTTAAAAGCCATTGAGGAAATAACGACATCTGAAAAATATGGGGTAGTTTAGGTAAGTGAGGGGATTCTTCGAGTTTGTCACATTTAAAAAAATATTGGTTTTAAATACCTCAAAATTTTGATGTCTTTCTCCGTTGTAATTGCCATAATTCTTGAATGTTGGGCCTTTCCTTTCCTCCTTGTCGAAAACATTTGTCAGCTACTCAAAACTAGCCAAGTAGAACTCATATTAAAACATTATTGATTAAAAGTGATAAGTTGTATCTTGTTTTATAGCAGGGATTTTAAATATTGAGTTATATAGGAATAATTACTAAATGTTTATTTAGTGAGATAGCTGAAAAGAGATTTTTATCTTTCTATATACCAATGAAAGACCCATGGGGAAGGGAAAAGTATATAGATGTGACAAAGGTATTGCATGGGGATGAAAGTAAAAAGCTTAAGGAAGGGTTTTCCACAAAATTAATGTCATATATGAACACATGAAGCATATATTATTTAAATGTAAAGGAACTGAAGTTTGGTGAAAAAGGGTCTATTAATAAGAAATGGTTTAAGATAGAATATAGCAGTAGTTGAAATGCTTCAAATAGAAAGAAGAAGATTGGACAATTCTTATATAAAGTGAAAAATAAATGAGTAGGGACAGTATATAGAGTCAAAAATGTTGTAACAAACTAAAATTAGGAAACTATTGTAAAATATGAGTATGATCTGTAAAGCATACAGCCTAGCATAAATATAAGAAAATACTAAATGTCAAGTTTCATTTGTTTGCAGGAAGGCCCAGGAGTTGCAGAGATGATGGAAATTTTGGGGAAAGCCAGTACACTTTCAAGGTTAAGTAATGCTATACAGATACTCAAAACTGACAGCTAGCAATGTGTCCATATCTCAGGCAGTCATTTCCTTCATACAGGCTACAATCCTTTACAATTCCCACTTTTATTACTTATGTAGAGAAGGTATTGTATTCCATCCAAAAATTTGATACCAACATTTCACTGGAAATTCATGTCAATCCTGAATCCAAAAATAAAAGGCATTTTCAGAAAAAGGTCTGTGGGTGGACAGCATAACTAAAAAATCTGATGTGTAACATTCACATGACTTTCTCTACATCTTGGTAACAAATTATTGTTAATAAGCTATTCCTTCTATTTAATGCTAAAGCATTAGCAGAAATGGTCTTATTACTTAGTTCCTTTATAACTACAAGGAAAATAAGGGAATACACTAGGCTAAACCGACAAACATTTTAAAATGTGGTTTATATGGGATTTAAATCCGTTTCTTTGCTTGGCCAGAAGACAAGTTCCCGTATGACAAAAGTATTTTAAAGCTGAAATCAATAACAAGGAATATCTCAAAAGCGGCCAACTCCACGAAAAAAAATGTATATGACATAAATTGTGTTTTATCGTGATTTACATTTTTTGTACAAGTTTTTGTCTATCTCTTTTGGCTTATCAGTTCAATAAAAATCATCCAGAGGCTATTCACAGAAAATTCAAAATACACATTTTATTTGTCATGTCAATATCATAAATGTGAGAGATTTTAGAGCCATTTTTGAGAAAATCAATATTTTTGAAATTTTTTCCGTGTAAAGGGTAGTTGGGGGTGGGAGGATTTTCTTGAAAATCTTTGTCTCTCATCCTTGGAAGCTACCAAACCTAAATACCAAGTTTGGTATCTTTTCGTTTTAGCGCTATGCAATCCACAGACACAGACCTTTTTCTGAAATGCCTTTTTGGATTCAGGGGAACCCAAAACATGTATTTCTGGTGAAATCTCGGTATGAAATTTTTGGGTGTTTTACAATACCTTCTCTATACACTATGTACTTAGTACATTTAGAGAAAGTAAAAATTTAAGGTTGAATAAATACCAAACACATCAGCTAAGTTCAGTGTCTTCCAAGAATACAACACAAAAGATTTTCAGGAAAATACTCCCACTCCCAACTATCCTTTACAAGCAACTTTTTTATAGCATTTTGAGTTTCTCAAAAATGGCTCTAACAATTTGGATTAAAATACCACATGTTAAAGATATTTACATGACAAATAAAATGTATAACTCAAATTTCTTGGAATAGCCTCTTAAGTGCTTTTCATTTTGCATAGCTGGTAAACTGTGATAGACAAAATTTTATTATTGAAAAAATGTACATACCATTAAAACAGAATTTATGTCGTACACAGTTTGTTTGTAGAGTTAACTGTTCTTGAGACATTCCCAGTACTTGAGCTATTCTTACTGGGAAATTGCCATTTGTTTCATATATCTTTTTTGTTTACTCCTGGCCATGTAAGGAGAACTGACTTTCAATTGTTTCACATAATGGCTACATTTGAAAGGATTACTTAGTCAAAATAATAAAACTTACAATTAGTGAAGTACAGGGATATATGAGGTAACTAGTGAAAAGTAGTTAAACATATGAGAAGTGTGATAGAAAATGCATGGAAAGAAGAAGACATTTTAGAGGAAGCAGTGGAACATATGATTATAAAGTAACACAGTGAAGATAGTGTGATGAAATTATCAGTAAAAAACAACTCGAAGATCTGGGAGTGCAGACGGATGAGGAAATATGGCTACAGAGTACTGAGACAGCAGCATGTCAGCTAGAAGGTCAATCACAAGGTAATTTCTCACCAATAATAATACCATTCATTTGAATACATTGTAATTTTAGGACATTCTTAGCAAATTAGTTGCACTGATAAAATGTGGCAGGGAGCATAATGAAAACTCATTTTTACATCATTAGAATAACTTTTATATTTTGTTACCATATTACAATATTTACAAAAAGCAGTGTTTTATTTTTGTACAGGCACACCCACACATAATTTAAGTTTGTCTTATGCTAAAAATACTTGAAAGAGGCAAAAGTTAAATATACATACAACAAGCCGCTACAAGATACAGCCCATGTTTATCTTCAAGCTTATAAAAGTTCTTTAGAAATTTAAAAATGGCAACTTGCTTTGAAAACACTAAGTAGTGTTAATATTTATTATTGCTAAACATGTGTATTTCCTGTAGCTGCTTTTCCAAGCTCAGTCCTTAGTATGTATGCTTCATGGCACTGCACGAAGAACAGTATAAAATAATTATATTTACATGTATTTACATCAATGTCTTATCTGCTTGAAAACTAAGGAAAGAAAATATAAGTAAATACGGAACTGTGGCATCCATTTTGTTTGTGCATACAAATTAACTAATCGTAGCATCTATTGGCTGGAATGTTTAATTTTTTCTCCCTCATAAATAATATTTAGTTCCCACTCTGCTATAAAAATTGTCAGCAGCTGAATAACTAGAAATTAAATGCAGAGAGGACAAATTTTAAATAATAATGTAAACTTGAGATGATTTGTAAACTGGAATTCTCAAAGCTGTTAAGTGCCAAAATTTACAAAATTGAGATATTTCTTCTGAAAGTCACCACCATTTTCTCTCAAAAGCATTGTGTTCCTGTGATGACAAGATAGCACATCAGTTTTTCAAAGGAAATTTACCAAATTTCCTAACTCCAGATTTCATTATTAATTTGCTTTTTACCTCCATGTTACATATAAAATAAAAAAGTGTAAATGGCGTGTTATTTATGGACGCTCTTTAACTACTGTGGTTCTCAGCGTCCCATTCTAACTTTTGCTCTATTAGGCTTGAGGTTCTTTTACGTGTCATAGATCTATGACACGGGATCATTGGCTTTACTTCCCTTCCAGCCATGCTAAGGGTCACCCGAAAAAATCCATCATCCTCCGCTGGGTTTGAAACTGCAACCTTGGGTATATGAAGTTAGCATGGTAACCATTACACCACTGAGGGTGACTCCCATGTTACATATGCTTAATATGGTAGGAATACTTAAGTTTGCCAAGGTTCCTACATTTTTAGATCTATTTATTTTTGGGTGGAATGCAATACATTATCTGCTGTGTGTGTGTGTGTGTGTGTGTGTGACTGAGCAGAATGGCTCAAGCACTTTCGCCTGTGGCCTGCATTTGGGAGGTCCAGGGTTCTATTCCAGTAGCCACTTATATGACCCATAATGCTGGGTAAATTTCTTTCAGGGTTGTTGGGATTAGGACCACTCTTGGCAAGGGCATTGGACCCTAAGTGGGGCAGGGTCCCTGGTCTATCTGTCCCGCCATCAGAGTGCTTCATTTCTGTGCCATCACTCCTGGTTGTGTATCCCAGGGGCACTCACCCAGGTTTGGTGCAGAGTCCCATCTGACCCTATCCTAATATGTATGTTAGGGAAACTAAAAAGTAATGATTTGTCACCTTTGAGAATTCCAGTGCTCATTTTTCTTTCAGATATGGCAGGATGCTGCCTCTAGATCAATATCCTTGCTCAGTGGATATCAATCTTCTGCAAATTATATAGATGAGTATCATAGGACGCGGGGCAACTCTGCCACCCTGCACTGTGTGATATTGTGCATCCCCCAGCCTACTAATTGAGCTAGAAGTTTTGCATTCATAATTAGATTATGGACCATGCTCCTCCAATTTTGGAAATTGACTTCCAAAAATGATGGCTGTTTGGAGAGCAAGTGCAGGGCACTTGATGAGAGCTTTTCCCTGCTTAATTTTTTAACAATTCTCTCTCTTCTGTATGAGAGCTGTGGAGTGCCTGGACTGTAAAGAAGAGTTCCAGCATTTCTCATGGTCTCTGACCCAGTGTAACTGATCCTGATGACAGCTCAGCCCCCGCAGCAGCTTCATCTGCTCTTTCCTTGCTTAGAATCCCCACATGCACAGCTGGTGCTGTGAGGCATGCTAAGATCTACTTAAATGGGCTTCAGCCTATCTCAGACTATGTTTCTTTTAAACAAATTTGGGAAAGATCATTTAAAAAAATTCGCACACTTTGTTAAATTTTGAAATCCTACCAGTCGCAGATTCAAGCTGGCAGAGGACTCTGGATTATTTTCAGGTGTAAGTAAAAATTCAAAGGAAGGGAAGTAAAGCTGGTGGTCCTGTGATGTAGATTTACAGCATGTAAGAAGCATCCTGATAAATGCCCAATATAGAATAGGACATAGAGAATCACAACAGTTAAAGAGCAATCTATAAATAAAACTAAATTTCATTTTTCCTGCCAGTCAGCAATATTATAAAGTGTACTTGCCCGTTGGCAGCAGTTAGATCATGCTGAGGATGGAGACAAATGTCTCTGAAAATGCCAGAAGATTTTACAATTTGAAGTAAGCAAAGTTAAAGAGTGAACGTCAACTCATTAATATTTTAAAATTGAAAGTAAGTTATTAATAAAAGATGTTCCTGTCCTTATTGCCTGAAATAAATGATATGTTGTAGTTATTTGATATTAATGAGATATTCCATTCTTCTGTCTAAATGTGCAGATTTCACAATTCTCTATTCTTCGGACATTTTTAGCAGTGATTTATCCTCAATTGTGTAAAATTCATCACACCATTATTAATATTTTTACTTTTTAAATGGAAAACAATGGTACAGGATATCCCCACATCATTTAAACATACTCACAATATTACATATGCATATAACTATGCATCCTCAGACAACACCCATAACACTCGGCACTCTCTCACATTCTTCATTTAAGTACTTCAAATCTGAACTGAAAAATTCCTACCATACATTGGATGTTTGAAAAATACATATGTTTTAGAAGACCTTGCTTGTGAACATATTTGAAAACTGTCATCAAGCTAAAGGATATCCTAAATGTAATACATAAATATTAACCAGTGCATAATACACTTTTATTTTTATTTATTTTAAATTCCAATTAGAATATTATGAAAAAAATCTTAGTTATCTTTAAGGAATTTTCAATAGAATATCCAAAAACTCACAAACGTTTAAAACATTCAAATCCTTTAAAATGAACCATAAAAGTATAGAATATGAAATAATTATATATATAGCAAGCTGCACACACAATTAATACTTGTGTTCTTTTAGAATATATTTTAATGAGTTTGCTATGTATATCAGTTATACACACAAGGCAATAATATTTTGTGCAAAAAATCCCAAGTCTGAATAATTAGCAGTTAAATACTATCATTTCCAACATGATAACTGAGTGCTGCTAAGATTCTGCTCTTATAATTTCTAGTTTACTATTTTTCACTTTTCTTGAACAGAGATTATGTTCACTGTAAAACAAAATAAATAGTATTTAGATGCATGAGGCATATTTTACATTTTATTCATCTCCATCTCTTTTGGCCTGCTCAGGTTGGTGATAGTGCTGGTCATTTTCTTCATAGAGAATGTTCTGCTCGATAAGCTCATTGCTTGGAGAACCTTGCCATTTAACTTCTGGTGGAGATGCTTTTAACTCTCTGTTGCTGGAATTCACAAAAGACTTGCTTGTGGGTATAGTTGCCAGAAGACCTGTAACAAAGGAATGAATATTCAAGTTAAGTTAAAAAACAGCAAATACAAATTTAGCTTATACTTATTATTAAGGCCTGGTTTCACAGTTTAAGCTTAAGCTTTGAATCAAGTCTAAGCTAGTGAAGTTTTGCAGCACATAGTTCAAGTAATAAGCTGAGCTTATCTGTGGCTTGGCTTAAACCAAGCATTGCAAATTTTGTAACCCATATATAACAAAAGGTCTACAATGTTTGGAATGCAAATGTTCTCACGCATCAAATTACCAAGAATTCTACAAGAGATTTTGATTAATTAAATAGTTGGCAATAATGGTAGCAAAAAATTATTCATGATAGAAACAAAGGTATAATCAAATATATGTAGACTAGTGAGCAAAACTTTTTCTATTTCATATAGTTATCATACACTTTGTTGCACTCATTGTAATCAAATCCACTATTACTTTAAATTTAGTAACGTTTACCAGAAGCAATGCTTCTCTTAAACCTGACAATGTATGCAAACGGAAGCTTCATCATAAGATGGGTGAAACGTTGGCAGATTTTAGCCTCAAGATGCGGTCTACACTGGACCAAAATAGTCCTAAACAAGATAAACTGTATTGTTATATGTTGGTGTAAGTAGCAAGAAAACTGTAACTAAAAATCTACAATAAGTTACCTGTATACCAGCTAAAAATGTAGGAGCCTGTATAACACCAGACTCGCACATGCTGGCGCAAGGGAGGGGTTTACTAAGTGTTGCTAAGCAACCATTCACCTCCTATAGGCATTCTCGGAGTGTGCTCCAGTGCAGCATGGAGCTGCTCCTTTAATATTTAATGTTTGAGTGGTAAATTCCATTAAAAGCACAGGTGGCAACCTCTTGTGGCCCAGGCCTTATCCCAGTACGCCACCACCTACATATTTCATCACTACAATACTATTAGTTTACCATCAGCTCTCTTTATTACACCTTATCTATTTTCCTTGCCCATTGCATCCTAACATTCCCCTAGATTCTTAATTGTCCTTTATCCTTAAAATATTCTTTATCCCCCATCCTTCCATTCATCCACTTCACTAACACAATTTTCTACCCTCCAATAACATAACAATGGAAAATGTGCACTAGTAGCTAACATATTCAACACCCTAAACTTACTCACTCATCTTTCTACTACAAATTATATTACACTTTGCACCAAAGCACTAGAAAAGGTGAATTCCCTTGATATATCGCAGATTCAATCAAACCTAGTGGAGGAGGATGGATTTTTTCAGGTGTAAAAATCCTTAGCATAGCTTCCTTTGAAAGAGAAGTAAAGCTGTTGGTCCCATGTCATTGATTTACAGCACGTAAAATAACAACCTGATAAAAAGGCCTCTGAGCAAAATTAAGCTGTCTTTCCTGCCCAGTATAGATACAATGGGATGCTGAGAACCATAGCATCCATAAATAAAACTACATTTCCTTTTGAGAACTATTAACAGTAATGTTGGGCAATTCTACACCTAAATTTTCCTCTGGTAAATCCCATAGAACATGGGCTAGAGAGATTGCTTACAATGTTGCCACTTCTGAAAACATTTACTTATTCCCATCCTACATTCAGCCATGCACATGCATTTTGTGACAATGATAGTGGGGTGATGACTAACTCTCCCTCCATCCCTACCTTTCTTACCATCTCCGAACAAGGCTGGCTAAAGCAGGAAGAGGGGAAGACCAGCTGCATGAACTGAAAAATTGTATTTTTAATTACCTTGCCAAACTTTCCTTGCTTATTTTACATCTTCCTTTATTAAACAACCCTACAGCACTCACATTTTTAGTTCTATTAATGCTGGCCTGAGAAAGAAGGAAGGTGGAGGTGTTAAATCCTAGTAAACACAATGAAAAGTAACCTACCTGGACCTCTGTATTTGCTAAGCTGCTGGTAAACTTGCTTCATGCGTTCAATGTTGATCCTGCTGGCTACAGTATGGTTCACTATTGGAAGTGAGTATTCTTTGCCAATGATGCATTTGGCTGCTTTTTGTATTGATTCTGGTGCATTCCAAGGTTCATGGATATAGCGAGTTGGGAAGTTCTTCAGCACAGGTAAGTACCGCCTACAAAACACAATTTCATCCATTTTTAGCTATGATGACATG
Source organism: Hymenopus coronatus (assembly GCA_030762935.1). NCBI lineage: Eukaryota > Metazoa > Arthropoda > Insecta > Mantodea > Hymenopodidae > Hymenopus > Hymenopus coronatus. The sequence goes on from CM060894.1 coordinate 6,869,283, forward strand.
CATATAAACTGATTTATGAAAATGGCATTTTATTACAAAACAAGAACATATTCAGCTTAAGCACCAAATATTTCTTACTCTACAATACAGGATCTAATGATGAAATTTTGTAGGAATTATTCAGCAAGAGAAGAAATAAAAAAAAAATCTGATGTGTACCATTCACATAACTTTCTCTATCTATTCTGCAACAAGCTATTATTACAAAAGCTTATTCTTTCATCTATTTAACACTAATCGAGATAAACATTAGCAGAAATTGTTTTATTTCATATATCTTTGCAATAAGGGAATATACCAGACTAAAGCAAGAGTAAGTCACTATGTGATGCAATTGAAATTCCACTCTCCTTGCATGACCAGGATAAAAACATGAGTAATGATTTCCCACTTGAAAAAAGAATGAGTGTTGGAAAATTTAAACCAATAACAAGGAAAATCTTGGAAATGGTTAACCCCACCAAAAATATTTCACACAAGTTTTCTGTTTTAAAGAGATATACATTTCCTGGATTTCAACTCTCTGTTCTTTTTATAGCTATTTAATGACATCACAGGACTTTCTAGAAGCTTGTGGAAGTCACTTTTGGCATATGGCAGATGTGCCGTGTTCCAAGGCTTTTGGTTACAGACATGTTGCACTTCCTTTGTTTACGGCACTGTCACAATATCTTTAGTCATGAAAATATCTTAAATATATGGCATTTTAATAAAAATTGTTGAAGTTTTTCAGATAAATACGTCAGTGTGGGAGGGATTTTCCTGAAAATCTTTAACTCACATCACTGGAAGATACCAAATTTAAATATCAAGTTTGGTATATATCCAACCTTTTGTTTTTGAGTTATGCTGTTCACACATGCATGCAAGAAACAGTTACACATCAACCTTATTCTAAAGATGCTATTTTTATTTTCTCTACACATACTATGTACATAATATTTAGAGAAGATATTGTATTCTACCAAAAAATTCCATACAGAGATTTCACCGGAAATACACGTTTTACGGTCACCTGTATCAAAAAAAAGTATTTTCAGAAACAGGTCCATGTATCTGTGAACATGGCAACTCAAAAATGAAAATTCGGTAAAATGCCAAACTTGGTATACACGTTTAGTATCTTCCAGGACTGTGACACAAAGCTTTTGAGAAAAAACCCTCCCACACAAACTACCTTTACATGGAAAAAATTTTGATTTACTCAAAAATGGCTCAAACAATTTTGATTAAAATCTCTCATATTTAATATTTATGTGACAAATAAAATGTATATCTTCAATTTTCTGGAAATAACCTCTGAAGACATGTTTATTCTGGATGAATTTTGCGGAAGTTTGCATAACTGGTAAACTGTAAGAGCTAGATAAAACTTACCACACAATTTGTTATTTATATATATATATTTTTTTTTTCGTGGAGTTGACCATTTTTTAGATATTCCTTGTTATTAGTTTCAGCTTTAAAATACTTATACTTTTCTCATATGGAAATTTGTTAACTTCTGTCCATACATACAAAGGTACTTCAATCACACAGCAACCAGCTTTAAAAGCATTTGGTTATCGATTTAGCCTAGTGTATTCCCTTATTTCCCTTTTGCTGGTGAGGAAGCAGGTAATAAGACTCTTACTGCTAATTTTTTCTCAATTAGCATAAGTTTTTTAATAATAATTTGTCGCAGAGATGTAGAGAAAGTCATATGAATGGAACACATCAGATTTTTTTTATTCAGGGGTTCTCTGGTGAAATCTTAGCATAAATTTTTGGATGGAATCCAATACCTTCTCTACCTACTATGTACCGTCTGTGGGAGACAAAGTAAATAAGCATTTGTATGAATACTGTGCAGAAAGTCACACGAACGCAACACATCAGATATTTACTTTTTTTTTCTTGTCTTCAGAAAAGAAATTATTTGCAGCACACAGAAAAGCTACAATAATCAGCACAGACTGTGACTAACCTAATGTAATCTCCATTTGGATCTGCCTTTCTTCCAAAGCGTATAGGACAGTAGCAGTGGAAGAACTGTTGGAAAAAAGATGAACATGAAAGCCACATCCACATTCCAGCATTCACTGACCAATCAGCATCCAGGAGCAGCTCCTCAAACACCTGAAAACCAATGAGGCTTATCTTAAACATGAATCTTGTGACTGTTACACCCATGTACACAGTTTGAAGCTAATGGTAATTAGACATACATAGCTGGATTTTCTAGAGAGCTGAGTACCTTTGGCATGCAGAACATCATGGCAATTGAAACACAGTTCTTGCTCTAATGTTTAACAAAATCTGCAATCTCCTAGAAAATGTCTGTGCTATAAATAGTACATAATAAATGAGCTTAAATGGATCTTAATCCTTTTAGTGCCAGTAACAATCTAATCATGATCCGAAAATTCTGCCAAAATTGATAATCACAATCTAATCGTGATGCTGTTTTCACATTTTAACCTTTCCAGTTGGAAAGAGTGTGTGCTTTCTACATCAAGTTCTGGAGTATTTCAGGACCTTATCTTCACTCCAAAGCATAAATTAGCTCCAAATTTAATTTCTCTAGCCGGTGTTTGTGTATGCTGGTTGAAACATGGAGTCGTCTAGCCAAAGGTTACAAACCAAAGAGAAAATAAGAGCTGCACTTCGTGATGTATTAGAAGAAACCCAGTGATTTTGAATTTTCAGGCCATGATGAAACAGTTTCTGACACTGACCCAAGAGAGGCAGATATATATTCTAGCTTCAGCAATGAAAATGCATCCAATATTAACGAACCTCATACGCATACAAATGTGTACTTATAAAAATGGATTTACAGAGGTGTAACCAGACGACGAATGCTATGTGAATCAGCCATTCAGCTACAAAATGATACAAGTTCTAAATTGTACAGTAATCCTTGTCACATTTGTATCCTATTGCTTTATGCTGGTATCATGCATGTGGGTGGGTTTTTGGTGATTATTTTTCAGTTTCAGGTTACATGAATTCATTTTTTTGTTTAAAAAAATAAAACAGGATGCTGTTTTAGTAAAGAAATATCTGTATTTTCATTTAATAGCCTGAACTTTCTGTGTAGAGGCTTTTGTACGCTTAATTATTGAAATTTTGGGATTTTTAATTTTATTTTCAAATTTTTGTTTTGTTTTAAATTTTTTAAAAATAATGATAAGAATTCTCATCTATATTATGCATATTATACAGTAGACAGAAGGGTTTACTAAAATGAAAAAAATATTCAGTTCTCTATGTCATTTTATTACTAATAATTTAAAACCCAGCATTCTCTAAAATTGCTTGGCACTTTTCAGACATTATTTTCCTATTTCGGCTGGCACTAAAAGGGTTAAACATGTCTTGAGTGCTACAATTTTATCGCTTTTGATATAAAAGTTTATTTCTTCCCTAATATACAAGGGCAATACTGAAAACTTTTAGCAAATCAAACAAAGATTAGTTTTAAAAAAATGTATATGGTTTTATTGTTTTTCAATATATTCCCCATTAACATCAATACATTTTTTGCAGTCTTTAAAGTAATAATAGTACTCTTCTTGAGGCAGTTCAGAAACCAGCTTTTTTTTTTTTTTTTAATGTTCCTGTGCTTCAGTTGATGAAAGCAATGCTGTGCACTTTGTTTTTAATATTTGGAAACAGTAATCACAAGGTGCTATGTCAGGGATGTATGGTGGAGCATCTGTGTTGCTCACTTTTAGAGCATCCAGATACTCGGTTAGTTTTGACATATGTGACAATGCACTGTCATGATATAAACTCATTTGGTGATGTTGCAGACTAAGGGTCTATTGGCTGCCTAATGTCAGGGGTAGTGTGGAAAGGATGAAATATGCTATTAACAAGGATGCTGTTGGCATAACAACAGTAATGGCAATGCTTCCATAGTAAGGCGGTTAAACACTGAAATATGCAATGAAAACTAACCTGTTTTCCTCAAAAACTGAACCTGCATCCTTCTTTCCTCACAAAGTAACATTCATGCTTCTTCTGAATCTCTTTCTTTCCTTTACTCCTACTGTTTTCCACCTCTTTCTTTATTTTATTCTATGTCAAAACAGCTCTCTCTCAATGACTAATGAGCAAGTAGATCTGGTTGGGCAGACAGTTATTCTTAGAACTATTATAATAAGAATAATAACACAACCACCATTTTTATTTACTACTAATGCTGCTATGTTTTCGTTGAAGAGAAACAAAGTGATTGATAAGTTTTTATTTGATAGCAGCTTTGTGTATTAAAATTCTCCATTTAACCCAACTTATTACTTGATCAAATGTATTAAGAGCACCGCAATTGTAGTGTGACAGTGATGGGGGTATCTTCATGTTCCTTAGCTAGCTCATGTACCACATCTGCAACACACTCTCCGGGTCCCATCACTTTCACATTCTAAGAAGGATTATTGGTTAATGCGCATACTTTATAATTTGTTCATTTTAAAGAATTACAATAAAAAAAATATACTTATTCGTGAAACTAGTATCTTTTATTTCTTTATTTTAACTATGTGACCAAGGCAGCCATAGTTAATACATAAAAATATATTTGATTTTCACTGGTAACTTGCATTGACTCCATAACCGGTTGCATTCCCTTAGCATTGAATGGGGAAGAAAAATAGAGAACTACTACGGCTATTTAGCAACAAATAATGTGCTAGTACTGCCATCTGGAGGCTATTAACCCATTGCGTTCTCTTGGCACTGTCTGCTCATTTCTACAGCAGTTTTTTAATTTCTAAAGTTGGTATGAATCTGCGACGTTGCACACTAAACAGACCCTTAATCGGCAACATTACCAATTATTTTCCTTTTGGGCATTTTTTTACAAAGCCTTTCAAAAAGAGAAAATAGTACACACCTGGTATGATTAGGAAAATAATCTTAAAAATTACTTTGTTAATAATATCAATTGTCAGGCTATATCAGCATCACCAGTGTGCCAGAATTTCATCCTGCAGGAGTTCTTTTTACAAATGATTCAACTGGGTTAAGACCCTTTAATTTATGCAATTTTCGTTAGACAAATTATTAAATGGCAGGTAGAGTGGGGGAGGGTAATTTATTGAATCAGTTCTTGCAACACGTACTTTCATGCCTTCTTCCCAAGAGATCCAGAGGTCACCACGTGTGAGGAAGCATGCCACTGCATGGCGTGCCAAGTGATGTATCCATCCTTCCTCTCTCAGCTGCGTCATGATAGCGTCTATCCATGGAAATCCTGTCTGTGCCTGCAAACAATTATATTATAAATTTTTATCAATCTCTTCTGCGTTTATTTTCCAGCACATGATAAATATACACAGTTTACCTCATTAAAGGTACCTACATTGGCCCATTTTGCTAAGGCTTCTGCATTTTTATCCCACGGTATTTGAACACAAATGGGATTTCCATACATCTTGTCAAAATTTGGATTCTTTGTTGCTGCGCAGTAAAAAAATTCCCGCCATAGAAGCTGACCATGAAGTGACAGTGGTGGGCATGTCTTTTTGATCTGAAACCAAAAAGGGAGTGTGTAAGGCATGTAATAAAGCTATTCTAAACCATATAACTATGATTACAATTACATATACAATATTTAGATATGAATTACAGTTATAAATGTTTTGCATCTAACTAGAGAAGATAGCAAACAGAAATATATTGAAAGTTAAAACACGGGGATTCGCAGTTCAAGAAAAGATCTTTATGAGAAATACGGATAGATATTCATTTTGTAATTCCATGTCTTGGGGCTGATTATATGAGGAGCATTTATTTATAAATGATTCATAACGGCATTGTTAGGAATACCATTCAACTTATGTTTAGAAAACAAGAAATCTATACAATTTTATAAACAAATAGAGAGAGACTAGGGGTGAGAACCATATGTAGATTACTGTAACAGGCAAGAAAAAGGAACAACAGCTTGGATGAGAACAGGAACAATACTTCTAAGAGGGATAAGAGGCAGTGAAAAAGGAATATGTGAAATGTGTGCTGAGAAAATAAGTATAGAACATTATTTGATAGAATGCAAGGAACTAGCAATATGGAGAAACAAGGTTTGGAGAAAAAATAAGAGGGGAAAATTGTACTTATAAAAATGTTAACAGGGAAGGAAGAAAAGAAGATGAGAAGCATTGGTGAGTTCTTGCAGAAAGCAAGAAAAGTATGGAGTGCAAAAGAAGAATACAGAGTGGAGGAGAGGGATAATTAAGATAAAGAGGGAAGAGTTGACAAGAGCAACTCGGGAGGCTAATGGCCTGAGTGCAATAAGACAATTAAAAAATTTGTACACAGTTTAGGTTATAGTAAGAAAAATGTAAAAGCTATGTAAAAGAAGTTGTTCATTCATTCAACTTATGGTCATGTCCTCTCCTAGGATGGTGAACTAATATTAGTAATAGTACAACAGACACCAGATAATAATGAAAGGACAGCACTTGCCACAGTTTTTGTGGAAAGAAGGAGTTAAAGCAGCAGACTACCATACCCCTGAGAAGAAAGTCCAATCTGAAATCTTGCAACAGTGATGTGATTAAAATTAAATCAAAATTCAACATATGGTTCTTTTTCTTCTCCCAGACATCTAATTCTGTGTTTTCATGCCCTAATGATAGGCAAGTGCTGATTTTTCTGTTTGTTGTATTTTACATTTGTCATATGTATAACAATAATTCAATTATCTCTTTTAAATCTGTAGGACTAGTTTTGCAATTAAAACATTTATTGCATCATCAGCTAAATTTTTCTTTGCTGTTTATATGCATTGTTATGATTACTGCTACTAGGTGAATTGTTACTAAGCTATTGCTAAATAAAGGGAATCAAAAGAATTTCGGCGACAGAATCAATTGGTGGTATATCAACATTCATTGCATACTTTTTATTCTTGAATATAAGTATTTTCTCTCTATGGGTCCATTTAAGTGAATAATTTAATGTCTGGATTTATTTCATGATTAAATTTCCAAAAATATTCTAGCACAGTTGATTTATCAATCTGTTTGTATTTAAATTTTCTAAAGTGTTCCTTAACTCTGGTTTCCAAATGATATTTGATCTTACCAATGTAAACAAGGTCACAGTTTAATTGCCAGATTTTTAATTTGTGTACCTTTTTGTATAGATCTGTCAGCTGGTAGAAGAACAACCTTGTTGATAGGCAGCCAAACCTTAAATAGGGACTCAACCCCGTCTGGCTGGCAAGTAATGACTGGGGAGTCATCTTGGGACGACCAAAGGATGCCACCCATGCCTTTCGTTCCAAATGTCTTTCCAGTCTTGCTAGAGCTTCCGATTCTCCACCTTGCCACACGGGGGGCAGAAGTCCTTCAGTATCAAAGCCTGTAATTGTCAAAATCATTTAGCATCGTGAAGTTTTTATCAACTCTGCATTTAATTTTAGTGTGTTAAAAATATGACAATGATATTTCAATGATAGTACTGTCATTTTAATACACTCTATAATTAAGCTAGCACTTTAGCACTGAAATGGATCGAAAGCAACAAGATAGACTTCAACTGTACATGTGTATACCTCTCCACCACTGAATCATTGGCACTTGACAGTTTGAGTGGTTTCGTGTAACGTTAGCTATATTGCCTTTGCGGCATTGCCAGAGAAACTAGTAAACAACAACTGATTAAAAAATTCTCTATCATTGTGTATAATAAATGAATGCCAATAAAAATAAAACTAATTCATTATTATTGATGTTAATTGAAAATAACAGTGATACTATAACGTATGTAGCATAAATTACATATTTATGACAATATAGAACAAATTAATGCAAAATAGCTTTTACAATGAGAGAAATTTATAACAAAGTGATTTTCACTGGTTTATTATTTTAGTGGCTCAATTACATCCAAATCACTGTCATAATTCTCGGAACATTATCATCAACATTGTCGTCATCACCAAGACCTGAACTTTTCGTATTATTTTGTGCACATGATTCTCTTTCTTCTTCCATGAAAAGTCTATCCACCCCTATAATTGTGGAAGTCTTATGTTCCCTCATGTACAAACACCAAACAACACTATCAACAAACAATACGTAGCTTGAACAGAGCAACTCAACGCACATGTTAGGAGTTCACAAACTGAGCTCATAGTTGGAAATATAATGATACTGCAACTGTGTGGCATCTATATCCGTTACCATTGTCTGACCGACCAACCGGAATGCTGCTTTGCGATTGATTCAGAAAGTCAAATGGGTAACACTTTTTGTCTGTTTTTTGTGGGTGTACCAAATTAACGTCCAACTGCCAAGTGCAAGGATTCAGTGGCAGGGGTATAGGTATGTTTATTACGCATACACACATTTTCAAACCTTTTTCTAATTTTTATTCAGGGGACCTCAAAACGTATTTTCATTGAAATCTTAATATCAAATTTCTGGGTGGAATGTAATACTTTCTCTACCTACTATATACATGGTATATGTAGGGAAAGTAAACTTTTTAGAAAACAGTGAGTAGAGTACAAGATTGTTTTAATTAAAATTTATGAGTTGAGGTGTACACACATTTGCTTCACTTACTGTTTTTTTTAAAGAGGACATGTTTCAAAAGCCATTGCTTTTATCTTCGGCTGTAGTTTTTCCACTAGCGTGAATAGCATTGCCTTCTTCAAATCTATGGTTTGTAGATGGCATAATGTACTTGACAAATATGTCTGGTGACAGTATTTCAAAATTCATGACCCAGTGTGAGTTTGTTTTGAAAAATATTTTTTCCCAAATATATCGGTCACATGCATTATTAACTCTGCATTTTTCTTTATTTCAGGTTGGAACTCCAAAAAATGTGCAGCAACTGCTTACTATCTGTTTGTTTTTTATGTTGTAAATATGTTCTTTGGTCCAGATGCTGATATTTCTTTTGGTTTTTCCGATGTATACTTTATTGTAGTTTGCATAACTTGCACCAGGTCATGAAATACCACCACCACACATATTTGACAAGTGCATTACACCATCTACAAGCCATAAATATGGAGAAGACAAACACCATCCATGCCAGTCGACAAACTACAGATGAAGATAAAAGCAACAGCTTTTGAAATATGTCCTTTTTATAAAAACAGTAAGTGAAGCAATAAGTGTGTACACCTCGACTGACAAATTTAATTCTATGGTGCTCCATTCTCTCTAAACTTCTACAATATTACTTTACTTTACAAGATTGTTTACTTCCTTAATGGCACAAAAAAGCAAAAAGAATGGGAACTGTATGACATTTCTACAGATTTATGAACATAGCTTTTCTCAGCAAAAGCCTAGCAATTACTCTGTACAGTTACATACATCAACATGCTATCTTTAAAAGAAAGGGGGCAGAGGAAAGATAAATAAAAATTCTACAGCAGATCCTAAAAATAGTAATTCAATTATAAATGAAAATGCAAATGTTTTATATGAACATGAATCAATATCATAAAACAATGTTAGAAGCCTCAGTGAGTTAGAAAATATCACTATTGTTTATATTACTACTCATTGAAAAGAGGATACATTTTTATATTTTGTATAAAAAAAAAGAAACTGCCCATGGTTATTTGATAAATGCACTGTAAAGATCACTCATTCTTATGGGGTTCCTAGACTCAAAATTAAAGGACATTAACTGTTACCAATTCCAACAAGATGACACGATTTCTTTGTCTAGGTAGGTCAATGAAAATTAAGCATCAATGCAACAATGTAAAACCTAACCCAATATACCGTAATTCTCATTTAGACAAATTGAAACAAACTGCCACAAATTGTACGCTTCTAAATTTACCATAATTTAATGTCTATTTTTGTTTAATTCTGATCGGTCATTACTATATAAGGTTGTTAATTATAAGGTAGCTAACTTCTCTCCATTGTGTGAGATACCCGAGAGTCACTGGGAAAGAGATGCACTTAAATCATTACCTTATAGAAAATGTTGATCTTCTGCTCTCAAACAGACACACATCTGATCAAAATATTCTCACTCACTTGCCTAAACTTGGCAGCAGGAATCCTTATGATTTCTTTGATGAAGTTATCACTAAGTTGCTGTAGTGTACGAGGTTCAGAATGATACACTGGGTTTCAAATAACCCCACAAATAAAAATCACAACTAGTTAGGTTGTGGGAATGAGGAAGCCACAATTTAATGATTCCATAGTTGTGTGTATGTATGCCATTCTGGCTACTTCTAAAAAAATTCTGCAACACACATGGTTACAGAATCATTAAAAGAAATAAAATAGGTGTGACAGAAATGTAAGTTGTTCTCGTGACCTAATTAGTTGTGATTTTTATACATGAATTTCTTTGAAAGAGAAAGTGCGTATCGTTCCAAGCCTCGAATACTACAAGAACTTGGTGATACAAATCACAACATTCCTGCTGTAAAATTTAGGCAAGTGCGCGAGAACACTTTTATCAGATATGTTGTCTGTTTGAGAGAAGATTAACATTTTAAATGTTACTAGAAGGTAAGGATTTTAGTGCGTCTCTGCTGGCACCACTTTCTGGCAACTTTAGACTCCCTCGCTTATTGGAGAGATGCCACAAGAAGGGTTACTTTATAATTTAATAACCCTATACCTATCATCTTGTTTTTATTTATGTTTATGGTTTAATTTACATTACAAATGTAACCATACTGTTTTCTTTGAAGGTAGATGAATGTGAGCAGACTCAACATATACCATCCTGTGTATAGTTCCCTTAGCTTGTATTTCAATTTGAGTTCTTTGTATGCCTAATGCTTTTCTACCATATTTCTTTATATTTGCTCTATTCATTTTAAGTGTCCTATATAAGCATTCAATTTATATCTTTCTGAGGTGCACACTTCTCCAAATAAATGGACTTGTTTAAACATTTTGTTGACAATAGCACAAATAAAACATGAGAACAATGGCACTATGTTAAAGATAAAGGTATCACTACTAGTTCAACTAACCCAGTTCCTCTAATGTTGGAACTCCATACTTGTCATCGTGATCTTCTGCAATAGGAGTGTAGGCACCGTTGATGAACTTCTGACTGATGGTGGGCTCTGGAGGGGGAGGGTTTCCGATGGATGCTACCACCGTTTGGAACTGGTGATATGTTAAGGGGGCCTTCCCACCATTCTTGTCTATGATCCTATAAATACAAGTTCAGGGGCCTTTGGTGTGAGCAAAGGTATGGCATTTAAACATACACATTTTTCTAATAAATGTATAACTAATTTATACCAAAGTACTTCACTTATAACCTTTGCATTATTTGTGAGAAACTAGGATATTTATCAATGGTAAAGTAAATCATCTATAAATAACTTGAGCAATTTTGTAAAGTATAGATTAACAAAATGCCATTTGGAGGTCATTAGATAAGTACTAAGACAACAAATTATGAATATTCATAGAAGCATTTTGTTTATCCCAGCTTCTCAAAGCATTTCCCCTGACCATCCTCTGGAATCATGCGCATCATTGTTTCCGGCATTGCAGGTAATGCCTGTTTGTATGCTAAAACAGCTTCTTTGGATAGGAAATTAGGATCTAGAAGTTGTTTCTTCACAGCAGGTAACAGGAAGAAATTACATGTACCAAGTCGAGACTATAGGGTGGGTGAGTTCATTGAAGAAACTCTATTGTTACAGTATTTTTCAAAACACGATAACTCTCTGCCAAAGGCAGCTTAACTTTTAAATTTGGATTTAGGTGGTTTGTGGTTGGAAACCAACCTTGCAGTTGCTAAGTCTTCCACTTACTGGTCCCTTAACTGAGGCATGAATCTTGACTTGCAAGCAGAGTCTTTAAGAGTGTCCAGGAAACAGAGAATGTTGCCTCTCACCACTAGTAAAGGCTAGTCTTGTTTGCTGATTGGTGGAAGCAGTCCTGTTTGAAGGCCATCATGTTTTGGAGAAAACACTACATTAGTGCATTGTCATGGTGCAACAAAATGTCCATTAGGACTATCTTTGGATTTTCTGAAACACTTCCGTGAGGTAAACTTTTGTGTACCACTTTATAGTAACAGTTCTGATTTTTGAGCCTACTTGTGGAGAAGAAAGAAACAACCATTTTTCCACACCACTTTGATAGGTGGTTTGGCCATCTGGCAACACCCAAATGGAAAACTGACATTTTGTTTTAGAGTCCAAGTGTCCATGTTTCTTCACCTGTAACAATACCGAAACACGGCAAGACTTTCCACAGTTAAATCTTGCAGCATTCCACCCCAGGGAGCTTCTGTGCTTCAGACATATTGTGGGGTATTCATCTTGAAAAATATTTTTATAAGCATGGTTGAAACACCCAATGTCCTTGTAGGTTAGTCTTGGATCTTCCCTAGTCATTGTTTCCACATGGTGATGTTTTTCTCGGTCACTATTGTTTGTCTTTAAGATATTGCTGCCCATTCATAAGTTCTCCAAACCAGCAGAACACGTAGCATATCAAGGAAAGCCCTTTTCCCCCCTCAAGTGTTCAAGTAACTGAGCACATTCAATCTTCACTGCACTTACAAGAACATCCACACTTTCCAGGCTTGAAACATAAAATGCTGCAACAGAGATGCCTGCTGCCAATGAGTCAGCCACTTTAACACAGTAACACCGTTTTCTCTATTCCAAGTCTCAATACTTATCTACTGAACCTTGTATGTCGCAAATGACTTCAGAATATACAGTACACTTGTCACAAAACTTGGCCGCCAGCATAACGGCCCATGTGGCCTCGCTGCCTTTCCCTGTGCGCACGTTCTACATCATGCTGTTGTCACACGTGAATCAGTCTTACTTCTATACTAGTCCAGTTCACACAAATAACATTAGGAATGTTTAGAAGTATTTAGTTTTGCTTAAAGTACTTTCAAAGTACAGTATACAGTACCACAAAGAGTGTTTATGTGCGATACGTATGTGCTTACATTGTCTTATAGGAAAGTTGTAAGGTAATCTAAAACTAAATTTCTTGGCATGCGTGTTCCAAGTGGAGAGGCTGTTCGTTTGCATGTAAATAAACTCAGGGAAGCGGGATCAATTTGTGATAGGAAAAGAAAGGTAAACAGGCATATGCTTACGGAGCAGAAATTAGACAAAATTGGAGAAAGGTTAGAACAGTCACCTTGAAAATCTCTTAGTCTCTTGCACAAGAAACTGACATTTTGAAAGCTCCAGCATGGAAAGCAGCAACGTTTTTAAGACACAAACCATATAGGGTTACTATTGTCCAGGAATTGCTACTACATGATCACCAGAATTGGTTAAATATTTGTAACTGGATTTTGAAGAATGTTATTGATGGAACAATTAATCCACGATTAATACTGTTCAGTGGCGAAGCATGGTTTCATTTACATGGTCATCTCAGCCGATATTATGCAACAGACAAACCCAATTTCGTTCATGAAACTACCTTGCATGATCAAAAAATCAGAGTATGGTGCACAATAAATGGATACAATCCTATGGTAAGGTCGTTTTGTGCTTATTTTGATAATTGTTAATGTGATTTGAGATTTTATTTGACTACACACATGTGTGTCTGGGTGACAGGCTGTGCGACTGCTAGCCAAGTGTACAGAACATGACCGGGAGATGAACTGTGCACCCGACGGCCAAGTTTTGTACGAGGGGCATACTGAAAGTCATGAGCAACACTGCTTTACAATCTTAATATTAATTTTTAAGCCAAACCAAATACATCATCATAATCTACAGAGTTTCTTTCACTTTTCGACATAGTCTCCATTGTTTTGCACACATTTTCCCCATCGTTCTACAAGTTTGAAAATGCCCTTGTGATAGAACTCCGTTCCAGCTGCCCGCAGACCCTGACGCACTGCTTTCCGAATATCCTCCAGCATCTCGTGGCATTGGCCACGCATCTGCTCCTTCACAGAACCGAAAAGATGGTAGTCGGAGGGTGCCAAGTCGGGAGTTTAGGAAGGATGTGGAAGAGCTTCCCACCCTAATGCCCTGATCTTCTCCATAGTGGCATGGGCAGTATGCGGACGCGCATTATCCTGTTGAAGGATGATCCTCTTTCCAGGGCGTTTATCACGCAAAGCCCGACGGAGCTTCAGAAGTGTCTTGATGTAGCGGGCAGAATTTATGGTTTGTCCAGGTTCAAGAAAGTCAACCAGAATGCAACCTTGTGCATTCCAAAAGACACTTCCCATAACTTTTCCTACAGACGGCACTGTCTTTGCTGTCTTTTTCGATGGTGAGTTCAAGTGGTGCCATTCCATGACGTTTCGTTTCTGGCTCATAGTGATGGAACCGGCTCTCGTCTTATGTCACAATACACGTCAAAAATTCATCACCTTCATTATGAAATCTCTGAAGAAGGTTTTGTGCAATGGTTCTTCTCTGAAGTTTGTGGTCTTCAGTCAATAAACGGGGGACCCAACTGGCACAGACCTTTCGATAACCCAAGCTGTGGATCATTTCTTGCACTGCACTATGTACTATTCCAAGTTGCGCAGCAATTTCATTCACGGTGAAACGGCTATCTCCTGTAATGAGCTCATCAACTCTTACCTTGTTGCATTCTGTAGAGGCAGTTCGAGGATGCCCGCTACGAGGCGCATTTTGCAGACTCGTGTTTCCATCTTTGAAATGTTTCACCCATCTTCTAACACTGCTGGCACCCATGCAGACACCTCCATACGCACGTTGAAGTCTGAGATGAATTTCAGGAGCAGATTTTCCTTCTTTCACAAGGAATTCAATGACAGCACGCTGTCGAAACGAAATCTCAATGTCAGCCATTTTTCAAACACCGTCTGTGGTCACGTGATAGAAGTTAATGACGTCACAATATGTCAACATGTGGCTTAAAGTCTGTAGATTACGATCCTGCAATTCGTTTTGTTACATTGTTGAAATTTAAATTTTTACAATGGGTTGCTCGTGACTTTCAGTATGCCCCTCGTAGCATACTTATGGTAATTCATTACATTTTTATGAAAGCAATATGTTATATTCTTTCAACATGTTGAATAAATGGTCAAAGGCACGAAGATCATAAGGTTAGCAAAGTATGCCTGCATAAAATTAATATTTATAGCTTAATGACTAAGAATTTAAATACAAAGCGTCAATGGCCATATATTAAAACTGACACACATGTATCTCATGAGGAGCTGAAAATAAAAACTTATGATGATTAGCATGTTATGTTTACTTCAGCTGAAAGAGTAGCATTTTATTTAAAATAAAAATAAAGAAACAAAGAAAGAATTCTCACATTCCAAAATACATCTACTTTCACAAATTAGTGAATATTTTAGTTTTTATAAATGCTGAATTTTGAGCAATTTATAATTGTTGACACTAGCAAAGGTATTACAGCAACTGCTGTGATCATCTTTGCACAGTAGATTTTCAGGTCACCTGGTTGAACAAATGTATTTTTATGATCTCTTACATTTGCTACATCTCTGAACAGAGAAAGCTCTGGAAATAAATTACCATATATTATGGTATTAGTTGAAGTATTAAAAGAATAAAGCACCCAAAATTACAATACAAACTGTACGAACATAAGACACAACCACACGATACTTGTCAGTAGTACATTATCAATTTGTTATTTGGCACCTGTAACAACGCTGAAGGAGGCTTTTACTTTATGACGTGTGCAACCGTACCAATTGTTTAGCAGTACAGAACGGTATGTCTGCAAAACTGAATAGCCAACACAATACTTTTGTAAATATTCAAGGTCATAACCTAAATCAGTGCACATATTATTCAGATGATTGCTGTTCAAAACTAAATTTACAGGCCTTTGACAGTTTTGGGGACATACAGTAAAATGTATGTATGCCTCTTCTTAACTGAAGCGGACGGTAATGGTTTTTTCCATATAAGCCGGTGTAGTACAAGGTTTGAGTCAAACTGAATGAGACTCATGGTAGTGTATGCAATGTTCATCTGGGAGAAATGCAACAAGCACAGCTTCCTTGGCTCACCACAAAAATCTAGAGACTGGGATTAGCAGATTAGCAAAGTAGACATTTTTCTTCCCAAAACTTTCGCACGCATTAAATGAAGATGGCCCTAATCAGGGAATGCAGTACTGTGAACATGATGCATGAGGACAAGACCTCCAAGGGAAACTGCTCTATATACACAAGTAATTTACTTTTCTTTTTAAACGTTCAAGTTATACGTTAGAAATAACCTGATGATTCCCTGTTACTGGCCAGATGCAGCAAAGCTGGTCCTGCATAGTGTACAAGTCTGGTAAATTTCCATGAAAGAAAGGAACATTTTTGGTGCAGTTTCATTGGCAAAGTCGATTTTTCAAAGGATTGTATAAATCATTTTAACGATGTATAGCATACAGTTCATTGTTGACAGCTGTCTCAATTGACCAATGTAATGACTGTGATTGAATATGGTGCTATATATTATTCAATATTTTCACTTGAAGTGTTCGACTGTTGCACAAATGAAAAGAGAAATGGATGACATTCATGAGGACATTGCATCATCATTGAAGACCATTTACTTTTGTATTAATGAATTTAAACATAGTCGGGCAAGCACTGAAGACAAAGCCACTACGCCTTCCAAGTAAGGTCGCCACATAGAAAATCATTGACAAAATCGATATGATAATGCAGGACTGCTGAATAAAATGTCATGAGATTGCTGAAACTGTAGGCATCTCAGCCGAGTGAGTACATAATATCCTGCATGGAAAATTGTCTATGAAAATAACAATGGCAAAAATGCATGAATTAGGCTTTCAATTGGTTCCTCATTCACCAAGTGACTATTTCTCTTCTCTTAACTTGAAACTTTGGCTTGGCAGGAAGAAATTTTAATCAAAGACAAGTGATAGTTGTAGTCGAGTATTTTGCAGAGTTAGACAGAACCTATTTTCCTGATGGGGAGTTCGGAAAGGTAAGTGTGGGAGAGTCAACGATGGAGAAAAAACAGATATATTTATTTTGAGACCATGAGTTACCTGATACAGAATTAGTGAAAAAAATGCCTGATATATCAAGAGGAAAGTTTGGATATTGCATCTAATGAGTGGTTGAGGAAACTCAAGGAACAGATTAATTAAAAATGGGTTAGGACATATTGGGTTAAAATAGGATACTTTGGAAGAAGTTTTTGGAGGGAAGCGAGATTCAGAATGCAAGATATAGATAGGCAGATCCTATTTGCTGAGATTAGGGAGAAAGTCAAAGAACTAAAAGATGACCCCAAGAAGGAGAAGTACACTTTATTATGTAAAAAACATGGGAAGGGGTAGCTTGGTGTAAATTGGGCGTTTGGAAACTAAGGGGAATGAGGGGGTAGGTTATCCCAGGAATGTGTCCCATTTGGTGGGGGCAAAGAAGATGAAATTCACATTTTACTTCAATGTAAGGTCACAAAGGATTGGAGAGGAAGTCTAATAAATAAAAAAATGGTTATTGAGGAACAAAAAAATTCTACTTAGGAAGATTTTTGAAGATCAGAAGCACATACCTAATATAGCAGAGTTTTTGTGGAAGGTAAAGAAGACATGGAAATGGTCAATTGAAAAAATATGATATCTAGATCAGATTTTAGATGACACAGGATAGCTATGTAACATTATAAAACTTTGTATAGTGAAACAGTTATGGCCAGGCCAACTAACTAGGGTTAAGGTCAGCCCTAATTATGTCTGTAGCAAATAAAATGAAGTATTATATCATTTTCCCGATGGGATGTAAAAGCTGGAGGATCGTTGGACCAAATGCATTCATAACATAAGGTGAGTTGCTTATGAAACAAAATCTTGTGCTTTTCACAGCAGTAATGAGCAACATGAGGCTAGACTGAATGAAATATGGCCACACATTTTGATACCCACATTGTACAAGGACTGACTGCCTAATAGAATATTATTTAATTAGGTGCAAAAATCAAGCTTTATTAATGAGTGAGTCAAGTAGGATCACAACTGCACCAAGTTCAATACAATACTATATCTATGTTTATTTAAGAAAATATGTTTTTAATGCTGGAAATAATGTTAATATGTCATATTAAATCTAATATCAGGGAACAATTTTAATTCTATTACTATTTATGTCGTGAACTTGATTTTGTTATGGTAACTATTGTTAATTGAAATCAATAAATTACCATTTTCGATTATGGATGAGTTTTATGCTGTAGAGGACACTGAAGTAGCAGTAAATCGTGCCACTATAGGATTATTGCTGTAAAAGTCACAAAGACATATGAAGCAACATACAGTCTGTTTTGATGGTCCTATTGAATGTGATACTATTGACACATGTAACCAGATTTATGATTAAGCTGCTGTTAGCAGTGTAACAAAAGGGTTGGTCGAAAAAAATGTCAGTTCACGTGATAATATGGCTCCTCAAGTCAACGTTAAAAATTGTATAAATTGTCATATTATTTCTGTTAAGATTTTCTTATGTGATTATGGTTGAACTAATACTTAAGCTAAAAGTTATAATTTGTTGGCAATAATCAGTAGAGGAATGTCCTTTTTTACTTACTCTGTACATACTATTATCATAGTGCATAGAGAAGGTATTCTATTGCACCCAAAAATTTGATACCAAGATTTCACTGGACATATACGTTTTGAGACCCCCTGAATCCAAAAAAAGCACTTTTAGAAAACTGTCCGCGGTGTGTGTGTGTTTATGTGCGTGTGTGTGTGAGCGTGCAGCTTAGCTCAAAAATGAAAAGACCGTTAAAAACCTAACTTGGTATTTAAGTTTGGTATCTTCCAAGGATACGACACGAAGATTTTCAAGAAAATCCCCTCCCATCCCAAACTACCCTTAGCATTGAAAAAAATTCGAAAATTTTGATTTTCTTAAAAATGGCTAACGATTTGATAAAAATCTCATATATTTAAGATATTTAGTTCACAAATAAAATGTATATCTTGAATTTTTTGGGAATAGCCTCTGAAGACTACTTTATTCTGAATGAATTTTACGGATTTTTGCATAACTGCTAAACTGTACGAGATGGACAAAAACTTGCCACACAAAAAATGTACAGCACATTAAAATACACAATTTATGTTATACACATTTTTTTCGTAGAGTTGGGTCGTTTTGAAGACATTCCTTGTTTTTAGTTTCAGCTTTGAAAAACATACTTTTCTCATACGGGAATTCATCAACTCGTGTTCATACAAACAAAGTAACTTCAGTCACATAGCAACCAGCTTTTGGCTATAACTTTAACCTATGATACTCCCTTATTTCGCTTCTACTTACAAGGAAGCTAATTTCTGCTAATTTGTTCTCGATAAGCATGAAGTAAATAGAAGCATAAGCTTTTCAACAATAATTTGTTGCAGAGATATAGAGAAAGTCATATGAATGGAATACATCAGATTTTTTTGTTGTTGCAAGGCCTTCTATTGCACTCAACAAAAACAATATACTAAAAATCTGGAAAGGGAAATGTTTATTTTTTAAGAATCATGACATAATTTATAAAGTGCTTTGTAATGTTACTATCCGCTACATAACGATGTGTTATTTACTTTATACAAAGATAAACAGAAGCTTTTGCAATAGAAAAGATTCAATTAATGGCCCGCTTTTGAAACGGAAGTACATAAAGAGTATTGCACATATACCATATTCAGGTTAAAGCTGTGTGTTGCATGTGTTGTAAATGTAATGTAAACAAATGTGTACTTTGTATTTTACATTAAATTTGACCTGTTTACATTCAGTTTACGTTTGAACTATTAATGAGTTGATGTTTACACTTTTCACTTCGCTTTATATCAATTTGTAAAATCTTGGAACTTTTTTCAGAGACAGAACTTTGTTTCTGTCCTCAGCAGGAGGATCTAACCGCTGTCATCTGCCAATAAACTTATATATTAGGCAAATGAAAGAAGTCCAACACAAGACAGCGAATTTAAATGTTGCAACCTTATATCCAATGATTTAAGGTGAAAAGAAACAAAAGAAATTTGTATAAATTACTACTTTAAAGAAAAGAGTGCACAAAAACTGAAAATATAAGAAATTTACATACCACTCTTAAGGTTTTTGGAAATTATAATATTTTTTTCAAAAATTATACTATCAGATTGAATCCACAAAAGAGATTTAGTTTTGAGAAATGTATTAGAAGTTGTGCCAACATGTATGTGCAGAAATCATAAGGTTTCTCTACAAATTCTTTATATGGCCAGGAATAAAACAAAAGAGACACGGACAATTTCCTATTTGAGAAAAGTATAAGTATTTTAAAATTGGAACCAATAACATGGAATATCTTGGAAACAGTGCCATAACAAAAATGTATATGACAAATTGTGTGTTTTGAGGAGATCTACATTTTTTGTCCATCTCTTATGGTTTACCAGTCAGGCAAATTGCATCCAGAATGAACAGGACTTAGAGGCTATTCCCACGGAATTCAAGATGTACATTTTATTGGACATGTAAATATTTTAAATATACTGTACACATACTCACCTTTTTCTAAAAATGCTTTTAATTCATTCTGGGACCTCAAAACATGTATTTTGGCGAAATCTCTGTATCAACTGTTTTGGATGGAATACAATACCTTCTCTATCTACTATGTACGTTGTACATAAGTGCTAGAAAAAGTAATATACTAAAGCGCAGTTATGTAAGTTCTCTCGACTAATAATTTTTTAAACACTGATATAAGTAAGGAATGATATGTTCTTAGTGAATCATTCTAATTTGTAAATTATTTTGCCATTGTCAAACTAGGGCCCATGGGAGAGAAAGCCAGGACACGGGACTTTATTTTTGATCTACTTTCACTAAAACAAAATTCCTCACTGGATCTGCTACAATGACCCCTTGTTAATTCACTAAAAAAAAGGTTAAGTATAGGATTCATTATACATAGGTGTCAGAAAAAGAATTTCCTATTTAAATTTGGAAATAAAAATGGCATGGAAGGGAGAGGAGAAAATTAGCATTTTTTTTCTTGTTCGTACCATTACTTTCAATTTGCAAACGACTGAAATATTTCTTTATAAATAGCTAAATTTCAATGAGACAAAACACAGTTGCACTCAGAAGATAACAACAATAACAATTTCTACTTGTGAAAATGGTTACTTACTTGTCCAGCTTGTACAATGTGTGGGAAACGTGTGAAATTACAGAGATGCCCAGCTCTTTGCACATCGCCATGATGTTCTGATCTCGAACTCTGCCAAATGGTTCTGGATCTTCTTCGAATGTTAGGTTCGTGGTTCCCCATTCCTAATCAAAACACAACTATTAGTAGAAAGCAGAAGTCCAGGCACTAAAAAGTACTATTTTACATGCTTAAAACAGGCTCCTTTACTGTTGTATTTAAAGCAGAGATTTAAAAAACATGATGTAGATAATTTAATTAACATGCATTAATATAAAAGGTTGACTTTAAAACAAACCAGATACATTTCACAACTGATACAGATACCCATAATTACAGATTAAGATTAAAAATCATTGCCATAATTGGCTTCACAATAAATAATGCTCTCTAAGTTATCCGTGGAAAAACTGTGTGTCATTTGTCACACAGTATTAATTTGTATGCCGAGATTGGCTACTGCATATCTTGTAGTGGATAATTAATTGGTGTTAAGAAATTCCTATCTTACTGTGCTTAATGGTACAGGCTTTTAACAATCATAGCAGACCTTTATGATTATACAAATAGTGCAGAATAACAAATAAAACAATATGCAAATGTACCAGAGGAAAACTAGTTTGAAGTGAAAAATAGGCACTGAAAATAAACTTAAGGTGGAAAATAGGCACTGATGTCAGTCAAAGTATACATTTTTAAGCACTCTCGAACTGGTTTATATTGGTCTTTATTATTATTATGGTCTTACCTTGAATAGTTTTGGAAGGGCATCTGCAGGCTGCCCTCTTATGACGAACAGTCGAGAATTCAGTTTCCTCAAGTTCAAGTCTAAGTCTTCCAGACATTGTAGCAAAAATCTGCAACAAAAGAAGAAAATTAAAATTAAAATGACTTGCGATAAAAGCATGCCTTATGGGAAAAAATTGCAAAAAAATGACAAGTTTTTTGTGCACTCTTATCAATTGGAATTTTCTTCTCAATTTATATACATTTTACATCTAGAGATAGAATACTTTTCAAATACAGTACTGTATCTGAAATTGTATATGAAGTTCATGGAGGTAATGAAAATTGTCAGTAACCCATTCAAATTCCAACAATGTCATCCTCCAAGATGTAGTGGTTACCTTAGCAGAGGGCAATGGATTTTTTTGGATGCAAAAATCCTTAGCATAGCTTTCTTTGGAATGGAAGTAATGTCGGTGGTACCCTGTAATGTTTACTTGCACGTAAAATAACTCCATGTCTAGAAAGAAGAAGGTTTATGGCAAAATTCTGCCATTTCACGCCCAGAAGTTGTGGACACACACATACACACAGAGCTTTTTCTAAAAACAACTTTTTTGAAGGGCAGAACCCTAAAACGAATTTTCGGCCTGTCTGGGTAGTGTGGTGGTAACGTCTCTGAGTTAGATCCTTGCTTTGGGTGAGTTACCTGGATATGTTTCTTTTGGGGTTTTTTCCCTTATACTGAGAAAAGGGATGTCGAGTAACTTTAAGCTCATGAACCCCAAGGTCAATCGAGCATCATCTTACCAATTTCATTCATCGTCCGATATGACCAACCAGGTTTAAAAATTGAAATCTCAGTAGCGAATTCTTGGGAGATACACAATACCTTCTGTACCTACTCTTGTGTATGCACATATGTGCTAGAGAAAGTAAAAGAAACGTATATATACCATTTTTCTGTTTACTACATAGCTACATGCTATATCAATTTATCTTAATGAGGATTGCTCGAGTAACCCAGAACTGCAGTTAACCATTCCGTAAGGGAAAAAGATAAACCCAAAGCCCTTCACAAACTGCAAAAGACAACAAAAATACCGTTATATACAATTCGTATATAACGAATCGAACTTGGGACCTTCGAGCTATGTTGTTGCGGTGACGTCAATGACAGGTAGTGTCACGTTGGGTAGCATATGCAAGAAGGCGCCCTTCGTGTGTATTCGCGTGACCTCGAGCATGGCACTCCGTGTGCACCTTCAAACCACATGTGTTTCCACTCAACACATTCTACCATTTGACTACCACAAAATGACGAAGATAGAAACATTGAGCAATTCCTTCAACAAGATGTACGTCATTTAACTGCAAATAATTCATAACGTATACGCAACCAGGCGCTGCAAAAGAAAATTCTTATTTATGATGTAAGAGCGTGAACTTTACGCTCGCGCATCATACAATGTTTTTTTTTTCTACGAGAATTTTTTGATTTAAAAGAAAGGCAACGAAACACGAAATAAGATTGAGTCATAGGTTACAGTTCGTCCGTTTCTAAACATCACTTCATAAATTTCTCATATTGTGTTTCATAAACTTTTCGGGATTTAGCAGGTAGTAAATTTGATTCTGGTTCTTTCGCAGCTCATAATCTACCATTTTCTCAAAATACATCACAGACTGCCTCCGCGGTCGAGTGGTCAGCGAGCTGACTTTTCACCTGGAGGTCCCGGGTTCGATTCCCGGCTGCACATTCATACGCTGAAATGGCAATTTTGACTGTGAAGTTAAAAAGGGTTCAGCTGCTTTTAAATGCTTTTGTTTCCATGAAAAAGTAAATCTGACAAGCGCACATTATTCAGGTTGTATTGGCAATATTTGCACCGCGCACAACTAGGTCCCCCGAGCACCTAGTATATCAATCATCCTTTAATTGTTCATTGAATAACTATTCTCTTCTAAAATGCCATACATACTGCTTATCTTCCTGTTCAATAAGGCAAATATAACTAATGAAATCACTATAAGTAACCGTTAAACATACAACAAGACACAGATTAGCATTGCATTCAAAATTCACACTGATTCATATATTTGTCGCCATATGACAGTGTTTTGTTTGCGGAGTTGTTCAGTCGTCCGAGATGTTTGGTACTCATAGCTGTGTACATTGCTTTACAGGAAACTTAAGGTTTTTTCGAATAAAATCAATATAAAGTAAATTAATAAGCATAACAACTAAATTTTGCCCGTCAAACGACTTGAAAATCCCTCAATTTTCACGGAAAATCGTTGAGTTGGCAACCCCTGACTTACCAGTATAAACAACACTATTTTGGCGTTATGACCTCGAAGTTAAGGAGAAAAAAAGTTCTTTCTGCATTACAGAAATCATCAAAATACTTTCCTATAGGGATTGCTGTTTGGTTTCTCCTCTTCATATCGAAAGTTATGTTAATCAACATCGTCATGCGCAATTCCAACCTGACATCATACTCCTCACTACCTTTTAAGCGCGTTGTGGATTTCCAGTGGATCCGTGAACGGCGAGTGCTGAGCTTACCAAGGGCTTTAGGCGACGGAAGTCAAGAAGTTGCAAGGACAACAGCGAGACAATACTGCAACTTTTCTGTCCTAGCAATCTATTATTTTCAACTATTTTTGCATTAAAATCAAACGATTAATATTATTACATTTCTGATTTAATTGCTTTTTTACTCTCTCTATGTACATAGTGTATAGAGGAAGTATTGTATTCCACCCAAAAATTCGATACCGAGATTTCACCGGAAATAAATGTTTTAGGACCCCCTGAATAAAAAAAAAAAGGCATTTTCAGAAAAAGGTCCGCGCGCGCGTGTGTTTGTGTGTGTGGACAGCATAGCTCAAAAACGTAATGACCGTTAAATACTAAACTTGGTATTTAGGTTTGGTATCTTCCAAGGATGTGACATGATTTTTAAGAAAATCCCCCCACCCCCAACTACCCTTTACATGGAATCATTTTCGTAAATTTTCATTTTCTAAAAACATAACATATAAACGTTTATCTTGAATTTTCTGGGAATGGGCTCCAAGGGCAATTAATTATGAATGGCTTGTAAAAAGTATTTATTTGTCAACGACGCTGTTAAATACCAGAATGATATCAGTGTCGCCGGTGTGCTGAAATTTCGCCCAAAGGGACTTCTTTTACATGCTAGTAAATCTACTGATAAGGTGCTATCACTTTTAAGCACACTTAGAAACCATTGATTTGTGCCGGGTTTGAACCCGCAAACTCACAGGGGTCAAACTCGCACACAGGTGCGACAATCGTAACTTCCATGTAAAGTGCTCGCCCGACTTCATAGACCGGGCGAATACTATCTGCTAAGTGGAATGGGTAGAAGTGTTCCATTCCCTTACTTTGAGAGTTCCCCATTCCTGTGTTACAGAAATATGATAAAACCTTTTACGTGTACTATAGCATCTTTTATCACATCTAGCTGTGCTAAAAGTTATACCACCTTTGATCGCATCTGTACAGACAAGTACATTTGGTCATTGGCTATAATCAAACTGCTCATTTCCTATTATTAATCTCATGAAATGTTGCATAATTTAAAAAAAAAAGATTATAAAAACATAACAAAAGACTGCAAATATATTAAAACATAGAAAAAGCTATTAGTGACGTATATGAAGGGTATACTGCGAACGGTATGAAGAATAAATTAAATGGATTGAGAAGCCAATATTTAGAAGAAGAAAATGAAGGTTGTTATTACAACCATTAAGTACTATTTGACTGCCGTCTTTGTTATTAATACTCACAAATGCAGTATTAACATTCTTTAAGAGTTTAATAAAACACTATTATTGTAAAATTATTTATAAATGTTCAATATGACACAACACACATTATAACCATTATTACACCTCATGGTGTTAAATGTTCGGTATCCTTTTCAAAAGTGGATAAAGAGGTGATCAATTATTCGACATAGTGTACTATACCCAACAACTTGTTTTCACATCATGTGATCAAAGGTTTCATCACATTCTGTGACACAAAAATGTGGCCTTAATTGGTTGCCATCTTGAAGAGAATATTTTTTGAGCCTTAAGTCATTTGTCCATAGCGTGGCATAGCATTTCGGTTGCAATGGCCTCGATCCCCCTTAGGATGTTTATTCTAAGCTCATTAATCCTGCGAAGTCTTAAAACGGACATGACATTCTACCTCTATTTGAGTGCCCTTAGGAGCATTTCTAGTTGCGTATTGTGACGGAATTATAACTTGAACTTATCGCATGGAAAGAGACCGACCTACCGGTTGAAGGAGGGGGAACACACCTAAAGTAAATTCTAGGAGTGCTAAGGGCATTTAACCGAATTTTTCTGGAAACTTCTTTCTCTCCGCCTTTCGCGAACATTCTGGAACTCCCTCAAAACTCCAGCGACTATATACGAACGAGTTCTTGTGACAAAGCGCTACTGCGTTCTCCGAGTGAGGTTAGAAAGATGATTGTAGAGTACAACGAGTGCTATACTGCGGGCTGCTACGCGCCAGGAAAATTAGTGAAAATTAAACTAAATATGTGAAGTGAAAAGTGTACGAATGAGATTGTTACTGCGGGTTTGTAGCAGGCCAATTCCGGTATTTTGGAGAATTACTATATTATGCAGACAAAACTATGCAGTAATCCACGTGAGTTACTTGGAAAGATATTTTGAAACCGCTGGCAGAGGGGAATTGTATTTGCAGTTTTCTTTAGTGGTTACTATGGTTGTACAACTTCACACATTTTTAACGGCAAATATATGCCTCCTTTATCGCTGTGCGACACATCGAATATCTAACCGCATTCTGTCCTGAATATTGCAATCTGTTACGTAATGCGTCAACCATAATTATCTCTAATACCAGTGACCCATGTTTTACATTCAGAGATGAGTTTCCGTTTGAGGATGACGTCACCCTCATGAACCCTAATATGGGAAGGGGTTTGAAATGTATGAGGGTGTTTTAAGAATGGGTATAATAAAATATTGATAATCTACATCTGATCACTGCATATTTTCAAAAGTCTCCATGGCATTTTATACAGATTCTAATCCTTTCAACCAACTTTTTACTTTCTCCATACGCACTATGTACATAGTGTATAGAGAAAGTATTGCACTCCACCAAAAATTCGATACCGAGATTTCACCGGAAATATATGTTTTAGGGTCCCCAATATCCAAAAAAAGCATTTTCACAAAAAGGTCCGCGTGTGTCCGTGTGTCTGTGAACACGATAACTCAAAAACGAAAAGTCGGTAAAATACCAATTTTGAGAAAAATCCCCCCACCCCCAACCACCCTTTACATGGAACTTTTTTCGAAAATTTTGATTTTCTCAAAAATGGCTCCAACATATTTAACTGACAAATGAAATGTATATCTTGAATTTTCTGGGAATAGCCTCTGAAGAGTAGTTTATTCTGGATGAATTTTACTAAATTTTGAATGACTGCTAAGCCGTAAGAGATGGACAAAAACTTACTACACAAAAAATGTAGAGCACTTTAAAACACACAATTTATGTTATATACATTTTTTCCGTGGAGTTCGTCGTTTTTGTGACATCACTTATTTTTGGTTTCTGCTATGAAAAACGTATACTTTTCTCATACAGGAACTTGTCAACTCCTATCCATATAAACAAAGGAACTTTATTGACATAGCAAGCAGCTTTTGGCTATCACTTTAACGTACGGTTGTTACTTATTGCAGGGATATGGAGAAAGTCATGTGAATGGTACACATCAGATTTTTTTCAAATGCTTCCATTCTGCTTTGGGGAGAGTACAAATACATTCCTTGTAAGCAGCTACTGCGGCTTCAAGTGACTCTGTTAGTCTCTGATTCCCAAAGTCGCGGGTTCAAATCTGGCGAAGGACGATGGATTTTTTTCGGGCGTGAAAGTCCTTGGCATGGCTTCCTTCGGAAGGGAAGTCAAGCCGTTGGTCCCGTGACGTAGATTTACAGCACGTAAAAGAATCTCCAGCCTGATAAAGAGGCCTCTGGCGTGTTATTTATGGACGCTCTTTAACTACTGTGGTTCTCAACGTCCCATTCTAAATTGGACGTGAAAGACCGCTTAATTTTGCTCAGAGGTCTCTATCAGGCTTGAGCTTCTTTTACGTGCCGTAAATTTACGACACGGGACCAACGATTGTACTTCCCTTCCGAAGGAAGCCATGCTAAGGATTTTTACACCCGAAAAAAGCCATCGTCCGCCGCCAGGTTTGAACCACCGACCTTGAGTATATAAGGTTAGCATAGTTACCACGGAGGGCAACTTTTTGTGTTGATATCTTTCGTTATCATTTAGTTTTGGCAAATCGTGGCCCGCTTACCTTGAAGCCAACTGCACGAGAACTCCTTACTTTGTGCATTACATATTTTGGTATAGGTAATGATAATCAAATGTCCAAGATCTGGTCGCAGTATCCAACCTTGAAATTCCATTATTTCCAAGACTTTACGAGAAACAACTGAAGGTTGGTGGTTACCTGTTCTATTATGCAATTTACAGCAACGCCGCAAACAAAGCCAAAAGAAACATACAGAAAACCGCCGATCATAAACTGGTTGCAATGACCTCGTTGAGCATTTAGCCTCAAAGCTATGTAAATTAAACTTTGTCCTTAAGATGTCTGATTTATCACCTCTTAGCTGCTCTAAAAATATCTACAGTGGTTATGTAAAACCAATCCTTCAGGATGCCGAACCATTCTGGCACTCTTCCAGCAATTTTCATTAAATACTTAGAATGTAAAGCAATGGCACTTAAAGATTTCCAATTGAACTCGCAGTCAAGGGCGTGAGGCGCGAGGACGGGGGGATCAAACTGAACAACTCTTTTTTTGTTGTGTTCGTTATTGTTACAAGGTTTGTGGAAACGAAACGTTTAAATATAGTAGGAAAAGTACTTAAAATATCATAACATGAATAAAAACCGTGTCAAGCGAACGCATTTCCGTTAACAGCCACCAGATGGCAGTGGTATCACGGTTATTTGTTGCTAAATGCTTTTTCCCTCCCCATTCAATGTTGAGGTAACGTACCAGTTTATCGAGATGACACAACGCAGCAATGAAATTCAAATACATTTTTATGTATCAACTGCCCTTTCCTTACTCCTATCGTTTAAAATAAAGAAGCTTTCCTGGCGACGAACACCTAAAATACGTACTTTTTTTTTGCCCCAGATGACCGTAGTACCTACTGCTCTATTTTTCTTCTTCAATGCTAAGGGAATGCACCCGGTTATGGAGACAATGACGCAAGACAACTGTGAAAACCAAACATATTTCTTATATATTAACTATCGTTCCGTTGGTCACATCATTTAAATAAAGAGATAAGTATATTTTTGTTGTAATTCTTTAAGTTATAAACAATGCACATAACCATTAACTCTTCTTGGAATCTGAAAATGGCGGAGAAATAACGGGATCCGTTTTAGGTTTAACTTCCTATTGCAGATGTTGGTTATTTGACATTATATGGTACATGAGCTAGCTAAAGAACATGAACATACCCGTGTCACCATCACACTACAATTGCGGTGCTCTTAATACATTTGATCAAGTAATATTTTGGGTTAAATGGAGAAATTAAATATACAAAAGCTATCATCAAATAAAAGCTTATCAAGTGCCCAACCAGATCTACTTGCTCTTTAGTTACATCAATGTTAGCCTTAGAAATGACTGTTTTGACATAGAAGAAAATAAAGAAAGAGGTGGAAATCATTAGGAGCAATGGAAAGAAAGAGATTCGGAAGAAGCAGAATATTACTTTGCGACTTTCTCCTTAATGTAATTCATTACCTATGCCAGAACATACCCGCCATACTGTGGATGTGCTGCCATTATTGTTATTATGGCAACAACATCTTGGTTGCCCATGCTGCTAACTGCATATGTCATCCTTTCCACAATACCTTATGGGTGCTCTGACTTCGTCCTTTTCGCAATACCAACTATATGTGCTACATTGCGCAGATCATTTCAGATGCAAAGGCATTATTAGGCATTGACAATGGGAAAATTCCTGTTGACACTTCTACTGGCCTCATTTCGTTTCCATCAGATTTTTGTCACTTCACAACGTCAAAGGAAGACTTAATATCGAAAAGATTTCCAAATATTGGTGCAAATTACAAAAACTATGCTTGGTTGAGCGAATGAGCCATTTTAGCAGCAACTTGTAGATGTAGATGATTTGAATGTAAAAATTCAGACTATAATTGATGGACAAATGCATTCTTTTAAGTTACTATAACATAGGAAAGTTCAAAGGTGAGGATACACTTATTCCAAGAATACCACTGTCAACCGTCTTTCCTTTTGAATTTAATAAATCCCAAGATCAATCGTTAGAAGTGTGTGTAAAATACCTTCAATTGTGATTTTCGCATGTTGTACGTTGCGTCGGCAAACTATCGGCGCTATTTTTTTTTCTCCGGAAGGAAAATTGTACATTACAATGCATTACAATAAAATGTTGTCAAATTATTTAATTGTAACTTTATTTCTTTGCATGGTCGTACTGTAAACAGAAGATTTTGTCTGGGTTTTCTTCATTAGGTACACCAGCCGGGGCGGGCAGCTAGCCTCAAATAAAAGTTGGACGCAATATTAGTAAAATAAATATCAACATAAGTCAGATTAGTATCTATACTGTACATTAAATAAAAATGTAAAAACAAGAATTAAATTTTAACAAATTCTAAATTCATAAAAATCTTATATTTTAAATCATATTATAATTATTTTTCAAAAGCTAATCCCTTTTAAAATTATGAATATTAAATATATTAATATAAGAGAAGATGCCGACGAGATTTTTCTTTGCTGTAAACTCTGAAACCACTCATTCGATTTCAAAGCTTTTTCTCTAAAGTTTAGGCGTCTGTTGATGTTATAGGCTAACTTTTTGTTAGCATCCCAAACGACTCCTTACATGAACAAATTTTCGATTTTCTCAAAAATAGCAAACGATTTTGATTAAAATACTGTTTATTTAAGATATTTAGATGACAAACATAATGTACATCTTGAATTTTTTGGGAATAGCCTCTGGAGACATATTTATTCTGGATGAATTTTGCATAACTGGTAAACCCTAAGTTTTTCTTGTAGAGTAGACCGTTTTGAGATATTCCCTGTTATTGGTTTCAATTTTAAACTGCGTAACTTTTCTCAAACACCTTTCGTTTCGTCTTTTATTTTATTGCTGGCCATGCGAAGCGAACTTCAATTGTTGCACATAGCGACCAGCTTTTAAAATATTTGATTACTTTAGTCTACTATATTCCCTTATTTCCCTTCTACTTTGAAAGAAGCAAGCAATAAGACCAATTCCGTTAAAGTTTATGTGGATTGGCATGTAGACAAAAGAATAATTTATACGAGGGTCATCCAGAAAGTGACAAACGTTTTGGTACATCTAAATAATAACAAAGGTTATCAACACAAAACTTTATTTACCTTACTGTATTTCTCACGTAATCTCCATTCTGTCACGTGATACCACTTCTTGATGTTGATGTTATACTTTTCTACCGCCAAAAAACTATTCGTTTTTATGAAATGCACAAAAAGCTCGGCCAATGAATTTTATAAGTAAATAACACAAGTGTATATTGATACAATGAAAGAATCTTCAGTGAGGAAATGGCACATAATTTAATTTACGAGTAATCAAGGAAGAACCAGCTTGTATGATAAAGACCGGAGTGGAGGTTCATCCCCCCCCCCCGTTTATATAGCCCTCTGTAACATTTAAGGTCATTGCGGGCTTTGTCTCATCTGTAAGTTCTTAAATTGTATTATTTTCCTCAAACACACACGTATCATTCTCACATATATATTTCCAAAAGCTTTGGGGGATAGACTCTTAGGGAATAATTCTGTTTAAAGAAAAATTCCCTGCCCCAGCCGGGAATCGAACTCGGGACCTCCGGGCGAGAAGTCAGCTCGCTGACCACTCGACCACGGAGGCAGTCAGTTCATCTATTGTTATGGAGGAATTGAAAGCAAATGCTGATAAAAGAATTCAGAAAAACCAGTGTTTCACTTTGGTCAGCATACACGATTTTTTCAAGTTCGCGGGTTCAAAACTGGCGGACGATGGATTTTTTCGGGTGTAAAAATCCTTAGCATGGCTTCCTTCTGAAGGGAAGTGAAGCCGTTGGTGCAATGTCGTAGATTTACAGCACATAAAAGAACCTCAAGTCTGATAGAGAGGCCTCTGAGCAAAATTAAGCGGTCTTTCACGCCCAATTTAGAATGGGACGCTGAGAACCACAGTAGTTAAAGAGCGTCCATAAATAACACGCCATTTACATTTTTACACGACTTTTTGGGTGGAAAAAATGTCCCAACCGGTGAAAACCTCAACATCTTGGCTCAGATATTTAGCGGTGGAAGAGTATAACATCTGCAGTGAAAAACTGGCACCACTTGACAGTAAATACCTTGATAGCAATGGCGATTACGTTGAATTTTTTCACCATGTCTGAAGTTAAATGTACGGTAGTGCATTCAGAAGCGCGTGAAATTATAAGTAGCGTTATAGATAAATGTGACGAAGAAGCTCTGAATAAACAGTATTTATATCCAGTGTCACAAGCTGCATGTTATACTGGTGTTTCCGTGTCAACGATAAAGAGAATTCGAAGGAGAAGAAGAGCTGCGGTCAAGAGGAGCAACTCCTGTGTGTATTGAGCACTCTGGAAAAAGAAGAAAAATTAGACCTGAACACACTGTTGTGCAAATCAATGGCTTTGATGCTACCGTTATACGAAGAATAATACGATTAACTCATTTTATATTTATTTATTTTAAAAAAAGTTCTATGCTATTAAGTGTGAGTTTTAATGAATTCCACTGGTTTTGTGTGTGAGTTTCTGTCTTTCTCTTACTTACAAAAGTCATCCAGAATGAAGAAATCTTTAGAGGCTATTCCCAGAAAATTCAAGGTATACATTACATTTGCCAAAAAATATCTTAAACTTATGCTATTTTAATAAAAATCGTTAAAGCTAATTTTGATTAAATAAACATTTTCGAAAAAATATCACATCTATAGGGTAATGGGAGTGGGGGATTTTGTTGAAAATCTTTGTGGGGTATCCTTGGAAGATTTCGAACTTAAATACCAAGTTTGATATTTAACGAGCGTTTCATTTTAGAGCACGCACGGCGTTGTGTTCAGAATTGGCATGGTCACTAATCTATTAAGATCGCGCTCGTTGCTTGCTCCCAGGAATATAACTAGCAACTACTAGGACGTTTCCTTCACAATAATCTGTTACACGGCTTCCTTTAATTACCAGACAAATGGCAACGTCGCTTTGGCTCAGCTAGTCGGTATCATGACTAAAACTCGAGTCGACTAGACTAGCCGTTTAATTTCGCCAAGAAATGCATTAACATATTAATGATATACATATTCTACCCAAACATTCGACACAGATTTCCCACATGTCTCGAGGGAACCTGAATTTTAAAGTCTCATTGTTCCATTCACACGACTTTCTCGACAAATTATTGTTAATAAGCTTATTCTGCTATCTACTTCATGGTAATCGAGATAAACATTAGCAGGAACTGTTTTATATAGTTTCTTTAAGTAGAAAGGAAATAAGTGTGCTAAACCGACAGTCAAATGTTTTAAAATGTGGTTGCTATGGGATTGAAACCCGTTTCTTTGCATGGGCAGGAGTTGACAAGTTCCCGTGTGAGAAAAGTATAAGTATTTTAAAGTTGAAACCAACAACAAGGAATATCTTGAAAACGTCAACTCCACGAAAAAATACAAAACAACGTATATGACATGAATAGTGTGTTTTAACAAGATCTACATTTTTTGTGTACTAAGTTTTTGTCTGCCTCTTGGGGTTTAACCGGTAAAATTGTGTAAAACTCATCCAAAATCCCAGAAAATTCAAAGTATACATTTTAGTTCTCTTGTAAATATCTTTAATATACGGTATTTTAATCAAAATCGTTAGAGCTATTTTTGAGAAAAACAAAATTTTCAAAAATGTTTCCATATAAAGGGTAATTTGGAGAGGGGGAATTTTCTTGAAAATCTTCGTGTCGCATCCTTGGCAGATACTAAACTTAAATACCAACTTTGGTTTCAACAGTCTTTTCGTTTTTGAGCTATACTGTCCACACACGCGGACCTTTTTCTAAACATGATTTTTTTCAGAGTCAGGGGACCCCAAAACATATATTTCCGGTGAAATCTCGGTGTCGAATTTTTGGGTGCAATACAATACCTTTTCTATTCAATATATACTTTGTACATACGGGGCTAGAGAAAGTAAACATTTTTAGGAAATAGTCGGCGAAATCCTGTAAACAGCATAACTCAAAAACCTGATCCCAAGGTCGCGGGTTCAGATAGTTTTTCAGTGTGCTTAAAAGCGACAGGTGGTGCCGTGTGGTGTATAGGCGGTGCTGTTATGATCAGCGTCAACAAATGTGTAAATAACTCAAAAACATAAAATGGGTTAAGTTGAGAATTTGGTATTTACGTCCAGTATATTTGGCTCCCATCTAGGCGGCCCGGGTTCGAGCCCAAGCGCATTTGTGGTGGAGGAAGCGTCGTCCGGTTTCCCCCGCCTCTCATTCCACCAATTGCTCTATCATCACCTTTCCTATCATCCATTTCCTCATGCACATGCCTGGCTTTGGGTCGACCACTCGGTCAAGGTTCTCCATTCTGTCTGTAGTTTCGTGCCATTGGCTCCCCGAACAGGCTTCTGACCCCTGGACGTCCGCTTGTAAGTTCTAGGGGGTATCAGTCTTAAATACGGGGAGGTTAAGTCGACTACAAAATGAATATTCAGATGTGTTATGCTTCTCGGTTTATTGTCATATCTGATTAAAAATCCTATTCTACAAAAAAAGCGTTGGTTTCCTACTCGTGAAAAGTAATGCATTTCGTGGACGTCACACAAGCAGCAAATCAGCATTATTTATGCAAAGTGTGCAGCGCAAGCAATTATGTAACAAGGTGGCAAACTACATAGACTCGAAAAGGCACGCTGCTTCTTTTCAAATATGTCGATTTTAGTTATCTTTGTTAAAGCTGGAACCAGACTGTGAGGGTTGTCCACGACCCGAAAACTAAACCGCCATATCTACTATTTACGTAACCTTTTCAAAAACAAATCCGATGTGCTCCATTCACATGACTTTCTCTACATGTCTGCATATTTCTAACCTGCATCGGCGCAGCTCCTCTTGGAACAAATTACACATCTGGTTTGTGCTTTTCTATCCTTATTCCTGGGGCATAAAGTACAACATACAGGCCGAGATTCTGGTGTTTTCTTTTCCTTCTTTAGTATGCCACTCACGTATTGCAAGAAGCTCTGTATCACTAATGTGTGAAATTAGGTTTGTTTTGAATTATATTGGGATTTCTGTCTGTTAAGTTCTTAATTTGATTACTTTCTCTATACGTAGTGCATAGAGAAGGTATTGTATTCCACCCAAAAATTCCATACTCACATTTCACCAGAAATACATGTTTTGGGTCCTCCCGAAAAAAGCATTTTTGGAAAAAAGTCCGTGTGTGTCTATGGACAGCATAGCTCAAAAACGAACAGGCCGTTAAATAACAATCTTGGTATTTAAGTTTGGTATCTTCCAAGGATGCGACACGAACATTTTCAAAAAAATCCCCCCACTCCAAACCACCCTTTACATAAAAAATGTTGATTTTCTTAAAAATGGCCCTAATTATTTTGATTAAAATCTTATATTTAAGATATTTGCATGCCATATAAAATGTATTGAATTTTCTGGGAATGGCCTCTAAAGACTTCTTTAATCTGGATGATTTTATTGAATTTTGCATGACTGGTAAACCGTAAGAGATAGACAAAAACTTACTACACAAAAAATGTACATCACTTAAAACACACAATTTATGTCATATACATTTTTTCGTGGTGTTTATCGTTTTTTAGATATTCCTTTTTATTGATTTCAGTTTTAAAAAAAACTTATACTTTTCTCATACGAGAATTTGTCAACTCCTGGCCATACAAACAAAGGAACTTCAGTGACATAACAACCTATCATTTTAACTTATGGTACTCCCTTTTTTCGCTTCTACTTACAAGGAAGCAAGTAATAAGGCTATTTCAGCTATTTTTTTCTCGATTAGCATGAAGTAAATAGAAGCATAAGCATTTGCAGAGATGTAGAGAAAGTCATGTGAATGGTGCACATCATATTTTTTTGTTATAAGTTCATTTGACATCAAGAGAGAGATCACTCTTTGCTTGGCCTGTTGCATCAGAACAATGTTCTTACTTAGTTTGTGTAACCTTGGACTGAAAAGCAGTAGTATACCACTTGTGTCCATTTATTCCTTAAATCGGCAAATCTTCATCTGCTGAATCTGCATCTTTTTCATGACTAAGAACATTATATTCACCACTTTGCAGTTCAGCGCACTCTATATCACTAGCTGCTAATTCAAGTAGAACTTTTCTGGTATTTGCTGATGACTGTGTGCCATTATTTGCACTAGCACAACACTTAATCCCGAAAAAAAGGCGTAAAGTCAATACACTGTGGGGTCTTAAGCATCCTAGAGCTAAAAATTTGATGTCTTCCATCCACTTGACCTTCTCTACATCGCTGTAACAAATTAATGTTAAAAAGCATATAATTCTCTCTGATGTATAACATTCGAGATAAATATTAGCAGAAATTGTCTTAATTACTTGCTTCCTTGTAAGCAGAAGGAAAATAAGGGAATAAACCAGGCTAAAGCGATAGTCAAATATTTTAAAAGCAGGTTGTCATATGGTTGAAATCCGTTTCTATGCAGGGCAGGCATTTACAACTTTCCGTGTGATAAAATTGTAAATATTTTAAATCTGAAACAAATAAGGAATACCTCGGTAATGGTCAATTTCATGAAGAAGAAAAAAACATATGACATAAATTATATTTTAATGTGATCTAAATTTTTTGTGTAGTAAGCTTTTGTCAATTTCTTACGGTTTACCAGTTACACAAAATTCATTCAGAACAAAGAGGTCTTAAGAGTCTATTCCCAGAAAATTCAAAATATACATTTTACTTGCCATATAAATATCTTTAATATACAGTATTTTAATCAAAATCGTTTGAGCCATTTTTGAGAAAATAAAACATTTCGAAATTTTTTCCACATAAAGGGTAGTTTGGGGTGGGGGATTTTCCTCAAAATCTTCGTGTCGCATCCCTGGAAGATACTAAACTTAAATACGACTTTTCCTTTCGAGTTACCGGACATTTTTTTTTTACAGCAGACTCTAAAACGTCTATTTCCGGTGAAATCTCGGTATTGAATTTTTGGGTACAATACAATATTTTCTCTGCACACTATGTACATAGTAGTGTAGAGAAAGTAAAAACAGTTATGAAGTATGCTTTGTCAACATAACAGCTCCCACAGCACTGAAGCTGTACAGAGCGATAACCATCTATAATAAAACTTATGTTGAATGAGAAATACGATATAACCCACAACCACACAGTGGTTCCAGGGTTGATATTGTCCATATCCGCTGATATCAAGCATGTCTTTATATATCCATATCCGCGGTTCCCGGATGAGTTCAAAACCAGCGGAGAGCGATGAGCTTTCATTCTTAGCATGACTTCCTTCGGAAGGGAAGGTAAGTAAAGCTGTTGGTCCAATGTGGTAAATGTACATAAAACCTGATAAAATAGCATTTCAGCAAACTCAAGTAAAGTTTCATGCCCAATATAAAATTACATACTAAGAAAACCAAGGCAGATATATAACGCCCACAAATAAAACTCAATTTCATTTCACCGTCACGTATACCTTAAGTGAGACGGTACGCCAAAGATTGAGGATTTTTGTTTGTTTGCATAATTAAATAATCCACACTTTTCTGCACTCTTTGGTATATCATATAGTCATTAACTGCGAATATAAGTTCATTTAAATGAATTTTAAAAACATAGTGATAGCTGTCATTTATTAGTTCTCTTAGCATCCTTTTACGAAATTTGTAATAAATCCAGATCTATTTCACTTAGGAAACTGCGAAATAGCTTGTGTTTAGAGTGATTTCTGCTGCGTATGTTGGCCTGACTGCCGTCTTCATTATTCTTGGAAGTAACAAATCCCTGGAGCTTGTTATTCTATGGCTTGAGTTCTGTTTGTAAACAAATGTCTGTCCGTGAATTTATCAAATTTCAAGTGTGGTCGTGTCAAAAGATAAGACCTAAAGGTATTTTTAAGAAACGTAAGAACAGCGGCAATAATTTCTACAAAACCGTGTTCTGAAGGCAATGAAAATAATGATACTCAACCATTCACTGCCATCATTTCCACTGTCATAGAGAGAGAGAGAGAGAGAGAGAGAGAGAGAGAGAGAGATGTCACAGGCTGCCGTCCACACGTCGAAGCGACGAGAGAAATTTGTACTATAAAATTGTTGCAAAAGCATCGGAATAATAACAAAAAATTGTAATTAATTTTTAATAATATCTTTCTTCCTCTTGTAGTGTAATACTCACGTCCAAACTCGTCCACATTCACTCAACTCGTGTGTGTTTACTTGTCCTTATTGTATGATGATTTCTGTACGTGTTGACAGTGATGCCTGTCCTATTGTCATATAGCTAGAGTGGAGGGATGGACGTGACGTCACACACACGGGTGTTGTTCGTGTGCAGACAACATGTATCAGGTCTCGAGACAATGAAGTCGTGGAGTACCATAGTGATGCCTGACAGCTGGCGCACTGTATATGCTGTGTCTACCGATAGATTCTTGCTACGTAAGCAATGATGTCATCCTTGTTGCAAGATGTAGCAAACATTCCTCAGTGATGCGAGTGTCTGCTTGTACTGCACTATTATTGATTTGCTACAAACTTTTTATGTGTTGTAATGCGCTGTGTGCTAGTGTATTAGAGTCTCTGAGATTTAACTCCTTAGGTCTAGAAAAGAAAGAGACAGAAACACCTACCCTCTTGTTGCCTCTCTCTTTACAGTGACGGATGTATTTGCAAAGACAATGTAGCCATTTAACAGGCAATAGAGGGTTGGAAGGGGGTGCGTGCTTTCCAAGAATTTAGACAGGGCAGGTAGAGCGTCCCAAAGACAAGGACGGAACCAAACCAGAGAAGTTACATGTCATACAGCACAGTTGTTTTTATAAGGAAATTAGTGGAAGAGTTCTAAAATGGGATTCAACATAAATACTTAGAAAAGTGAATACTTAACTACTCAAGAGAAAGAGAAATATAAACTAAATATGAAGAAATTAAGAAAGTTTGTAAATAAATTCAAATATCTAGGATAAATTTATGATCAACAATTGTGAAATTGAAAAAATAACAAATGAGAGAAGAACATTTATAACTTTCAAGCCTAACTCAGTACTATGGGGTAACAATAATATACTTAAGACTAAGACAATATTTGATTTATTGTAAGTGTAATGTAAATGATAACCTAACTGTAAGACTGTGTAAATTGATATACAATGTATTTATGATCGGTCATGATAAGACCTTGTATTCAAAATGACCTTTAAAAAAGCCAGCCTGGGTAGTGCGGTGGTAGTGTGTCTGCCTCGCATTCAAAAGGTTACGAGTTCAAATCTACCTTAGGGTGAGTTACCCGGATAAGTTTTTTTTCGGGGATTTCCCTTATCTTGAGAAGACGAATGTCAAGTAACTTTAAGCTCTATGGACCCCGAGATCATTTGAGCATCATTTCACCAATTTCATTCATCTTCCGATATGACCAATCAGGTTAAAGGACGTTGAACTACAAAAAATTAAATCCTTAGTACAAACTGTCATGTTATATGGGGCAGAGACTTGCATATTAGCAAGAATTCAAGCAAATAAATTGCTAGATAGATTTTTGCAGAGGGCAGCAAGGAAATCAACGATGGAAAAAATTAGAAACTAGAAAATAAGAGAAATAATGAATGTTAAATATGATATTACTGAAATAATAAAAGCAATGTATCTTGAAAACTTATAACTTGAAAATCTGTGTCAAAAACCAAAGTAATGGCCTTTGTGTGGAAAAATCAGCTCAAGCCAAAATATGCCTCATTCAAGTATTTAAGTTACAAAACAGAAAAAGATATAGCAATAAAATTAAACAATTTCAATTATACAATGAGCACTATTAATAATATTTTGAAACCATCTCTGGTCCAAAGACGCACTAGGATAAAGGCAAGCCAGAAGCTTGGACCATGCGACAAAATGATCAATATTGTATCACAGTTTTAATAAGAACTACAGGATGTACTAAACTGGATAACAAAAAGAATAACATCACGAAAGAACTAAAAATTGATCCAATAATAGAAAAGATTCAAAATGATTGTCGAAATTGGAAGTGCTATGTACTCAGAATGTCTGCATCAAGAATTCCATGTCAAATATTAAATTACAGATCACAAGGATAATATTTAGCAGGAAGATGAGATGAAATAATAAAAGAAAAAGATTGAAATGTTTGAACACATAAAGAGCATGGAAAGTAGTAGTATTACAAAAATGATGCTGGAGTGGAAGATCGAGGGAAGGAGAAGGAAAGCCTAAGGAAAAATGGATGGGTGCAATAAGAAGAAATATGAACATCAAAGAATTGTAAAAGAAAATGCAAAGAGAGAAATCTGTGGAGAATTAATGACATTTCTTTGGATTGAGTGATCCTAAAGAATATAATGGCGAAATTACTGCTAAGCAAAACAAAATATATTCAGCAATGATAAAAATTATCAAAGTTGGTCAGGTGGCACACACATATTCAGGGGAGGGGGATTCTTTCAAAGATGTGATGCGAGACGGCGAGAAAATGTTCAAGTCCGAAGGTTCAGCAAGCACAAGTAGACAGAAGGACTGTGCATTTTGCATTGAAAAAAGAGCTGATTTTCATAAACTCAATTTTTAGCTTCTCTAGCCCTGTATATACTCTGTACATAGTGGATAGAAAAGGTATTGTATTCCATTTAAAAAATTTGATGTTAAGATTTCCTGGAAATATATGTTTTGGGATCCCCCAGAGTCCAAAAAAAGCATTTTTAGAAAAAGGTCTGTATGTATGAACAGCACAGCTCAAAAACTAAAATACCATATTTGGCATTAGGTTTAATGCCTTCCAAAGATGCGACAAAGATTTTCAAGAGACCCCCCCCCTCTTCCAAAAACTATCCTTTACATGGAAAAATTTTCTAAAATTTTGATTTTCTAAAAAATGGCTGTAATGATTTTGATTAAAATACCATATATTAAAGATATTTACACCCCAAATAAAATATATATCTTGAATTTTCTGGGAATATCCTCTGAAGATACCTTTATCCTGGACGAATTTTGCCAAATTTTGCATAACTGCAAAACTGTAAGAGATGAGACGAAAACTTACTCCAGAAAAAATGTACACCTCATTAAAATACACCGTTTCAATTGTAAAGTATTCAGACAGGAAGTGTCCATTTTTCTTTTGTTCTACTCCTGGCCAAGCAAATAAGCAATTTGCAATGACAATCACACAACAATAGTTTTTAAAACATTTGACTATCGTTTTAGCCCAGTATATTCCCTTAGTTCTCATCTACTTAAAAGGAACTAAGTAATAAGAACATTCTGCTTATGTTTATCTCGATTAGTATGGTAAAAAGAAGAAGAATAATCTTTTGTAAGAAGTTTGTAGAACAGATAGAGAAAGTCGTGTGAGTGTAACACATCAGATTTTTACCCCTTATTTCGATCCAGTTCATTTACACACACCTAACCTAGACAAAATCTCGAAACCAAAAGAACTTGTTTGCACCTGCTTGCTACAGCATCCACTCCCCTCATGTTCATTTTTAAAAGAATACTTAGAAAACACAAATAAATCCTGCATCACATGTTAAAATGAAGAGCCCTGGGGAGCATGTCCCATACTTGTCACCCCTTACACCTGGATGATTTTTAGTTGTAAAAGTAAAATGCGTACACAGTATCCAAATATGGAGAGGGGAATGTGGAATCATGTACTTAATGTACACATTTACAAAACGATATGTTGAGTTTACAATAACAGTACACTGTGGATGCCAAAGAGGTTTCCCCAACTTACTGCTGAAGGCAGTACAGGTATTTATATCATTACTTTTCCACTTACTTCCTTATGTGATCTATTTTAGTAGTTTTGTTATTCTGCCATTAGCAGTTACTAGCTGGTCTGTAATAAACGTTTAGGGTCATAAGACACAAAGCATAGCCAAGGGATGCTTTTATAAGTAAAACAGTGGAGTAGCTGCAACTGCAGATTGATGACACGGCATAGCTGAGGAATTGATCCCAAGAAGAAGTTAAAACCTTGGCAATCTAGAGAAGTTTCAATCTGGATCTCCTGTGGATGTTTCACATTACTTCTTTTCCCCAGAGTCACAGAACTTATACCAGCAACCGATTAGATATCATCTAGAAGACTTACAAAAATTTCTAAGGTACCAAGAAAACATTTACAAGTATCTTTTTGTGGATATTCCCGTACTTGTCACCCCTTATGCATTGGATGCCTGAAGTGTATGTTGTGTAGATCACTCAGCCTTGATTTGTGGCTTAGTGCCCTCAACACTGCATTAAAGTGCATGCTAAAAAGGGTGACAAGTATGAGAGAATGTTGTGTTTTATTTAGCCTGACTTCTGACATTTATGGTTTCATTGTGCAATTGAAATCCACGAGTATGTTCAAGTTCACTCTGACCACCTCTTTTATAGAAATTTACCATTTACTTCCATACATGATACGGATTAGGCACGTTTGTACTTATTGGTCTGTTATAAACTAAGCCGCAAAGGGTAGCCGTAGGTGGTTTGTATAAGTGAGCCGTTGTGGTCGAAAGTCACGACTGCGGAGCGACGACAGGGCTTAGTAGAGGTATTATGTGGCGCTAAAACTCCAATTATCCTACGTAGAAGTCAAAATCTTGGCAATATTGAGGGTTTCATATCTGGACATGTTAACATTTTCATCTCTTTCAAATCTGGATATTGTTGAACTTTTACGTTAATTTTGTTTACCAGAGAGACAACTTAAACGAGCAACCGATTAGGTATCGGCTCTAGACCTAGAAACACTTGTGGAAATTTGGAAAGTACGGAGAAAATATTCACAATTATCTTTCCACTTCCATACGAGATCCGAATTTAGTACTTGTGTTATCCTGCCATTGGATCCTCTTATAAGTTAGAAACTGGTCTGTAATAAACTTTTAGGGCCCTAAACTGCAAAGAGTAGCCCAAGATGCAGCAGTCGCGACTGTGGAGCTAAAATCTCGGCAATCTAGCGGATTACAAATCCGAACTGCTGCATTCTAATGCAACTCATAATCAGCGAGCGTGTTCTTAGATCTCTTAGAGTTCCTCTAACTACATCTCTTTGATACCAAAATTTCAACGCGGTAGATTTACATATAAGCTCCATGTAACAATGTCATGTTTTGAGCCGGCTGAAGGCTCCAGTTCGCACCTCCACTTGTGAAAGGCTAACCTCAGTAATCAGTTTGAGACACAAACAAGATGGAGGTATTTTAGTCAGTGAAAATATTGCTTACCTCCATTTGTTAATACCCACGTTCGATGATCCAGCAAACCAAGGGTCCAGAATAAATATACATCTAAATGTAGCCGCACCTTTCAGTCCGTCACGCAAACTTGGGTTATCATGTAAACGAAGTCCTTTACGAAACCAATGCACTGTATGCTTGGGGCGATTTTCCACACTCATACTTAATTTACCCGGGACACTGATCAATTTCTGACAAACAGTTCATTTTGAACCAACAAAAATTACGATAACATCAATACCCGTCAGTAACAATAGTTGTAGCAAGACCTTTCTGCAGCCTCTGAAGTATTACAAGCTTAAACCTATGCTTAGAACTGAGTCGCACATTCACTCACACTGGCCCAGAGGACAGCCACACCGTCTGCAACGTGACTGAATGTAACCTGCTCTATGATTGGCTGATGAAGTCACGTGGTATCTGCAGTCACGTTGCTCTTGGCGTGTATGTATTGTGTCATGTGTGCGCACCTGGAAATTTCTAAGGCTTCATTGGTATTTCACGTTGCTTAACATCTGCGGAAATGAGGCACGCACATAGCGAGCATCCAGGCGTAACATCGTAGCAAAGAGTGGACAATATCCTGAGATATACTCCAACAAGGAATTCGTAACAGTTTACCCTAGCTTTACTTACAAGGAATTCCAAGACAATACAGACACCTCTATCTTCAAAAGCTTATCAGAGGTTTTGCACAAAAACGCCATTGACACACTAACCTTATCTGGTTTTATTTCTAACAATGGCGGGATTACAATGAAGTTCGTTAAGCGAAGGTATAACACATTGTATTAAATGGAGCTATTTAGGGTTGCTTTAACCTGACTTAACTTAAGGCGTCAATCTAATGTAATGGTTAGCATGCCAAGGTCGCGGGTTCAAACCCGGCGGAGAACGATGGATTTTTTCGGGCGTAAAACCCTTAGCATGGCTTCATTCGGAAGGGAAATAAAGCCGTTGGTCCAGTGTCGTAAATTTAAGACAGGTAAAAGAACCTCAAGCCTGAAAAAGAGACCTCTGAGCAAAATTAAGCGGTCTTTCATACCCAGAACAGAATGGGACACTAAAAACCACAGCAGTTAAAGAGCGTCCATAAATTAATAAATCTGATGGGTTCCATTCACATGACTTTCTCTACATCTCTGCAACAAATTATTGTTAAAAAGCTTCTGCTTCTTATTTACTTCATTCTAATCATGAAAAAAATTAGCACAAATAGTCTTATTACTCGCTTCTTTGTAAGTAGAAGCGAAATAAGGGAGTACCATAGGTTAAAGTGGTAGTGAAAAGCTGGCTGCTATGCGACTGAAGTTCCTTT
Source organism: Hymenopus coronatus (assembly GCA_030762935.1). Classification (NCBI taxonomy): domain Eukaryota; kingdom Metazoa; phylum Arthropoda; class Insecta; order Mantodea; family Hymenopodidae; genus Hymenopus; species Hymenopus coronatus. Next base: position 6,914,153 of record CM060894.1, read on the forward strand.
ATTTGTATGGACACGAGTTGACAAATTCCTGTATGAGAAAAGTATAAGTTTTTCAAAGCTGAAACCAAAAACAAGGAATATCGAAAAACGACCAACTCCACGAAAAAAATGTATATTACATAAATTGCGTGATTTAACGTGCTCGACATTTTTAATGTAAGATTTTGCCCATCTCTTACGGTTTAGCAGTTATGCAAACTTTCTTAAAATTGATCCAGAATAAAGGAGTCTTCAGAGGTTATTCTCAGAAAATTCAAGATATACATTTTATTTGTCAGGCAAATATCTTTAATATACGATATTTTAATCAAAATCGTTAAGAGCCATTTTGAAGAAAATCAAAATTTTCGAAAAAATTTCCTGACAAATAAAATGTATGTCTTGAATTTTCTGTGAATAGCCTTTGAAGACTACTTTATTCTGGATGCATTTTACGCAATTTTGCATAACTGCCAAACCGTAAGAAATACACAAAAAATGTAGAGCACGATAAAACACACACTTTATGTCATGAAGCAGTAGCATGAACTGATAAAAACGACCAATCAAAATAAAGTGCATCCTAATAGAAGTTCGGTTTAGCACATTTCTTAGCTTCACTTTACGATTCATCGCAACCCCGGCTTGAATCAAATGTTTTCCAATACTACACTTTCCTACCACCAAGAAATTATTCCTTTTCGTTTCGGAGTCGGCTTACCCTCCCCGTATTTTAGGTCTTACAAGCAAATACCTAGGGCCAAAAGCCTGTCATGGAGCCAACAGCACGAAACCAGGCATGATTCATGATATGAAATGCAAGGGAAATGGATCGGAGGAAAGCAATGGTGGAATGAGTGGCGGGGCAACCGGAGGACCTGTGTGCGCCTAGATGGGAGGAGAGCGCTTTAACCACTCAGCACGAGATAATTCTCTTGCGTACAATGTACATAGCAGGCAGAGAAAGTATTACATTCCAACTGAAAACTCGATACCGAAATTTCACTGAAAACACGTGTTTTGAGGCCCCTGAATAAAAAAACATTTTTAGAAAAAAGTCCGCGTGCGGTGTCTATGAACAACATAACTCAAAAGCAAAATCCGTTTAATACCAAACTTGATATTTAAGGATGCAACATAAAGATTGGCCGCGCCGTGGCCGAGTGGTTAGACCACTTGATCTCACCTAGACGGCCGGGGTTCGATCCCAAGCGACCACATGTGAGATTTGTGGTGGACAAAGCGGCTCTGGGGCGGGTTTCCTCCGGGTACTCCGGTTTCCCCCGCCATCGCATTCCACCGGTGCTCCATCATTCATGTATCACCAGTGTCACCGCCCGCGGTGCCATAAGTAGTTAAAGCGGGCGTTAAACACTACCTCCCCCAAAAATGATATTCTAAAAGACTCACCCAAACCATTCTGAAAATGTTTTTTTCTCAAAAATGACTAACGATTTTGATTAAAATACCGTAGGTTTAAATGTTTTCATGAAAACTGAAATGTTTATCTCTGGGAATAGCCTCTAAGGTCCTCTTCATTCTGGATGACTTTTGCATAACTGGTAAATCAATAGCCAAAATCTTCTTACACAAAAATGTACATGTCATTCAAGCACGACCACTCGTCTCTCATCTAGGCGGCCCGGGTTCGATCCCAGGCGACCGCATGTGGCATTTGTGGTGGACAAAGTAGCGCAGAAGCGGGTTTCCCCCGTCATCACATTCCACCGGTGCTCCATGTATCACCACGGTCATCGCCTGCGGTGCTATATGTAGTAAAAGTGGACGTTAAACACTATAAAAAAAAAACGAGCACGCCCATTTCCGAGATATTCCTTGTTATTGGTTTACATTTTCCAATATCTTTGCTTTTCTCAATTGAAGTCCTGGCTCCGCAAACACAACGGAATATCAAAGTAGTACTTAGCGATCAGCTTTAAGAACATTTTTAGCCTAGTGTATAAATTCCCTTATTTCTCTTGTACACACACAGAAAAAGTAATACGAATATTTCTGTTAGTGGTAATCTTGCTTACCAAGGAATAATTAGACGAGTGAGATTGTAACAATAATTTGTTGCAGAATACGTAGAGAAAGAGTGGAACACACACGTTCTTTTAATCCTGGTCATGCATATAGTTGGGAATTTCAAGGCCATCATACTGCAACCAGTTTTTTAAAACATTTGACTATCACTTTAATCTAATGTATTTTCTTATTACCCTTCCACTTACAAGGAAGCAAGACAATTTCTGTTATTGTTTATCTCGATTAGCATGACATTGGTAGGTATATAGAAGAATAAGGATGTGCAAGAATAGTTTGTTGCAGAATAGAGAAAGTCATGTGAATGGCACACGTCACGTGTGTACTAGATAAGTGGATAGGGAAGGTATTGTATTCCACCCAAAAATCCGATGTCGAGATTTCACCGGAAATATATGTTTTGGCGTCTCCCAAGTTGAAAAAGGGATTTTAGAAAATGGTCCTTATGTGTGTGTGTGTGTGTGTGCGCGCGCGCGCGCGCGTGTGCATGCGTGTGTGCGTGTGTGGACAGCATAGTTCAACACCGAAATGTTCGTTTAAAACCAAAGTATTATTTGGTATTTAAGTTCAGTATCTTCCAAGTATGCGACACGAACATTTTCAAGAAAATCCCCCACCCCCATCTACTCATAATATGGAACATTTTTCGAAAGTTCTAATTTTCACAAAAATGGCTCTAACGATTTTGATTAGAATACCTTATATTAAAGATATTTACATCACAAATAAAATGTATATTTTTAATTTTCTGGAAACAATTTCTGAAGAGTCTTTATTCTGGTTGATTTTTGCAGAATTTGTATAACAGTTAAACCGTAGATAAGAGATAGAAAAAAACTTACTTAAAAAAAATGCAAATCTCGTTAAAATACATAATTTATGTCATATACCCCCTTTTTTTTTTCCCCCTCTAGAGTTAGCCGTTTTGTTACTGATTTCAGTTTTAAACTAATTAACCTTTCTTAAACAGGATCTTGCAAAGCTAACCGAACTTCAATTGCTTCACATAACGACCATCTTTTAAAATGTTTTACTACCGCTTTAGCCTGGTATATTCCCTTATTTCCCTTCTGCTTACAAGGAAGCAAGTAATAAGACCAACTCTGCTAATGTTTATCTAGATTAGCATGACGTAGATAAAAGACCAATCTTTCCTAAGAAAAATTTGTTTGTGGAACAGCTAGAGCAAGTTATGTGAATGGAACACATCAGACTTTTTAAATTTCAAATGTGTAAACAAATACACTGTATTCAATTACAAATAAAGTTATCTCACGAGAAAAAAAAATCCCTTGAACAAAACATTCACAATACCAATGCAAAAACAAAGCAAACCTTCAGGGAAATATTCTCAAGTTTGATGAATAACGCAATAAATATTACCAATTCATCTCGTCAGGTTACGTAACGTGACTTAATCTGAATGTAAACCACGACAAATTCTCAATACCTTTTTAACCATCTTTACCACGTTCTACTCATGAATTCGATACCGAACTTTCACTACAAATACATGTTTTGAGGACATCTAAATAAAAGAACACATTTTAGAAAAATATGTGTTCTCTTCTGCAGCAAATTATTATTCTTACAAAAGCTTATTCTTCAATCTACTTCATGCTATTCAAAATAAACATTAACAGAAATTGTCTTGTTACTTCCTTGTAATTAGAAAGGCTAAAGTGATAGACAAATGTTTTAATCGCTATGTGATGCAATCGGAAGTCCCTTCTCTTTGTATGACCAGGATGAAAAGAATGAACGACGACTTCATTAAAATGAAGAAAATCATTAAATATTGGAACATTTAAACCAATAACAGGGAATATCTCGGAAATGACTAGCTCTACAGAAAAAATGTATAGGACATAAATTGTGTATTTTAGCGAGATGTACATTTTTTGTACAGTAAGTAAAAAATGTAGATCTCTTTAAAACACACAATTATGTCAAATATATTTTTTCATGAAGAAATTCCTTGTTATTGGTTTTAGTTTTAAAATACTTTTCGCATACGGTAACTTTTTTTTTAAAATTAATTTATTGGCATTTAAATATTATCCATACAGCCAAAGACAATAACAATTCATACGCGAACTTGTCAACACTCGGCCACGCAAAGAAACGGATTTCAGTCCCATAGCCACCACATTTTAAAACATTTGACTGTTGGTTTAGTCTAGTGTATTCTTTTATTTCCCTTCAACTTACTAGGAACTAAGTAATAAGACCGTTTATGCTAATGTTTATCTCGATTAGCATGAAGTAGAAGGAGAATACGCTTTCTAACAACAATTTGTTACAGAGATGTCGTGTGAATGGAACACACAAGATTTTTTAAAAATGCCTTTAGCAGACATTGTTAAAGCTGGTAATTTGTGTTGTGTTGTAGTGAGAGTTCACATTAGTGCTGATATTATGACTAGCTTGCTGCTTGCTTGGGAAGTCATAGCTGATTGTTACACCTGCGTGAGGGAACACGTGGCGTCGGCGAGTTCTTTGACATGGAAGCTGCTGCTGTTACATCATGTAAATCAGACCTGGCAGGCAGAGCGCAAGAGGTATGAACTTACCCTCCCTCTCGTCCCCACTACTCTCATTCAACAGTCGCGTAGAGCCAAAGAAACCGGTTCATTCCGGTATTAGCCCGGTGACAACATTATCAGTGCAGTGGTGGCTTACATGTGCAATATGAGTGAACGGAGAATGTTAAATCTGGACTGGGAGAACAAGTATTTTTTTAAAATGGTCTTGTATCCATATTCTCTAGTTGCTTTCCTAACAAACTCTTGAGTACAAAATTATGCATTTGATTACGTCACAAAAGACGAATAAAAATAAAATGGCGTGTTATTTATGGACGCTCTTTAACTACTATGCTCTTAGCGTCCCATTCTAAAATGGGTGTGAAAGACCGCTTAATTTTGCTTAGAGGCCTCTCTACGCCCGAAAAAATCCATTGTCCTCCGCCGGGTTTGAACCCACGACCTTGGGAATATGAAGACAGCATGGTAACCATTACACCACGGAGGGCGACACCAAATCCTAAACAACTGCCACTGTTGCACATGTAACCTCTCCGCTTCTCTGCCAGATGGAAGGAAAAAAGAAGGGGCGATCATAGGGGTAGAGCATTTCACACTGCAGGTGTTTATCTCACCGACCCTGTTGTAAGTGGACACGTGTGCTGTCGTAAGTTCTTTAACATCAAAGCCACGGATTGTTACACCTGCATGAGTTTGAGAAACCTGCGGTAGTTGTGCGTGCGACTACTTCTGCAAGTTGTTGCCCCGACATCGACAGGCATAAAGTCAATGGGTGGATCAAAAAGTTCAGGTTCGACAAGAAATTCATAGCACGCAGTAGTGGCCGCCGGCCGAAAGGAAACTATACGACTAAATTGTTGCGGAAGCATCGAAAAGACATTTATTTGAAAACAGATTTTTATTTGTAACCAGTGGAAGAAATGAAGAGTTGTTTGTTGGTGTGATAATGAGTTTTTGTTGCACTGGTGTCAGGAGTGGGAGCTATCTCCAAGATGGAGATGATGAAAACATTATTAGCCGAAATTAATAAGAACACGAAAACCAGAATGGACGAAATAAAGACGGACATGAAATGGATGAAACAAAATCGGTAATGGAGAAGATGAGAACGATGGAGGAGAAAATAGAATCTGGCATGGAAACCCTGAAAACAGAGTTACGAACAACCGGCCGGCGTGACGAAGGACGTACAAAAGCTTGGTGAAACTATGAAAGGCCATGACCAACGCCTCGAAGACGTCGGGAAGGGACAGCTGACGGCAGCGTCAAAGATGCTCGACGGAAGCTTAGACTTGAAGATCACGAAACAACATTCGCACCGTCAAACCACTCAAGTTTGACGGAACATCCGCTTTCGAAGTCTTCCACCAACAGGTCGCCGCTAACCACTGATGGTCAGCAGAAGAGGAGGTCGTACAACTGCTAGCAAGCCTCCAGGGACGGACGGCAGAAATACTGAACGCGATTCTGACGTCGCTGATGTCCGGAGATCTGGAAGGCCTTCGAGAACCGCTTCGGAAACTATCATCTGGATGCATCCTACCGTAGTGAGCTTAAATCGAGGCTGTATCAGCCAGGGCAGATAATGCAGGAGTGCCTTGGGCAGAGCAGTGGATACCAGCCTCATCGCCGACGGTTGAATACAAGGAAGGAGGTGCCAGATGCTAGAAGTCACAGGTGCAGCCGAGATTGTAATCAGGGCTTGCCAACACGAATACCAGTCGACCTTACCAACTAGTGATTGCTCGGGCGACATCTTACCTGCTGGAGTTAACACTGGGACGGAGCACTATGAACCCGTGGGTGTTCGTCTTAAGGGTGAACTGAGGATGCGATCCTGGGATTGGATGCCCTAAAGAATCATGATGCGACGGTCGATATCGGTCGGAGGGTTTTGCGACTCGCCGAGATGAAGTGTTGCTCCGAAGCCCACATGAACATCCGGGGATTTGCAGGGTGATCCTGAAGACGATGTAGTTGTGCCCGCGAGAAGCAAGGTGGTGGTGAAGTAGCACCTGGATGGCCGACGGTCCAGGAAGACATCACTGCACGGTGGTGTCCGAACATTCTTGCATTAACCAGAGGAAGTACCTGTAAGGCTGCTGAACCCGATTGATGCCGACCAGGACATCCAGACCAGGACGGAGTCAGGACAGTATGAGTAACGCCGTACGACAGATCTGACCAGGACCGTGTAAGGGCCTGAGGCTTCGGCTGAATACTTCAACTGGAGAGGTTCCATTGTCTACAGCCGATACCAGTATCTCTGGCGCTCTCACGTTCGCCCTGCGACCTGGAGACCTTCAAATGCGCTACAACACACAAAGCCCGACGCTTTGGAACCCGACACATCTGATGCACTCTAGATTTTTCCTGGGCCTCGGCTTCTACAATTTCCTAGAATGTTCTGTGACATCAATTCTAGCTATGAAAAGGAAAGAAGAATTGTAGGCAGTGTGGCATGAATTGAAGAGAGTGCTAGCGCGCAGTGGCCTGAAAGCCGTCAACTGTCTACACGTCGGGTGAATTATTTGCAGCAGTGAATTAAATAGTTTATTTGTAAGAATGTTTAAGACAATAAAGATATTCGTTGCAGTATACAATAACATTGATTAGCCTGAGGTTTCAGAGTAACTTTGCTTATTGTATTGTTATTTACTTGCATTCACGACATAATTTTCTCCTAAACGCTATCGTAGAACTGATAAATCCGAAGATTGCTCTTGATGGTGGTATTATTAAACACATGAACTCAAAATTATACTTTCGAAGTTCCTGAATACTATTGCCCCTATAACTAGAAAAAAATCTGATATGTTTCATTCACAAGACCTTCATTACATCTCTGCAACAAATTATTGTTAAAAAAAACATTCTTCTATTTACTTCATGCTAATTGAGAAAAAATAGCAGAAATGGTCTTATTACTTGCTTCCTTGTAAGTAGAAGGGAAATAACGGAAACCTTTAAAAGCTGATTGTTACGTGATTGAAGTTCCTTTGTTTACATTGCCAGTTGACAATGAGAAAAGTGTATTTTAAAACTGAAACTAATAACAAGTAATACCTCGAAAACGGTTAACTCTACGAAAAAGTATATATGACATAAATTGACATCTACATTTTTTGTGAAGTAAGTTTTTGTCTATCTCTTACAGTTTACCAGTTATGCAAAGTTCATCAAAATTCATCCAGAATAAAGATGCCTTCAGAGGCTATTCCCAGAAAATTCAAGATATATGTTTTGTTTGTCATGTAAATATCTTTAATGTAAGATATTTTAATGAAAATCGTTAGAAACACTTTTCAGGAAATGAAAGTTTTCGACCAAGGACAGTTGGGGGAGGCGGATTTTTTTTTTTTTTTTTTAGTCTTAGTGCTGCATCCTTGGAATATACTGAACTTAAATACCAAGCTTAGTATTTAATAGACTTTTCATTTTGAGCAATGCTGCCAACAGTCAAACATACATTTTTTGGATTCTCAAAACATATATTTCCAGTGAAACCTCGGTATCGAACTTTAGGGTGCATTACAAAAGCTTCTCTATCCACTGTGTACATAGTGCGTGTAGAGAGTAATATAAAACATTTCACAAAGTATAAGGGGAAAGAAGATCTTATATGAGAGAACGTAGGCGAGATCTTATATGTTATTTCTTTACTCCGTTCTCTCTCTTCCGTGGTGTAATGGTTGCCATGCTAACTTCATATACCCAAGATCGCGGGTTCAAACACGGCGGAGGACGATGGATTTTTTCGGGCGTAAAAATCCTTAGCATGGCTTCCTTCGGAAGAGAAGTAAAGCCGTTGGTCCCGTGTCGTAGATTTACGGCATGTAAAAGAACATCAAGCCTTAAAGAGCGTCCATAAATAAAACGCCATTTCTTATCATTTTACTTCGTTGATGCACTACGATTTTCTCGTTACGTCATAACATGGCAGAAGTCTATTGTAGACCTGAATTACGGAGTGAAATTTTCAGCTTAGTTGTGGGGTCAAGAACGTATCTATTCCATTTATGTTTTGATTTTCGTAATAGGGTAGGGTGCGATACCCAAGTTGCCCTGCAGAGATGGGCGCACGTTTCCTCCTTGCAGATCAAGAAAACTCACATTCAGCCAGAAAAATGAAAACAAAATAGTGTTGGCAATGACTCAGGGTTAAAAGCAAGTATGACATCACGTTAACTGCTAAACAAATGACATGACGTACATTAGTCGATAACCAGAGTCATTCGGTTTATAAAACGAGCGGAAGCAATTTCCATGCGAGCATCTTGTCAATATAATAAAGTTCCATATTTGTCATTTATGGTTTACGCACTACATATGTCCAAGTTTAGAATATTTTAAATTGATTTTAATAACCTACTATTTACCTGAGTCAATAAGTGACCTTACCTTTCTCACTGAAACAGCTGGAATATGATTATATATATCATAACCTTAAAAATCTGATTTGTACCATTCACATGACTTTCTCTGCCGCTCTGCAAACTTACAAAAGAGTATTCTTTTATATAGTTCGTGCTAACCGCGATGAACATTAGCAGAAATTATCTTCCTTCCAGCAGCTTCCTTAAAAGTTGTTCGCTATATGAACAGTTGAAGTTCGCCTCGCTTTCCGTGGCCACAAGTAAAAGAGAGATGAAACGAAAGGTGACTTCCCGTTTGGGAAAAGTTACGTAATTTAAAACTGAAATCCATAACAAGGAAAATCTAAAAAAATAAAGTGAACTTTACATTACCCCTCCGCCCAAAAGTATGTAACAAATTGCGAGTTTTAACGAATCTACATTTTATGTATATCTCTTACGGTTTACCAGCTATGCAAAATTCATCCCAAATAAAGAGGTCTTCAAAGGCTATTCCCAGAAATGTCAATATATGCATTTTATTTTTGATCTAAATATTTTTAATATACGGTGTTTTAGTCAAAATCGTCAGAACCATTCTTGAGAAAAACGAAATTTTCGAAAATTTTGCATTTAAAGGTTAATTCGAGGTGGGACGATTTTTTTGAATATTCTCGTGTTGTATCCTTGGAAGATACTAAACTTAAATACCAAATTTGATGTTTAATGCCTTTGAGCTATGCTCGCGCGGACCACCTAAAAATGCTTTTTCTTATATTTTATTCAAGGACCCTAAAATGTGTATTTACGGCGATATCTCGGTATCGAGTGTTTGGGTGGTACACAATACCTTCTCTATACACTATGAACATAATACATGTAAAGAAAGTAAAAAAGTAGACGACGAAAAACGAGAAGATAAATTGAATCTCGGGTCCACATTTTTTCTTTTTCTAAAATCGCGCTAGTTGTTCTTCAATTGCAAATACGAGAATAATCGATAGTTGCGCTTTCAGTAGTTGGTGACTGGTAGCGTTACGAGATGTGCGCAGTCGTGAAAGTATGGATTGTTAAATGTGGATCTTCTGATTGGTGAAAACCTACACTTTAATGAGGTTCATAAAAGTGCAGCTATCAGACCTCGTATAATTACTACATTACTTACTTGATCGGCGTGAGTTAGAATTAATAAACACTTGGTGCACAGATGGTATCTGGTGCTTCTGCCAAATAAACGAAACATACTGCACGGAATGATCAACAGGCTGATGGAAATGAAGATAGTATGGAATGGAAACCAACATAGACAAATCAAAAGTGATGATGTCAAAAGAAAAATATGTTTTCCATTCAGATAACTATCTCTAGCTGATCCATATACAAATTATGTTCACAAAACATTCTTCTTCTATCTACATCACTCTAATCATGATAAACATTAACAGAAATTATCTTATTACTTGCTTCCTTGTAAGTAAAAGGAAAATAAGGGAGTACACTAGACTAAAGTGATAGTCAAACTTTTTAAAAGTTGTTCTCTATGTGTAACAATTGAGGTTCAGTTCGTTCTGCATGGACAGCTGTAAAACAGAGATGAAACGAAAGGTGTCTTCCTATTTGAGAAAAATTAGGTAGTTTAAAATTGAAATCAATAATCAGGAATATCTCAAAAATGGTCAACTCTACAAGAAAAAATGTATATGACATAAATTATGTTTTAATGAACTCTACATTTTTTGTCTATTAAGTTTTTGCCTATCTCTTATGTTTAACAGCTATACAAAACTTTGCAAAATTCATGCAGAATAAAGAGGTCTTCAAAGGCTGTTCCCAGAAAATTCAAAATATGTATACATTTTATTTGTGATGTATTTTTAATATACAGTATTATAATCAAAATTGTTAGTATTTTTGAGAAATACAACACTTTCAAAATTTTTTCAATGTTTGTAATGGATTTTCTCCAAAATCTTTGTCACATCCTCGGAGGATAGTAAACAAGATAAATACCAAACTTGGTATAACAGCCTTTTTATTTTTGAACTATACTGCAGACAAACACACTGTAAACATGCTGCTTTTTTTTTTTTTTTTTTTTTTTTTTTTTTTGCATTTAGGTGACCTCAAAACATATTTTTGATGAAATCTCAACAACAAGTTTTTGGCTGGAACACAATATAGCCTACTCTACCTACTATGTAATTGTGTGTACATACATGCTAGAGAAAGTAAAAAGAGCCTCTCCAAAATGTCATTGGGAATCAAGAATTAGAACACATGAGTTATTTAAATACTTGGGAGGTTTGCTGACGACGAACAACTACAGCACCAAGTAGAGAACATTGCTGATTAGGAATTTAAGCTTAGTGCTACGTAAAGTGTTCTGCTCTATATGCAACCAAAACTTGAACTTTGAAGAAAGAGAGCTGACACAAAAGATAACTTCCCATTTGAGAAAAGTTAAGTGGTTTAAAATTGAAACAAATAACAAAGACTATCTTGGAAACAGTTAACTCTATGAGAAAAAAAAAATAACATGACTTTCTCTAGCTGTTCTACAAACTTCTTATATAAGATTATTCTTCTTTCTGCACAATGCTAATCAAGATAAATATTAGCAGAGTGTTCTTATTACTTGGTTCCTTATGAGTAGAAAGGAACCTAGCTAAACCGAGTCAAATGTTTTGAAAGATGTCGTTATGCAATTGTTGTTGTAAATTGTTTCTTTGCTTGTCCAGGAGTAGAACAAAAGAAAAACTAATACTTCCTGCCTGCGAAAAGTATAAGTGCTTTACAACTGAAAGCAATAACAAGGAATATCATGGAAACAGTTACCTCCACAGCAAAAATGTAAAGGACATAAATTGTGTGTTTTGACAAGATCTACATTTTTTGTCTATGTCTTACGGTTTAGCAGTTGAGCAAAATTCATGCAGAATAAAGAGGTCTTCAGAGGCTATTCTCAGAAAATTCAAGATATACATTTTGTTTGGGATGTAAATGATTTAATATACAGGATTTTAATCAAAATCATTAGAGCCATTTTTGAGGAAAATTTTTTTTCCACGTAAACGATAGTTTGTGGTGAGGGGATTTTCTTGAAGATCTTCATGTTGTATCCTTGGAAGATACTAAACCTATATACCAAGTTTGGTATTTAACCATTTTTTCGTTTTTGAGCTCTGCTGTCCACACACATGCACACAAAAGACCTTTTTCTAAAAGTACTTTTTTCGGACTCTGGGGACTCCAAAACATATATTTCTGGTGAAATCTCAACATCAAATTTTTGGGTGGAATACAATATCTTCTCTATCTACTATGTACATTGTACATGCAGGCTAGAGAAAGTAAAAGTGTAAATGACATAAATTGTATATTTTAACGAGATCTACATATTTTGTATAGTCACATTTTGCGTATCTCTTACAGTTTAACAGTTATACAAAAGTCATCCAGAATGAACAAGTCTTCAGAGGCTATTCCCAGAAAATTCAAGATATACATTTTATTGATAATGTAATTATCTTTATTATAAGGTATTTTAATCAAAATCCTTTGCGCCATTTTTAAGGAAATCAATATTTTTGGAATTTTTTTCCATGTAAAGAGTAGTTTGTGGTGGGGGGATATTTCCCAAAATCTTCATGTCACATTCTTGGAAGATACTAAACCTAATTACCATACACACACACACATGCACAAACACACATATAGACCTTTTTCTAAAAAATGTTCTTTTAGATGCAGGGGACCCTAAAACGTGAATATCCTGTGAAATCTCAATATCACATTTTTGGGTGGAGTGCAATACCTTCTCTACTTATGTACCATATACTATGTAGAAAAAGTAAAATTCTGATGTGTTCAATTCACAAGACTTTCTCTGGCTGTTCTGAAAATAAACTATTCTTACAAAACATCATTCTTTTACCTACTTCATGCTAACTGAGATAAACACTACCAGTAATGATCTTATTACTTGCTTCCTTGTAAGCAGAAGGGAATACACTATGCTAAAGTGATAGTCAAATCATTTAAAAACTGGTCAATATATGAACAATTGAAGTTCACTTCAGTTTGCATTTCCAGTAAAACAAACGAGACATGAAATGAAAGGTGACCTCATTTGAGAAAACTGTTTAAAATTTAAATAAAAAACAAGGAACATCTTAGAAGCTGCCACATCTACAACAAAAATGTACATTACATAAAATTGTGTGTTTTAACAAGATCTACATTTTTTGTGTGGTAAGTGTTTGTCTATCTCTTAGGTTTACCAGTTACGCAAAGTTCAGTAAAATCATCCAGAATGATCAGGTCCTCAGAAGCTACCCAAAAAATTAAAGATATACAGTACTTTAATCAAAATCATTATAGCCATTTTTAAAAAAAAAAAACAAAAATGTTCCATGTAAAGATAGGGAGAATTTTCTTGAAAATCTTTGCGTAGCATATACTGAACAATGTTTTTTTGTTTTGGACTCTGGGGACCCAAAACATATATTTCCGGTGAAACCTTGATATTGAATTTTTTGGATGCATTACAATACCTTCTCTGTATATTATGTACATACTACGTGTAGAGAAAGTAAAAAAGAAAAGTTTGCCCTTGTGTTTGAATGGTTAGCGAGCTGCTGTTAAAAATTAATTCTTGTTTTTTTTTTAATTTTTATTTAATTTGTGTATTAAGATGTTAAATATAATTTTGGAAAGAATGGGACCAAGTTTGTTTGTTTGTTTTATAGGTAGTTTCAAGTGACTGCAGTGTAAGATGGCAGCTACTGTGTAGTAGCACAACAACCTGCAATATTTCTTAGTAGATCCCCTTTTGTTCTTCGAGAAAACATTTATTAAATGTGCTATCTGTTGCCATTTATTTATATCTACCATGCTCTGATCTTCATATTTTTTAAAATAATTTTTATTTATTTATTTTTAATTTTTTTCTTTTCTTTATTATTATTTTTCTTTTATTTATTTCATATTGAGCATAGATTTGAACTTATGTATATTGCAGCAATGTTTTTAGCACAGGTCTCTTGTGCTAGCATATAACTAATGTTTAGAAGCTCTGCGCTTGCGCGGGTAACGAAGGACTTGGGAAAGTTACAGCCAGATAAGAGCACAATGCAAATGTGCACTTTCATTCTCATTAGAAACACCAATATGAGGGTCACTATGAAAGTTTTGAGATACACAAAAACTAAACTGAATAAAATCACTGACTGCTGGCGCTTTTCGCCACCACACTGTACACACTTTCTCATTCTCTCAAACCACTTTTGAAAGCTCTCCTACCACTCATTTTCATGTAGGTGTAAACATCTTCGAATGCTGCAACAGCTTCTTCAGGACTCGAAAACCTTGTTCTATGCATATGATTTTTCATGTGGGGAACAAAAAGAAGTCACATGGAGCAAAATCTGGACTGTCAACTTCATCTCTGTGGACTCCAGAAACTGGATTGTTGCATTAGCTATGTGCGCAGAGGCATTGTCGTGTTGAAGCGGGATTCCTCGTAGTGAATGGTAGCCACATGATGAGATTTAGAGAAGAAGGTGGACACCATTTTCTTCCTGATGCTGCACGGCCACTTCTCTTTCACTCTGTCAGAAATCCACCAGAATTGTCTCCATCGAATCTGGCCAGCATTTCTTCAACCATTTAACATGGTGTGCTTCTGCAGATCAGTTAAACTGTGGGGCACCCAATGGGACGACACCTTCCTCATGTGAAGACAGCCATGCAATATTTTCAAAATTGCTGACAATCCAATCAATTGCCTCAATTTCCTTAAATGACACACGATTGTTTTCGTGAACCATTCTTTCCACAGAAGCTACGTTTTCTTCAGTCACTGCCATAGACAGACTTTTAAATTCTTGAAACCACTGAAAAACTGTGGCATGGAATGGAGCAATGTACCCAAAAGACTGTTGTAAGCGCTCAAGACTTTGGATCTCATTTAAACCCCATTTTAAAATCAAACAAAATCATTGCATGAAAGTGCTCTCTTTCCCCTGCATCTACTGACCACACCAGACGTTGTTAATCTTGCGCTGTAGACTGCGAGGGGGTAGGGAGGATGCAAACTGATACATGTTTGGAAAGCCTTGCTGACAGAGCGAGAGGTAATTGGTGAACCAACAGCCAATAGAAGAGAGGAGGGGCCTGCCAGGACACAAGTATAAATATCAATTACAGCCAGAGGTCACTGGAAGAAGCTCAACACGGTTGCAGCAAAATGTCGGCAGACAGCAGTATAAGAAATGACGCGGTCTACACCGGGAACCACAGCCCCAATTGTTTATGAACTTTGTCAGTGGAAAACCAGCCCTTCTTGTATATGTATCTACTGTAGCAACTCAGCACATGGTTTCCCGATTCTTGTCATTCTTCAAAGATAGCCATGAACTTGGAGGATATGATTTTTAAAACTAGTCATAAACTTACATATGAGGAAAAGTAAGAATAAAATGACTGGGGCATCTTCAGTCCAATTAGGTAATTGAGCATGTGACAAAACCTAGAAGCAAGACATAAAGTTAATGTTTATACCACATGCAAATGGCTAAGCAGTTGTAATTTCAGTCTAGGAGAAATAATTGAAACTTTTTGGGTAGAGTAAGAGCGAAATGGATACGGAAATTAGTAAGCAGGATGAAGAAGAAGAAAATTAAACACTAAGAGGTAGTATTTATTAGATTTAAGATATAGGAGGACCCAATAGATCAGCAACCACAGGGTTTGAACCATTTGGGCCCCAGAGTAAACAGCAACTCAGCAGAGAGATAAAAATGTAAGGAAATGTATAACAATATGTAAAATTTGTGAAAATAAATATTCATATTCATTTAAGTAACTTCAACAAGTGAAGTTTGAGTTTGAGATTAGTTACTTCACTGTACATTCCCATTAATGTTTTAATGCTTTTAGTGCCAAGCCAAATAGCAAAACACTGTCTGAAAGGTGCCAATCAATTTTAGAGGAGAATGCAGGGTTTTAAATTATTAGTAATAAATTGAGTAACAAATGACATAGACAAATGAATATTTTTTTCATTTTTAGTAAACCCTTTTGTCTACTGTACAATATGCATTATATGGATGAGAAATCACTATAATTATTTTTAAGAAATTAAAACAAAAGACAAATTTGAGAATAAAATTAAAAATCCCAAAATAATCAATAAGCTTACCACACAGAAAGTGCAGGCTAATTAAATAGAAAGTGTAGCATTCTGTTTTGGTCTAGTGTGTTGTTTTTTAAAATAAAAAAAATGAATTTATGTAACCAAAATCCACACACATAAGCATGATTCCACTATTAATGAAAACTGCGTAAGCAATAGGAAACAAATGTGAAATGGATTACTGTACAATTTAATACTTATATTATTGCAAAGCCGAATGGTTGATTTACATTGTATTCGTCATCTGATTACACCTCCATAAATCCATTTTGATAAGTACAACGATCATTTGCATGCGTATGAGTTCCATTGATATCGGATGCATTTTTAATGCTGAAGCTAGAATATGTAACTTCCTCTTTTATATTGATGTCAGAAACGCTTTCATCAAGATCTGAAAATTCAAAATCACTCACTTTCTTCTAGTACATCGCGAACTGCATCTCTTATTTTCTCTTTGGTTTGTAACCTTTGGCTTGATGACACCATGTTTCAATCAGCATACACAAACACTCTAGAGAAATTAAATTTTGAGCAAATTTAGTACTTTGGAGTGAAGATAAAGTACTGAAACGCTCCAGAAAACCTTTCTCTATGACTATAACGTACAAAGTAACAGACTTTCCCATTGGAAAGAGTTAAAATATATGAAAACAGCATCATGATTGTCAATTATCACAAAATTTTCAGATCATGATTAGATTGTGATTGGCACTAAAAGGGTTAATTAAAATTTATGTAATATCAGAAATTCACTGTTTTCTTTTGCTTGCCTTATGCATAGCTCTGAAGCGCTGGTGATGCATTGTCAACTTATTGTTATTTTTGGCATTGGCTGCAACTTGTTCATAATCTTAACTGGGGCAGTTGCTATTCACATTTCTAAATATATCCAACTCTCAAACTTTTTTGTGAACACCCTGAATATATACTCACAGGATGCTAATGCTGAGGCTTGTAGCATATGGGGGGCTGAGAGAAAATATTTGAGATTAGAATTAGAATCCCTGTAGGGCATGGGCCTCTTGGCTGGCAAACAGCTGTTCTGGTAATCCCGCATAGCCAGGTTATTCTTTTGATGCTGCCTCTACCAGTAGGCTCCATTCTCTGTGATTCTTGGGCGCTGTCGTCCGGTTGAGTCCAAAGTGCAGTTTCAGATCATCTGCCCAACTTTTTTTCTACTCCTTTGGCCTATCCTTGCTTACTCTCTTCTGATTTGGGATCCATTACCCTGGTAAGTCATATTGGATGCTGAGTGAAATCAGAGAAACAATGCTCAAATGAGCTTGGGGTCCATGGAGTTTAAAGCCACCTGACAATTGTCTTCTCAGGGTAAGGGAAAAGAAAATGGAGTTTTATTTATGGATGCTCTGTAACTACTATGATCCTCAACTCCATTCTATATTGGACGTGAAAGACCGCTTAAGTTTAATCAGAGGCCTCTTTATCAGACTTGAGGTTCTTTTACGTGCCGTAAATCTATGACATGGAATCAATGGCCTTTACTTCTCTTCTGAAGGAAGCTATGCAAAAGGATTTTTATGCCTGGAAAAAATCCATTGTCTTCTGCCAGGTTTGAACCTACAACCTTGGGTATGAGACTAGCATGGTAACCATTACACTATGGAGGGCGACCTCAGGATAAGGGAAAACCCCCCAAAAGCTTATCTGGATAACTTTCTCTAACCGAGATTCCAACTTGAGACCTCTGAATATGAGGCAGAATCTCAAAATATTTAAAATGTAAGCAAACAAATTACATAAAATTGTATTCAAAGATATAAAAACGCCAGTACTGTCTAATTACAAAGAAAATATCACAGTAAGGTGGAATTTCATAACATATATGTCATGGCATTAAAAGACTAACACTATAATACTACAACATTAAATGACAGAAATATTTACAATTGTGTGTTCATACTTTATAATTTTCTTCAGTACTGTATCCTCTAGAAGATGCAAGATATCACAACCAGAGAGTCCCAACAAGATATGTACATGGCACCTTTCCCAAATTAAATAGGTTTATAACAACATAGTTTAGCATTGCTAACATACTAAACTTCAAAGCCTTCATCTGATCTTAGACCTTTCTTCATCAACATCTGTTCCTCTGTTAGTTTTGGAGATTCTGTTCGAGTGTGCCATACATAAACCTGAAACAAAAACAATTTGTCCAGCCACAAAACATGAGCACAATAAAAAAATTACCATCAACTAAAGCCTAAAGTGCATAATTGAAATCAGTATACTCTCCATTATCCAGGATGTGGGGGAGAAGAAGCACGAATAATTGAGAAACCTGTAATTTTATGCTTTAGAGGTACAACACACACATGTAAATAGGAAATTTTGTTTAAAAGCTTTTTCAACATGTATTCTTTGTTTAAAAGCTTATTCTACTTCTGTGCCCAGGTATTGTTTTTCTTTAGGAAACAACAATAAAAACCCACCTCATGACAATAAGTGCCATTTCCATTGTTTAAACGATCACTGCATGACAACAGAGTACCGTTTCCATTGTTATTGGTCTGCCTGTTCCATGTAAATTATAACAAGTTCAGTTTTTCTGATGTTAATCAGTAAGCAAATGTCAAGGAAGCAAGTAAAAGGTAATTTGTGAAAGAGATGGCAGAGAAGAGGCGACATTAAAATAATTTATTGGGGGGGGGATGCAGGAATAATCAGCAGAAAATGATGCACACTCGAATAATTGAGAGTATACTGCATTTTCTTAAATTATTAGAATTCATGTATAAAAATGTTGATGTGTTACACTCGTAAGACTTTCTCAAGCTATCTAATAACACATGTCTTACAAAAGATTATTCTTCTTTCTAAACCCTGCTGATCGAGATAAACATTAGCAGAATGTTCTTATTACTTAGTTCCTTTTAAATAGAAAGGAACTAAAGGGATGCACTAGGCTAAAGCGACAGGTAAATGTTTTAAAAGCTGTTGTTATGCAATTGTCATTGTAATTCACTTCACTGCTTAACCAGGAGTAGAACAAAACAAAAACAGACACTTCTTGCCTAAAAAAAGTATGTCTTTCAAAATTGGAACCAATAACAAAGAATAGGTTGGAAATGGTCAACTCCAAAACAAAAATTCATATGACACAAATCATGTGTTTTAATGAGATATACATTTTTTGTGGAGTTAGTTTCTGTCTATCTCTTACGGTTTGCTAGTTATTCAAGATTTAGAAAAACTTTTCCAGAATGAGCAGGTCTTCAGAAGCTATTTCCACAAAACTGAAGATATATATTTTATTTTCCATGTAAATATCTATAATATATGGTATTTTAAACAAAACTGTTATGGCCATTTATGAGAAAAACAAAATTTTAAAAACATTTTCCAAGAGTATTTGGGGGTGGGGGATTTTTTGAAAATCTTTGTGTTGCATCCTTGAAAGAGACAGATACATACATATACCACACACACTCATACAGAGTGTTAATGAACTATTCCGAAATACTTTCACAGAATATGTAGATTACTTAAATAAGTAATTTGAGATAGGAGACTTATGGCCTGTTTATTGAATGAAATTTTGAAGTAACAGCTATAAGTTTCTGAAGTACCAGTACGCCATGTATCATGGCAAATAATAATAAAAACGTTTACTCTATGACCGGTATCGAACTCATGACCTTTGGGATAGTAGCTTTCCGTGTTATGCATTAAGCCACCAGAGCAGTTGAAAAAACTGCCTCCAGAGTAGGCTACATAACTCAAGAACGTAGTTAATGAATGCTCAGTGTCGCACTGTCAAGTGATTAGTTCGAGATTTTACAGATTTTTGCGACATTAAATCTTGAGAATGCTAGTAACGAGCTGCTAAAAATTGATATTTCTATACTCGGGCAGCAGTTTTAAAGACATTTTTTCAACCTGCTTTGCTTTAACACCGACTTATCAGCACCTGATACCCACATGTTTAACGTTATGTTTATCCGGGGACCATGCATCACCGATCTCAAATTACTTATATCAGTCATGTGCACAATCTCCCAAATTATTTCGGTGCAGTTCATTAACACCCTTTATGTATGTATGTATGTATGTATGTATGTATATATTTTTTTTTTTTTGGATTCAGGGGTTCCCAAAACATGTATTTCTGGCGAAATCTCGGTACGGAATTTTTGGGTGCAATACAATACCTTTTCTAAACACTATGTGCTTAGTATGTGTAGAGAAAGTAAAATTTTATATCAAGTACGAGGGCTACTAGATAAATATTGAGACATGGAATATTGGGCACCCTTGAGGAAGGCATTGTTGCTTTGTGGAAAAAGCTACCTCATTGGTAATGCAATGGTAGCCGGCAGAGCATTGTTGCACCATTCATTTTTCCTCATTTTATGTTTGATGTCTGGAAAGTGTGAGCATTCTTGCAAGTGCAATGAAGATTCTGAGAGAACATTTTCGTGCAATGATCTTGTACAAATTTAAATGTAGCTTAAATGAAACACAGTCACTAGAGGGGTTGAGGGGGCTTTTGGGGACATGCCACTGTGTTCTGGAGAATTCAGCAAGGGACGGATGAAGAGAAGAGTGGCACAACAACAGTAGTGACCTCTGTGGAAACAATGATTGCAGAACATCTCAGACTAACCTACAGGAACACTGAGCTGGCATCACAAATACAGTGTGACTCATATAAGTCTGAACCATTTTAATAGGCCATAATTTCTCTCTGAAAGCTCATAGAAATGTGAAATTTGTTTTAATGATCTCAGTGGCTCAGGGATAATCAAAAACAATTGATCAATGCCATCTGTTGACTATATTGATGTTGATGGAAATGACGAGCATTTTCATGGTATTGCAGACATTCACAGCTGTTTGACATGTGCCATATGAATAGCCAGATTCCTGACTCAATTGATTTGTCTGGAGAATTCACTAGCCTTCTTTGAACATTTGTAACAGTCTCTGCACTCAATGGTGGTCTATGTTCCACTCTCACAAATGAGTATACCAGTTGTCTCCAGCCTTCTTGTTGCCTTTGTCGAAACATCCCGTACATTAAACCCTCTTCGAAATTCCCATTGTATTGTTACCAAGAAATTTGTCTTCACAATGAAAACAAAGTGAGTACTGCATGTTGCTGTTATGACTGCAAACTAAACACTGTCTACAACGCCAAGAAAATGTTTGTAATTGCCATGATTTTTGTTGATTCTCCCTGAGCCACTGAGATCTTTAAACAAATGTCACATTTCTACGAACTTTCAGAGAGAAATTATGTATGGCCTATTAAAATGGGTCAGGTTTACATGGATTATAGTGTACGCTGTCCAATGTTTCAACCATCCTTCATGGACACCTTTGAGTAAAAAAAAAAAAAATTCATCAAGATGGGTGTCCCGTAATTTATGTGAAGCACAGAAGCTCCATAGATTGGATTGGTGCCAAGAATTTTGCACCATGAAAAGTCTCACCGTGTTTCAGATATTGTTATGGGTGACAAAACATGGCTGTATCACTTTTCTTATCATGAAGTTTGAAAACAGTGTTGTTATAATCATTTAATTTGATGAATTGATTAATTACATTAAACAACTTACTACCAAAAAGAAGAAATTCCTAAAAGAAATAGCTGCTCTCTCAGCAGTAGAAGAGACATTCACATACCATCCATGGGTGTTTCAACATTCATCTCGCGCTAGTAAACCAACACTGATGTATTCCATTCACATGAGTTTCTCTACATCTATGTAACAAATTATTGTTAAAAAGCTTGTTCTTCTGTCTACTTCATGCTAATCGAGATAAACACTAGCACAAATGTTTTCTTGTAAAAAGAAGAGAAATAATGGAATACATTAGCCTAAAACGATAGACAAATCTTTTAAAAGCTGGTTGCCATGTGGATGAAATCCATTTCTTTGCATTATCAGCAGTTGACAAATTTTTAAAACTGAAATCAATAACAAGGTATATTTAAAAAATGATCAACTCTACAAAAAAATGTATATGACAAATTGTATGTTTCAACCAGATCTACAGTTTTTGTGTGGTAGATTTTTGTCTATCTCTTACGGTTTACTAGTTACGCAAAATCCAGCAAAATTCATATAGAATAAAGAGGTCTTCAGAGACTATTCCCAGAAAATTCAAGATATACATTTTATTTGTCAGGTAAATATCTTTAATATACAGTATTTGATTCAAAAACGTTAGAGCCATTTTTAAGAAAATCAACATTTTCAAACATTTTTCCATGTAAAGGGTAATTTGGGGTGGGGGGATTTATCTCAAAATCTTTGTGTCCCATCCTTGGAAGATTCTCTGCAACAAATTATTGTTAAAAAGCTTATGTTTCTATCTACTTCATGCTAATCAAGAAAAAAATAGCAGAAATAGTCTTATTACTTGCTTTCTTGTAAGTAGAAATGAAATATAGGAGTGCCATAGGCTAAAATGATAGTCAAAAGCTGGTTGTTATGTGACAGGAGTTGACAAATTCCTGTATGACAAAAGTGTAAGTTTTTTTAAAGGTGAAACCAAAAACAAGGAATAACTCAAAAATGATTAACTCCAACAAAAAAAAGTATATAACATAAATTGTGTGTTTTAACGTGCTCTACTTTTTTGTGTGGTAAGTCTTTGTCCATCTCTTGCGGCTTAGCAGTTATGCAAAATTCTGTAAAATTCATCCAGAATAAAGCAGTCTTCAGAGGCTATTCCCAGAATTCAATATAACATTTTATTTGTCAGGTAAATATCTTTAATATACAATATTTTAATCAAAATCGTTAGAGCCATTTTTGAGAAAATCAAAATTTTCGAACTTTTTTCCATGTAAAGGGTAATTTTCTCAAAATCTTTGTGTCACATCCCTGGAAGATACTAAACTTAAACACCAAGTTTGGTATTTTACAGAATTTTCGTTTTTGAGTTGCAGTGTTCACCCACACCCACAGACCTTTTTCTGAAAATGCTTTTTTTGGATACAGGGACCCTAAAACATATATTTCTGGTGAAATCTTTGGTATCTAATTTTTGGGTGGAGTGCAATACCTTCTCTTTACACTATATACATAGTACGTGTAGAGAAAGTAAAAAATCGGGTGTATACAAAATGGAATGCAAGGGTTGTAATCAGATTTATATTGCAAAAAAAGAAATTTAGACACAAAATCCAAAGAACACTATGGAAACATAAATCACAAACAATTGGCAAAATCAGCAGTTGCCATCCATATTTGGACAAAAAAACCACAATATAAATTCAGAACTAAAACTTCTAAAATACATAACAGGAAAAAAAAAAAAGCTTAAAAAAGAGAAAAACAGAGTTTTAAATTTTGACATTCTGGACCAGGATGTGTTTAGCAAGTTCATTGAACCACCACCAGAGGAGACAGCATGACAACATTGCCAGCTTCACCACAAGGAATTAGTAGATGTTCGGATGAAAATGAAGGAAATTACTCCTTCGAAACATGTTCTGGCAAAAATCCCAAGTAAGTGTTGTTTAGTGTGATTAATCGACTCGTCAAATTAAATGTATATATCAATTTGACCCAGAAACAAAATGTCAGTCCTCCATTTGGGTGTTGACAAATGACAGGAAACATTACATTTTTCAATGAATGGTTATAAAACAGCAGCTTGGTACTGTAGACAAAAACTCTCTAAAGGAGGTGTGAGTATCTTTGTTAAGAATACTATAAGCTTCAACGTAATTGATCTTGAGAAGTACTGTCTGGAACAAACCTTTGAATGTGGTGCTGTTCATATTAACTCAGTAAACCAACTAATTATATTAGCGGTATATAGAGCACCCACAGGAAATCTTGACTACTTTCTATATAACTTAAATATTACTCTAAAACTGCTCTTCAAGCCAAAGATTCAATTTATTTTGTGCGGTGACTTGAACATAGATTTCTTGATAGACAGCAATCAAAAGATGCAAATTTGTTCACTATTAAGATCATACAATCTTATGCACACAGTCGATTTTGCAACTAGAATTCAAAGTAATTCTAAAACTGCTATTGACAATATTTTTATAGATATGTCTAAAAGAAGTCCATGAAATACAATCCTTTGTTAATGGACTTTCAGATCATGATGGACAACTTGTCAAAATTGATTATTATACGCCTAATTCCAAAAAAACAAACCTCGTAACCAGCTTTAAAATTATAAATAAAGAAAACATAGAGTGTTTCAAAGCTAAACTCTACAAGTAATTGTTGGAAGAAATACATAAACTAAATAATGTAAATAATAAGTTTAACTCCTTCTTAAACACTTTTCTAAGAATTCATAGTTCCAGTTTTCCACTCCATGTAAAGAAAATGAATAACAATTCTAAAAATGACTGGCTAACTCAAGGTATAAAAATATCATGTAGACGAAAAAGAGAACTTTATTTAGCAACTAGAGAAAGTAAGTGTGGTAGACGTAGACAACACTATAAAATGTACTGCACAATTCTAAAAAGGGTTATAAATGTAGTTAAAAAAACTTTGTTATGAAAAACAAATACAGTCCTGTCACAATAAGCCTAGCACTATACGGCACATTATTAAAAAAGAGACTGGTAAATGTCACTCGAAAAATTATATAAAAGAAATTAAAGCAAACCAAGTGATCACAAATGAACCTCAGCAGATAGCAAATGCATTTAATGAATATTTCATTCAGGTGGCAGAAAATTTACTGACAAAGAAACAGCCTAAGAGAGATCCCATTTCGTTCCTTCAGGAATTCTGTATAGAAAATTTTACGTCCTTAAGAGACAGTGCCCACAAGTGCAACCAAAATAAAAAACGTAATACAATCCCTGAAAAGCAAGAATTCATCGGGATACATTGAAATAAACACAAAAACATTAAAGATATGTGCTGAGATTATTTGCAAACCTTTAAGTCATAGATGTAACGTATTCATGTTAACAGGAACATTTCCAGACAGATTAAAATATTCAATCGTTAAGACATTATACAAGAAAGGGCAAATCTCAGAAATGTCAAACTATAGACTAGTATATTAATATAAAAATAATAGTTGCAACAAATCTTCACTTATCTTTTGGAATCCTTGCTTGGACTAGTTTCGCAATGATTTCATTGCATTATCAACATATCCTTTTGGTCTCTTTTTTGATGTTGTTTATTTACATTGTTATGGTTACTGCTATTGTAGTTAGCAATGTACACAATCCACCTAGTAGCAGTAATCATAACAGTGCAAATAAACAACATCAAAAAAGAGACCAAAAGGATATGTTGATAATGCAATGAAATCATTGCGAAACTAGTCCAAGCAAGGATTCCAAAAGATAAGTGAAGATTTGTTGCAACTATTATTTTTATATTAATATTTGTGTTATTCTTCACTGTTACTAGCTTCTTTTTACATTTATATAGACTAGTATCTTTACTTACAGCTTTTTCTAAAACCTTTGAAAAAATTATGTTTAAAAGAATTTATCACCATCTAGATAAGTATAATATTTTAGCAAAAGAGCAGTTTGGATTCAGGAAGAGCATATCAAATAGTGATGCCATTTTCAAGTTAACATATGAAGTTCTTAAGTCATTGGATGGCAAACTTAACACACTAGGAATATTCTATCAAAGGCATTTGACTGCGTTAATCATGAAATAATTCTATCAGAATTATTACACTGTGGAATTAGGGGCAAAGGGTATCAATGGATTACATCTTACTTATCAAAAAGAGAGCAAAAGGTTATAATAAATACTTCAAATAACAGCAATGCATGGGCATTTGACAAGTTTCAAAAATGTTCAAAGTAAACTTCAGAAATATAAATAAAAAACAATTGGAAAATCAGCAGTTGCCACCCACTTTTGGACAAAACACCACAATACAAATTCAGAACCAAAACTTTTAAAACACATAGCAGGAAAACAAGAGCTGGCCACATGGCAATACATATTTATTGTAAAGAATAGAAATAGGATTTTCAATTTTGACGTTCCACAGAAAAAAAAAAAAATATATATATATATATAAATGGCATGTTATTTATGGACACTCTTTAACTGCTGTGGTTCTCAGCGTCCCATTCTAAATTGGGCGTGAAAGAATGCTTAATTTTGTTCAGAGGCCGCTCTATCAGGCTTGAGGTTCTTTTACATGCTGTAAATCTAAGACACGGGATCAATGGCTTTACTTCCCTTCTGAAGGAAGCCATGCTAAGGATTTTTACACCCGAAAAAATCTATCGTCTTCTGCCAGGTTTGAACCCGTGACCTTGGGTATATGAAGTTAGCATAGTAACCATTACACCATGGAGGGCAACTGTTCCACAGAAGGATGTGTTTAGCCAGTTCATTGAACCACCACCAGAGGAGACAGCACTTACAATGCCAGCTTCACTACAAGGAATTAGTCGATGTCCGGTCGAAAATGAAGGAAACTAGTCCTTCAAAACATGTTCCTGCAAACATCCCAAGTAAGTGTTGTTTAGTGTAATTAATCGACTCGTCAAATAAATGAATATAACAACACTGTTTGCAAACTTCCATAAAAAGAAAAGTGAATCTCATTTGTTCTTTTAGTCTTGTTTCCAGATTTCTTTTGGTTCTGCCTATGTATGCTTGCAATCTATTTGGTATATTTCCTTGGGAGATTCATCAGCCCTTCACCAGAGAGCACCAGTAATCTACAGCTTCCCCTGGACAAGAAATGAAAGTGGCACAGTCAGTTGAAAAGTATTGAGAATGGGAACAATACCCCATTCCCAAAACGTGTCAAGTAAATGCTTTTCAGTGATGTAGCTCACCAATGTCCAACTCACTTATTATATGACTACGCACAACAGTTACTAGCTTCTATTTCAGCAAATTAGTTACATAGGAATGTTAAAAAGGAATGGGGAAGAGAAAAATGTTGATGTTTGCGGAAAAATGGAAAGAGAAGGTCTGGCATGGGCAAGAACAAGAACGATGTTATTAAAAGCTCTAAAAGTTGATAAAGATCTATGTGGCAATGTCAATAACAATATACTCTGTATAACTGAGTGCGAGGAAACCAAAATGTGGAGAGAGAGAGATAGTATGAAATAAAAACTGGGAAAAGCTACTGGCAGAAACATTTTACTTAAAACTTTTTGGAAACAATAGGAAAGAATTTCTGAAACAACTAGGCAATTGTACAGGGAAAGTAAGAGAGAAATGGGGGAGGAAAATTGCCAGAGAAAAGAGGATCTTAATAATAAAACTGATGAGGCTGTAATTTATAGAAGAGGTAAATAGATTAAATTGATAGGGCATAAAAATGTACAAATAGAGGGAAAGGTAGATTTACATAAATAATGAAGCAACATTTCACAATCCTGTGGAATTTCATTAATTATCCAACGTTATATTTTGTAATATTTGTGTATTTAAATAGCATTAGGGATATTGTATTTCTTATAGAATTCATTTTTTTGTGTCTCTTGGTTATTATTTTGTTGTATGAAAATTGTATGTATTGCCTAAAAAGAAAAAGTTATTCAGAGATGGAAATTAAATGGTAAACATTTAAATACCAATAAAATATTTTAATACTTGTGATACAATAACTAAAATAATAAATTCAAGCTTTTCAGCCTGAGATAAGCAAAAAGCAATAAGCAAAAAGTTCCAGAGTACAAGAGTTGGAACATCTGGAATGCTCGATATGTGCACATTGGTGAGGATACGCAAGCAAGCCATAGCCAATTGCCGGCCACGTATGCAATCACGTGGGCACGCCATCACAGAAGATGGAGTGGCTTGGCGTTGCACTGCTTATTGAGAGACCTTGTGGAATAGTTTAGCTGCCACCTATTTTCTATTCACTCTTAAGTTGATCCGCGCCAAACAGATCCACATGGTCAGCGCACCGCGGTACAACACAGCAGCAGCACATGCAAGAATGTAATCCCATGCTAACAATCTAAATTACAGAATGAATATATTCTTAAACTGTAAAATATTCTATACAAATGCCAAAGAGTTAAATTGACGCCGATTTGTACCATTAAACAGAGCTATATGTCCCAACATGCTATTCGTATGAGTCACCTGATTTCTGCAATATTGTTTACAACAGTAACGGTCGCTACTGTTTAGAATCATGGAGGAGGGTCGCTACCGTCAGTTTTCCAGTTACATAAAGCACAAGGCTGGTAAACCGTTCACTAGTGCTGAAAATTTATGGTAAGTTTTGTGAGAAATATCCAACACTTCCCATGAAAGAAGTAATGAAATTAACTTCTCAGTTCACCGATGTTTAGGCTACAAATACAAACAGTGATCATAAAGAAAAACCTGAAATGGAAAAAGTGGTTGCGCCCAGAGAAAAAAGAAAGCATGTGATATATATGATGCAGGAATGTGATAATTTTGTGGAGAATGCAATTCACCAAGTAGTGGGCAATATCTTTTTTAAAAATGAGCCTCCAACAGTTAATAAAGTGCTACATGTAACAGAAGAAGCGTTGTTTGAGGAGATGGATAGTTTAAGTGACAATTTTTGATAACCTGCTTATCAACCTTTGAGAGGAAAAGCAGCATAAATATTTCAGACGACGATTCTGATCTGGAGGGAATAGAGTCACTTCCGAAGAGCGATGTAAATTATTGCATACAGGATATTTATTTTTTTGCTCATATTTTTTAGAGTTAAGTATTACATGTGTACCTATTTACTTTGTTATAACTATCAAGATTACCAACATTATTACCATCATACCTAACAGAATATTTTAGTCACTGTTTAAGTTGTGGCAATAAGGGTTCTGTTCATTTTACATTACAATATGTTACGTGCACACGCCGAATGGCGGAAGGTTACATTATAACAGTGCACTGGTTGCCTGGGTTTTGTTTTGGCGAGGATCAACTTAAGGCTCAATAGGCTTTAGTAGGTTCGGGATTCTCTAGAAAGCTTTAATTGCTCAGGCGCTGTACCATGAACCAGAATATACAATCATTAAAATAATCCAAAACCTGTATTTACAGATTTTGTCAGCACGCCAGTTTGCTAAGAATGCCCAAGTGCCCATGCTCGATTAAAATAGCTATGGGGTGAGGCTGTATTGATTACATAGGAATTCTACTATAATTTAGATATTCAGGAATGCTCAAGGGACCACATGGAGCAGCCAACAGTCCAGTTCCTGCCAAAGCTAGCCCCAATAACCAGGATCTTAACTGTATATGATACCACATTCAGCAACTCCACGTAAGTATCTATATATATGTATGAAGTTTGTAACTTGAAATGATGAAATAATCTATCTACTGGTGACTGCTGCCGAGCTGCTGTTTAACCAAGTGGCCAACACTTACAGATGATCGCAATCTCTACATTTAATTACCAGAAAGTAAATAAATAAAGGACTGTACACCTTAAGTTATGTTCAAAAACCATTCTCCGGCATGAAATCATGGTTAAAAGTGATTTTAAATGCATATTAAATAAAAAAAATCTCACTTCAACAAAATATTCCACTCAAGAGACTCAGAAGAAATTGGGTGTCAGATATTCGAAAGGAAATCCTTCTTTCTTCTCTACAAGGGGTCATTTGGTAACGGTTGTGCTTGAAATTGGAAAACTGTTACTGCAAAATGGTACAAATAAGTTTTCCCTCTGAAAGTATTTAAAAAATTCCTAGAAAACAGTCAAAAGAAAAGAATCTTAAGGGATATTTACAATGTGTTGTTGTGGCTAGATTGTTTTGTGTAATATACAGTTGGTAGGTTGGCAACACGAGAAAAAGGAATAAGTCAGGTTGTAAAGAATATAAACACATTATCAACACTGCTTTAGTTAATGGTTTTAATACTGATTTTATAAATAAAAAAATAGAGAAGTTTAAATATCAAAAAGCTATTAAAGATATTTCTATGCTTAAGAAAATAAAATTTTAAAAAATTTACTTATCACCCTTGGGCAAATAAAAAATTCACAAATATTTTCAAAGAGCATGGCATAATATTGGTTCCTCAAAATAAATACAGTATAAAAAATTTGTTAAGCTTTTCTAAA
This sequence comes from Hymenopus coronatus, assembly GCA_030762935.1. NCBI lineage: Eukaryota > Metazoa > Arthropoda > Insecta > Mantodea > Hymenopodidae > Hymenopus > Hymenopus coronatus. The sequence continues at coordinate 6,944,299 of CM060894.1, forward strand.
AAGGATGAAATTTCAAAAAATAAAAAATCTGGCATTTATCAATTAAATTGTTTAAATTGTGACCTTGTTTATATTGGTAAGACTAAACGTCATTTGGAAACCAGAGTAAAAGAACACTTTAGGAATATTAAATACAAACAAATTGATAAATAAGCTGTAGGAGAACATTTTTGGAAATTTAAACATGAAATAAATCCAGATGCTAAATTATTAAAACACTTAAATGGGCCCATAGATTTAATGGTTTGGGAGAAAATATTTATATTAAAGTATAGAAATCATGCAATGAATTTTGATATACCTCCAATTGACTCTCTTACCAAATTTGTTTTGATTCCAGTAGTTAGCAATGCATTAGTACACAATCCACCTATTAGCAGTAACCATGACAGTGTAAATAAACAACATCAAAAACCAGACCAAAACTGAGACCAAAAGGATATTGTGTTGATAATGCAATAAAATTATTGCGAAACTAGTCCAAAGCAAGGATTCCAAAAGATAAGTGAAGATTTGTTGCAACTATTATTTTTATATTAATATTTAAGACAGGTTGTTGTTTTAGTATAAGGAGGAGCTGTGGCTTCTCTTAAATTTTATTGTTTTGTTAAATTGTGTTCTGTTCAAATAAATGTGTCAGATATCATAGAACCAGCAGCATTATTATTTAAACCTGGCAGAGGATAATGGATTTTTTCAGGTGTAAAAATCCTCAGATGGTTTCTTTCGGAAGGGAAGTATAGCTGCTGGTACTGTGTCGTACACTTACAGCACATAAAAGAACCTCAAATCTGATAAACAGGCCTAAGAGCAAAATTAAGCAATCTTTCACGCCCAATATAGAATAGGACATTCAGAAGCACAGCAGTAAAAGAATAAAACTCCATTTGCATTATTATTTAACCCTTGATGTAACATCTTGGGCTTGTAGGTACACAATGCATCAGCTCACATTGTTAATGTAGCAATGCAGTTTTTGCAAGGAACTATTGATTCATCTACCCCATAGTCCTGAACTGGCACCATGTGACTTCTTCCTGTTACCAGTGGTGAACAACTGATTTTCTAGCCCTGAACAAGCTACTGCAGTACATGAAGAGGACTTATCTGCAGTGCTGGAATACAGGGTAATGAAACAGCTGATTTTCTAGCCAAGAAAGGTAATAAAATTACATCAAATTCATCTGATCCAATAAATTATCACTCTATCAAAAGAATCATTATATCAACATATAATAAAAAATCTGATGTGTACCATTCACATGATTTTCTCTACATCAAATTATTGTTAAAAAGCTTATTCTTCGCTAATCGAGAAAAAATAGCAGAAATGGTTTTATCCTGATATATGGTGGACTTTGAGACAGTGATGTGTTTTAACAATTAAAATTTAGTTGAGTCGATTTTGTAACACTACATCACTTACTTTTTTATTTCGGAAAACATGTTTCAGAAGCCATGTGCTTCCATTGTCACTTCCTTTGGTCGACTACCGGCATTGCTTGCTGTGGTGGTTGTCTCTGTCCCTGGTGGTGGTTTGATGAACTTCTGGATGAGTAGATCGCCTGGCGGGATTTCAAAATTGAAAACCTGGTTCTTGTTTTTCCAAATATATGTTTTCCCAAACTTTTAATTCTGTCTTCCTTGTGATGTTTTTGAGGATTTTTGGGCTTCTATTTATAGTGTGTTTCTCTTTCCAAAAATGCCAAGCTACTGCAGATTTTTCTTCTTGTTTGAGTTTAATATTTCTGTGGTGTTCTTTTGCCCTGGTTTTTATATTTCTTTTTGTTTGGCCGATGTAGATTTTTTCACAGTCATTACAGCTGAACTGATATATTCCTGGTTTGTTTTCTTGTGGGATATCATCTTTTAATTTAGAATTTAAAATGTTTTTTATAGAGTAATTGTTTTTAGGGGCTAGAATGATGTTATGTCGTTTGAAGATCCTCTGGAATTTGTAGAAAGTTGTAGGGTGGTATGTAAACTTCTTGTAGATCTTGTTTTCTTTCTGGTTTTGAGTGAGTGTGCTGACTTCTTTAATTCTCTTTCTATTTTTGGCTTTATTAACTTTTTTGTACACCAGTTCTGCCCGAGTTCTGCAGTTCACGTTGAAAAATGCTGGTAATTTCCTGGTGGGTATTTTGTTTTAATTCTTCCAGGGTATGTAGGTTTGTCTTGTACACTTTGTTTTTTAAGTTACCTCAGAGATAGAAATTGCAAGGGGTTCAGTCGGGGGACAGAGGGGGCCACAAATCTCTATTAATAATTCTGTCCTGAAACACACTTTCAATTATTTTCATCAAAAGATTGAGGTGTTGTAGAGTTTTGTTGAAAAAAGCAAAATCATACTCCCTGCCTGTTACTTTTCCAAACATTGGGAGCAAAATTATATTCACATACGTATATAGGTGAAAACGGTTGACTTGAAAAAAATTGACTCTAAAACTCTTTCTCAGCAATCTTTCTGCAAATTGTACTTTCACTTGGGGAGCTGACTGAGTTAACACATACGAATCAATAATAAATACACGCTGTGCAGCAGAAAACAAATGCTAAGCCTTAATACACTATGTGACTAAGTACAGGACAAAATAATAAATCACTTGTAATAACTAAACTACACCATATCAATACTGTACTTCCAGAACAGAGCAAAACTGCATTAGAAGTATGACCTTGTTTACAGGAGCAGCTCAAAATCATGTATCCACATCCCAGTAGAAAAATACTGTGCAACCGATTGAAGGTTTTTGACTCATTTGATATGAAAATTCCCTAAAAAATTTAAATTTCTCCATCTTCACCAAACCCTTTTCTTGACTAAATAATATAGATCAATGAAAATGTAAAGATGAGGTACCTTGGTGCAGTTTTCAGCCTTAGGTTCCAACTGATCTCTTGTGGTGAGGTGACGAAGAATAGCTGATTCTTGATAACCTCGCTCAATATTGAATGAGAATTTAGCTTCAGGACGAGATAAAAATAAGTTAAGATTAATTGCAAAGCCTGCCATATCTATGGGGAATGGCCTCTGAGGTTGCCAAGCGCTGTTGAAGCCTTTTATTTGACCATTAGCAGGATCCACTACTGGGGCCTCCACCATAACTCCTCCCACCAGCCCTACTGGCCACACACTCACACCTCTCGTATGCCTCATCTGTAAAACAAACAACAGCTCTTAGATGTATTTCTTCTTGTTAAAAATCACTCACACAAATATAATATATTTTGAATAGAATATTTTTGAGTTGGGTTTGTAACACTTAAGTATTACTTATGCATAATTTTTCCAGACGAGTTTTGAAACCATGTGGGCATCATTCTCATGTTGGTTACATTGCATGGCAAAATTAATATATTAACTTCCTACCGATTTTAAGCAAGAAAACACAAAAACTAAAGAAGAAACTAAACAATCTGTGTTAACAACACAAAACTTCAGACCCTAACTTCAAAAAGAAAACACTCCATCTAACCAAGTTGTAAACATGTTCAGTCAAACATTTACCAACAATGAAATTTCATTACTTAATCATGTGTAACCTACTCCAACCAAGCAGAAGACCTAAAAGCAGACATAGAAATAGCTTGTGCAAACTTAAAAGAAGATGATAAAACAGCCATTAAAAATTAATGTGAAATAGTACTTAAAGATCACAATCACACCAGAAATAACTTTCCAAATAAAAAAATCCTCCAGAATCTAAAATTCAAACCAGTAATATATACCAAAGCAGAATAGTTGGAAACCATTGCAATGATGCCCACATAGCTTCAAAACCGGTCTGGAAAAATTATACGAAAGTGATACTTAAGTGTTACAAACCCAACTCAAAAATATTCTATTCATACATGTCATTGTTCCAAAATGCCCTTTCATTAAAATTGTCCATAATATATTTTATTAAATAAGCTCTACAAGTATGGCATCAGAGGTGTTGCTAATGACTGGTTTATATTATGTCTTATAAATAGAGCCAGCCCACTTACAAATAGCAGAGTGTGGCATTCCTCAAGGCTCCTTATTAGGGCCAGTTCTCTTCCTTATTTATATTAATCACCTTCCATTATACATGACTCCTGTTAATACTGTTTTATTTGCTGATGATGCAAACTTTGTGTACAAAAATCATTGTCAAACTTCACTACAATGGACTACACATGATTCAATGTCAAAATTATGCAATTGGTTAAATTATAATAAATTATTTTAAGTGGCAATAAATCAAGCTACTTACATTTTGAAATGCACCCAAACCCCATAAATCAATTCCAAATATGTGTTGAAACTGTTGCAATAAGTCGCCAACATTGTACTAAATTCCTTGATGCCACATTAACATGGAAAGATCATATTCTTGTTCTTAGTAATAAATTGAATTGTTTAACTTGTGCAATAAGAGTGTTAAGCAAAGTTTGTAGTGAAGAGGTGATGAGAGTTTTTTGATTGGGGCGGTTCTAACCGACCAATTGTAATACTCAAAATACAAAAGAAAATCTTAAGAATAGTGAAGCAGGTCATACTGCAAGTAAAGCTATTTTTGACGAGTTTAATATACTCCCACTACCATGTATATATATTCTAGAAACAGTATCCTTTATTCATAGCAATATGAAATATTTTAAAAGAAATAAGGATTATCATGTCTATAATACTCTAACAACTGAGACAATACACCTACAGTGTCACCAACTTAGTAAAACTCTCAATAGTGTATCCCATAAAAGGAATAGTTTTATATAAGATACTCAGATTGTTAAAACCTGTGCCAGGAAACATTTTTAAATCTAAAGTGCATAAATTATTATTCAAACACAAATTTTATATCATTAATTATTTTCTTAACTCTGTTATTTAGCACCTATTGTATTAGGACAACTGTTTTATATTACACCTGTATACTTCTTGTATTATTTTGTTTGTAAGTGATGACGAAGCATATGTACAAATTGTATATCTGCGGTGAATAAAAATTGAATTGAAAAAAAATTTATTATTATTTTACTACAACTTATTTTTTCAAACTAGACTTCTCTAAAGCTGTCTTTGAGAGAAAAATTAATTACCAACTCATCAGCAAAAAGGTAAGCCTTTAAGCAATTATCTTGAAAATTGTAAGGGAGATCATTTACATATACAGTAAAAACTTAACATGCATTCCTATAGATGAAGAGTCCATGTTAAAAAAAATCTCATGTGTTCCATTCATATGACTTTCTCTACATCTCCGCTATAATTATTGTTAGAAAGCTTATTCTTCATGCTAATCGAGAAAAAATTACCAGAAATAGTCTTATTACTTGCTTTCTTGTAAGCAGAAGGAAAATAAGGGAATACATTTGTGCTAAGTGAGTAAAATATTTTAAAAGCCGATTGCTATGTGACTGAAGTTCTTTTGTTTGTATGGCCAGGAGTTGACAAATTCCCATTGAGAAAAGTATAAGTATTTTAAAACTGAAACCAATAACAAATAATATCTAAAAAACGGTCAATTCCATGAAAAAAATGTATATAACATAAATTGTGTGTTTTAACAAGATATACATTTTTTGTTCAGTAAGTTTTTGTCCATCTTGTATGGTTTACCAGTTATGCAAATTTCTGAAAAATTCATCTAGAATAAAGATGTCTTCAGAGGCTATTCCCAAAAAATTCAAGATATACATTTTTTTTCATGTAAATATCTTTAATATATAATATTTAATCAAAATTGATAGAGCTATATTTGAGAAAATCAAAATTTTCAAAAATTTTTCCATGTAAATGGTGGTTGGGGATGGGAGGATTATTTTTGATAATCTTGTGTCACATCCTTGGAACATACTGAACTTAAATACCAAGTTTAGTATTTAACGGAATTTTCATTTTTGAGCTATATTGCCCACAGACATACACACTCACAGATAGACACATTGACACACACATAGAAATTTTTCTAAAAATGCTTTTATTGGATTTAGGGGGTCTCAAAACATATATTTTGGTGAAATTTTGGTATTTAATTTTTGGGGCAATATAATACCTTCTCTATACACTATGTACATAGTACGTGTAGAGAAAGTAAACATTTCTGAGACTACAATTATAATTTTAACTATTCATTTATGTGTATACAATGTAAACTATCATAAAACTACTATTACAGGAAAAAATATATTGTAGGTTATGTAATTACATAGCTTTAAAAAAAGATGAATTCACAGATTCATTCTCTAGTGAAAAATTCACTGTTGCTGGTGGGAGCGAAAGTACCTGGAAACTTTACAGAATCAACTGGATTCATAGCTTCAGTAAACCTAGCAGGCAGTTTGAATGTTGCAGAGAATAAATTTTCTAAAGTGTCTGCTCTGATTAGTTTTCTGCTTGGAAGTTTTAATCATATATAAGATGAAATTGTACACTTATATTTAATTTTTTTTTTCACACAGGCCATGTGTAGGAGAGGAGTCTGACACTAACTATCCAACTATCCCATCATTTCTTCTCTTTTTGGAATGCCTCCTGGAATAGATTTTGTGGGATGACGCATTGTCGTGAATCTCCTCTATGTTCCCCTTTCAATGTTTTTTTCAGTTTAGGAAATAGGAAAAAAGTATGTTGGAGCTAGGTCCGGAGAATACATGGATGTGGTGTTTTGCTAGATAGTGATGCTGGCGCATTGCCATGATGTCTTTCCCACAATTCAGGTCTCTTCCTGCGCACAGCAGCACACTAGGATTCCCTGGTAGACCCTTGTTTACCGTGGTCACGTGGCACAAGTTTATGATGGATAATACCTTTGTAGTCAAAAAACACAACAAACATCACCTTGACTTTTGACTCACTCATGCACGCTTTTCTTGGATGAGGTGACCCTTTGCTCACCCTCTGCGACGACTGAATCTTCGTTTCAGCATCATAGCCTTATACCACATCTCATCGCCTGATGTTCTTAAAGTTTTCATTGACAGGGATCTGTTTCTGATCTTCAGTCAACAAACGCGGTACGAATTTGGCACTGACATGACGCATCTCCAGTTTTTCACTCAAAATTTGATGTCATGATCCTACGCCGATGCCTACCTCGTCAGCAACTTCCCGAACAGTTAATCAACGATTTCTGCAAATCACAGCACGGACTTATCCACATAGCCATCATCTATTAATGTGGAAGGATGCACAGACTTGGACTTGTCACAGTCTGACATTCTTCCCTGTTGAAATAGTTTAAATCACTTATAGCACTGAGTGCAACTTAAACAGTCTTCCCCATATGCTTGGCTAAGTTTTTTGCCATGTTTCTGTGAAAGTTTTGCCAAGTTTGTGGCAAAATTTCACACACACATGCATGCACCCACACCTGCGCACACACCACAGAGGTTGTTCAAGCTCCTTCGTTGTTATTTTGTCAATCTGAGGAGTAGGCTGGCTTACTTCAGCAGCTGTGGTTTGCTTGCTTTTTGTCTGAGCGTAACGTAACAAACAGCAACTTGTTGTCTAAACTTGTCACCCACCATGTGCGCTCAGTAGCTGCAACGCACTCACTGTGCTGGTTCGTATTTTATTTCAAAAGTTCAGTTTCCTTTTGAACACACCTCGTATTACACTCACATGACTTTCTCTAGCTGTTCTACAAACAAACTTCTTACAAAAGATTATTCTTCTTTCTATACCTTGCTAATTGAGATAAACATTAGCAGAATGTTAATATAAAAATAATAGTTGCAACAAATCTTCACTTATCTTTTGGAATCCTTGCCTGAACTAGTTTTGCAACAATGTTTCAAAAGAGACCAAAAGGATATGTTGATAATGCAATGAAATCGCGAAACTAGTCCAGGCAAGGATTCCAAAAGATAAATGAAGATTTGTTGCAACTATTATTTTTATATTAATATTTGTGTTATTCTTCACTGTTACTAGCTTCTTTTTACATTTATTAGCAAAATGTTTTTGTTACTTAGTTCCTTATAAGTAGAAGGGAACTAAAGGAATGCACTAGGCTAAAGTGATAGTCAAATATTTTAAAAGCTGTTGATATACGACTGTCAGTATCACTTCTTTGCTAGGTCAGGAGTAGAACAAAAGAAAAACGGACACTTCCTGTCTGAGAAAAGTATAAGTACTTTACAATTGAAACCAAAACAAGGAATATCTTGGAAATGGTTACCTACACAAATTGTATGTTTTAATGAGAATTACATTTTTTGTGTGATAAGTTTTTGTCTATTTCTTATGGTTTACTAGCTATGCAAAATTAAAGAAAAAAATGTATTCGAAATGAACAGCTCTTCAGAATCTATTCCCGGAAAATTTAAGATATAAATTGAATTTGCTATGTAAATTTATGTAATTTAAGGTATTTTAATCAAAATCGTTAAGAGCCATTTGTAAGAAAATAAAAATTTTTGAACATTTTTCTATGTGTGAAAATTTTCTTGAAAACGTTCGTCCTTGGAAGATACAAAACCTATACACCAAGTCTTTTCGTTTTTGAGCTTTGCTGTACACACACCCACACGCACACACACATACACACAGAACTTTTTCTAAAAATGCTCTTTTTCGGACTCAGGGGACCCCAAAACATTTTTGGTGAAATCTTGACATTAAATTTTTGGGTGGAATACAATACCTTCTCTATCAAGTATGCACATTGTACATTTGGGCTAGAGAAAGTAAAAATTCCAAGAGGCTTGCTCTTTTGTAGTTAACATCCTTTAACCTAGTTGGTCATATTGGTTGATGAATGAAATTGGTAAAATGACGCTGAAATGATCTCAGGGTCTATGGAGCTTCAAGTTACTTTACATTCATCTTCTCAGGATAAGGGAAAACCCCCAAAATTTCTTAAGCAAGATTTGCAAACTCGCAACCTCTTGAATGTGAGGCAGACATGCTACCCCCATTCTATCAAGGCAGGTTCCAAGAGTTTGTTAAATTTTGAAATCTCACCAGTGAACAATGTTAAAGTTTACGGCCAGATGCTTATGCTGAGGATGGAGACAAATGTGTCCAAAAACCTTCAAACATTTTTACAACAAGTTGACATAAGTGAAGCTTAAGTGTGGCCATCAACTCATTAATATTTTAAAAGCAAACTAAGTTAAAATATTGTAAGCTAATTTACTGGTCTAGTATACCTCTTCAAACAACTCCAAGCTGTAGGTATTGTCATCATCAGCGAAGTAGATAACTCCTTGATCTGTGCTGTTCAGGTTTTTCCGTATCCAGTCCAGGGCTGCATTCCGTTGCTCTACTCCACGTGGCATTGACCAGAGTTTGTTCTAAAAAACATAAATCAAACACCTGTATCTGCAATGGACTAAGAATCTTATTTACTGTGTTCAAATAAGCATTCGTCATTTGAAATAACTTCTTTGAAGATTTGAAAAAGTAAGATAGAATTATGTATACTTTATTGCAGTGATGGAATAAAAACCAAATCCTTTAGTTAAGGGTAGATAGGCAGCTGAAGCATTAAAATATCATTTTACAAAGAAAAACTTGAACAGAATGATATATGGGTTTACACAGTTGCAATATTATTTAAGCCCTTGAATGGCTACATAACAGCTAATGCCTGTCATGCCTCCATTTTAAATTTGTTTCCCTCAAAATCATATTTTGTTTATTTTATGTTCTTTTTTTTGCTAAAGGTAGTAAACATGTAAACATAATGTCTGCTTATTATGACCAATGATCATCTATTTATCTTTAATAATGTGAAGGTAAGTGAATATTATTAGTAAAAATAATCTTATGTGTTCCATTCACATGACTTTCTCTTCATCTCTGCAACAAACTATTGCTAAAAAGCTTATGCTTCTATTTACTTCATGTTAATCGAGAAAAAATTAGCAGAAATAGTCTTATTACTTGCTTACTTGTAATCAGAAGCAAAATAAGGGAATACTATAGGTTAAAGTGATAGTCAAAAGCTGGTTGCTATGTGACTGAAGTTCCTTTGTTTGTATGGACATGAGTTGACAAATTCCCATATGAGAAAAGTATAAGTTTTTAAAAGCTGAAACCAAAAACAAGGAATATCTCAAAAAGCTCAACTCCACCAAAACAATGTTTATGAAATAAATTGTTTGTTTTAATGTACTCTACATTTTTTGTGTGGTAAGTTTTTGTCCATTTCTTACGGTTTAGCAGTTATGCAAAATTCCATAAACTTCATCCAGAATAAAGTACTCTTCAGAGGCTATTCCCGGAAAATTCAAGATATACATTTTATTTGTTAGGTAAATAGTTTTAATATGCAATGTTTTAATCAAAATCGTTAGCCATTTTAGAGAAAATCAACATTTTAGAAAAAAGTTCTATGTAAAGAGTAGTTGGGGGTGGGGGATTTTCTTGAAAATCTTTGTGTCGCATCTTTGGAAGATGTGTGGTATTTAATGGTCTTTTCTTTTTTGAGCTATGCTGTCCACAGATACATGGACCTTTTTCCAAAAATGCTTTTTTTGGATTCAGGGGGACCCAAAACATGTATTTCCGGTGAAATCTTGGTATCAGATTTTTGGGTGGAATACAATACCTTCTCTATGCACTATGTACATAGTAAGTGTAGAGAAAGTAAAAAATTGCATTTTTTTCTTTGTTCTTTTGCTATTTACTCTCCTTGTATGTAGAACTTACAACCAGCACCTGGGGTCAGATACCTGTTATGTAGATGGATCCTGGATCAGAGAAGCCAGGATGGGTGATCGGCCTGATTCCCGGTATGAATGAGGAAGATGATGGCATGAAATGATAATGAAATGGATGGAAAAAAGGTGATTATGGAGCAAGTGATGGAATAAATGGTGGGGGGAAACTGGAAAAAATCTACTGAGATGCCACTTTGTCCTCATAAATTCCACACGGGTTCAAACCGGGCTGCCTTGGTGGCGAGCACTGTAACCACTTGCTCACAGTGCCACCATATCAATATTATTAGTTAGAAAAAACTTAAGAATGTGTGTGTGCTTGAGTAGCCAGGGAATTGCCTGACATTAACCCCATAGAAAATTGGTGGACTATTTGTAAAATTTGACTGTTCCACAAAAGAATGTTTGATATTAGCTTTAATCACGTGTGGTCCCATGATAATGATCTCAAAAATGTGTGTCACAAACTTGTGGAGTCAAAGCCTATTTGTGTAATGGAAGTTATAAAAAAGAAAGTAGGACATACTAAGTATTAAGAAATGTAAATTGAAAGTAATTTATGATTAAACTCATGAAAGCATGAAAAACATTGTGAAACAAGACTGAAAGAACAACAGACAGACACATTTGTTGTTTCCCACCAAAACATTACACTTATAAAACCTGCAAGATACGCAGCAGAGTTGGATGTTTGGGAGAATATCCACATCATTACCAACTAACAACTTGACTTGCCACCACACAGCAGTCTGTGGAAATACATAACAGGAACATCAATCAGGTCAATGCTGAATAATTAGAAAACCAGTAGAGGAAATACCCCATCATTTGGAGTCTGCACACATGCTTTGAAACATGTCCAAGTAAAAATTATCTGTAAGTGATGTTGCAGTGTTACTATTATCCAACTCAAACTTCTAACATTGTAAGAATAATTTTAATGAAAGGCTGTTTTGGAACAGTGATACGTATTTAATGAATATTTTTGAGTTGGGTTTGTAACTCTTAAGTATCACTTACGTATAATTTTTCCAGACTGGTTTTGAAGCCGTGTGGGCATCATTGTCGATGTTTCCAACTGAATTTTCACAGGGTGTTCTATGTTGAGGTGTGACGGTTCCTGGTGGCTGGGTGATGAACTTCCACAATGTATTTTGTGGCAGCAATTCAAAGTTGAATACATGGTATTGGCTTTTAATGATGCTCTGCCGCATATCTGGCGGGTTTTACAAGGTGAATGTTAGCCACTATTTCATGGTTAGTGGACCAAAAGTGGTGTGCAATGGTGATTTGTCAATTTGTTTGTAATTTACTGCTCTCATGTGTTCTTTAAGTCTTGTTTCAAGGTGTCTTTTTGTTTTACCAATGTAAAATTTGTTGCAATCTGTGCAATTTATTCTGTAGATTTTTTTATGCTCTGGGATTTGCTCTTTTAGGTTGTTACAGAGCATTTTTTGTAGGCAGAACTTATTCTGGGGGGCAAGTGTGATTTTATATTTTTTGAAACTTGTGGTGTACTTTTGGGTGATAAGTTAACTTCTTGAAGCAAGGTTTATCTATTGCTGGGCTCAATTTTGTGGTTTCTGTGATTAATCAACATAAGTGATACTTAAGTGTTATAAACCCAACTCAAAAATATTCATTCCTCTAACATTGTGCTATTGTTCTGTGAAACGTTATTTTTAATGCTACTCGTGAACATACGTGTACCTTATTCTTTGGCTTCCAGTTAGGAGGAGTGCTTGCTATGAGGTGTGTGTACATCAGGCCGGAGCGTTTCAGCAGCTTCTCCACAAGTGTTGTGTGCGCAGCTGCATCCTCCACTACAATCCAGTGCAGGTTTGGCACAAGCATAAATGTTTGGGATAACCTGCAACATTTCCAAACTTTTTCATGTTCTCTACTCAAACATCAACATACATGTGCTTGTGTTCCATTCACATTCTTTCTCAACATCTCTATAACAAATTATTGTTAATAAGCTTATTCTTCTACTTCATGCTAATTGAAATAAACACTAACAGAAACAGTCTAACACTTAGTGCTTAAAGCAGAAGGGAAATAAGGGAATACACTAGGCTAAACTGACAGTCAAATTTTTTAAAATGCAGTTGCTAAGGGATTGAATTCCACTTCTTTGTGTGGCCAGAATTTGACAAGTTCCCGTATGAGAAAAACTTTAATTATTTTAAAACTGAAATCAATAACAAGGAATACCTCAAAAATTGTCAATTGCACAAAAAATGTATATGACGTAAATTGTGCATTTTAAAAAGATCTAAATTTTTTATGTAGTAGGTTTTTGTCTATCTCTTAAGGTTTACCAGTTATGCAAAATTGATTAGTATGAAGGAAAAGTCTTTACTTAGTACATAGGTAGAGAAGTAAACAATGCATCACCAGGCAACAATAACCATAATGTCAAAATAAACAAGAAAGAAGCTGATCTGAAGATGCAATCAATTGGATTACGAAAACTAGTCCATTTGATTTATTCATAACGATAAGTGAAGTATAATTGTAGATTATTAATTGTTATATTAATATATGTGATGCTTCACTGTTCACTGTTCATTTGGACTAGTCATGGTGTGAGGGGAGGCAGTACTCCAACCCTTCTCTACACTGCCAGAACCTGCCGGTTGCTCTGTTATTTCTACAGGACCTCAACTCTTACCGGATGCATACATAACTGTGGTTTGTTGTCCACACTTACACCAGGATATCAAATAAATCAATAATTACTTTAGGGGTACATTAGGAGTTAGTGAAGCCCAAACATTGTCATCCTCTGCGGTGTGGTTGTTACCAAGCTAACCTCTAATACCTAACGTTGAGGATTCAAATCCATTGCAGGGTCTAAGATTTTTTTCAAATGTAAAAATCCTTAGCATGGCTTCCCTCGAAAGTAAAGCTGTTGGTTCTGTGTAATGTTTATTTGCACGTAAAAGAATCTATACCTTGAAAGAAAATCTAATGTGTTCCACTCACATGACTTTCTCTACATCAGTACAACAAATTATTGTTATTGCTTCTATTTACTTCATGCTAATCGAGAAAACATTAGCAGAAATAGTCTTATACTTGTTTCCTTGTAAGTAGAAGCGAAATAAGGGAGCACCATAGGTTAAACTGATAGTCAAAAGTTGGATGCTATGTGACTGAAGTTCCTTTGTTTCTATGGACAGGAGTTGACAAATTCCTGTATGAGAAAAGTATAAGTTTTTTTAAAGCTGAAACCAAAAGCAAGGAATATCTCAAAAAGATCAACTCCCAGAAAAAAATGTATATAACATAAATTGTGTGCTTTGATGTGCTCTACATTTCTTGTGTGGTAAGTTTTTGTCCATCTTTTACGGTTTAGTAGTTATGCAAAATTCCATAAAATTCATCCAGAATAAAGTCTTCAGAGGCTATTTCCAGAAAATTCAAGACATACATTTTATTCATTACCTAAATATCTTTAATATACAATATTTTAATCAAATTTGTTAGAGCTATTTTTGAGAAAATCAAAATTTAAAAAAAAAAAAAGTTTCATGTAAAGGGTAGTTGGGGGTGAGGGGGCTTTTCTTGAAAATCTTTGTATTGTATCCTTGGAAGATACTGAACTTAAATACCAAGATTGGTATTTAACAGTCTTTTCATTTTTGCCTCGATCTCACACACACACACACACACACATACACACACACACTTTTTTCCAAAAATTCTTTTGTGGATAATGGGGACCCAAAACATGTATTTCTGATGAAATCTCAGTATCAAAGTTTTGGGTGCATTACAATACTGTCTGTATATGGTATGTACATAGTACATTTAGGGAAAGTAAAACTAGGCCCCTGGGTAAAATCTGAGTCGTGATTTTGTTGTATAGTGCCATCTGTGGGTGCTGAGTTGATCATGTGCTCATAGTGGTGAACTCGGAAACTAGAAATTCTGCTGATCAAGCACCCATTAAAGGTGGCCATGCTAGCTTCAAATACCCAAGGTCGTGGCAGACGATGGATTTTCTGGGTGTAAATCCTTGGCATGGCTTCCTTAAGAAGGGAAGTAAACCTACTGGTCCTGTGTCATGGATTTACAGCACGTAAAAGAACCTCAAGCCTGATAAAGGGCATATGAGCAGAGTTAATCTGTCTTCCATGCCCAGTATAGAATGGGATGCTGAGAACCACAGTTAAAGAGTGTCTCCATTTCTATTTCTAAAAGAGAAACCAAAGCTTGAAATTGGGCTGTTGTATCATAGTAACGAAGCCCAAAAATTCCTATCACGCATTCTCCTAGTTTAGTATATAGCATATTTTGTTTGAAACTCTTTTAAGTAGTAAAAATGACTTCTTTCATAAAACTTTCTGAAAATATTACGAAAAAAAGCTTTTGGTTGTGCCATTGCCAAGTGGTTAGACCACTCGCCTCTCACCCACCAGGTTTGATTCCAGGCGATCACACGTGGGATTTGTGGTGGGAAAATTGGTGCAAGAATGGGTTTTCTCTGGGTTCTCCAGTTTCCCTTGACATCACATTCCACAGATGCTTCATAAGTGTCATCGCATGCAGTACCATAGTAGTAAAAGTGGGCATTAAATACCATGATAAAAACAAATCTGATGTGCTCCATTTGCATGTATTTCACTGCATCTCTTCTCTATATACTATGTACATAGTACTTGTAGAGAAAGTGAAAGAAAGAAAACTTTTAAATTATTTTCCATATTATTACATTTAACCATTTATTCTTTGCAAAATTTTGTTTGTGGTTTCCCCATTATTGTACATTTTCCGACAGTTTCCCATTTTTTTTTTGTTATGTTTTAAACTTGGTATAAATGTTTAGGTATTTTACAACTTTTGAATTCTTAACTTTTCAATAGTTTGGGGGTTACATTTGCATGATAAGCCACAAATGGTAGATTACCTTCTCTGTGAGTGTACATAAACTGGCAATGCAACACCTTTAAATCATTTAATTTAATTTTAAAATATTAACGAGTCAAATGTTCACATTTAAACTTCACTTATTTCAAGTTGTAAACTTTGGGAGACAGGCAGCATGGTGGCAATTGAGTTTATTATTTATTCCTAAGCATCCATTTCCATCTAGCTGCTGCCTTCTGGTACTAAACTTTATACTATTGTTGGCTGGCAGATTTAAAAATTGAACAAACTCTTACAGTTTTTAAAAATGAAGATCTTTTCCCAGCCTAGTGAGTTCTAGTGTGGTAGTCAAATGTCATTGGCATGCTGATGATGGAGATGAATCTCTCCAAAAATGTACCAAAAATTTACAAACATAAGTGAAGTTTAAGTCTGAGCTTTGATTGATCAATTTTTTAAAATTAACTTAAATGAAAATAACTTCATAGTGAATAGAGCTTCTGCTATTAATAAATGTCTTCAAGATTATAAAAGCTAAAGAACTGAAAAATAAATAATATCAAACAAACAAAAACACCTCTAGTCTTTGGTGTGCTTTCTTAAAAGCCTACATTTTGAACTATTATAAGCACAAGGATATATCACTCTTATAATAATAATAATAATAATAATACTTAAATATATTAATTTAAAAAGCTGAAAACATTTTCAAATAATTTTAAAAAACATTGAGAAACATTTTAAAAGCTTTAGAAAAATTGTTCAACATATATGTAGATTGCCTCCATAGTCGAGAGGTCAGCGAGCTGACTTCTCACCCTGGGGTTCCGGGTTCGATTTTGCCTGGGATGGGGAGTTTTTCTTTAATCAGAATTATTCCCCATCCCCCATAGAGTCTGAAAGTATAAATGTAAGAGATAATGTGTGTGTGTTTAATAATTTAAAAATGATTGACCTAATGACAAAAACCTACAGTAATAGTAAAGCTCTCAATATGACCAGTGAAGTTAAAAGGGACGATACAAATGAAACAATGAATAAATAAAAATAAATGTTGAAAAATTCCGAAGGGTTTCAAACTGCTGAAGTTTTAATATTTGATTAGCAGTTTGGAACCTATAATTAAATCCAACAATTATAAGGTTTAGGATGTTGTATTGTAACGGTCAGCCTGTTTACAGACAGGTTTCCCAATCCTGCCTCACCCTCTCTAAACCTCACTCCTGCTGGCAGTTAGTAAAAGCCGGAGCTTTCTTGACCTACCAGTATTAAGGAAACCTCCCTACTATAGAATTGCACATCTAGTTGCACCATATGCAGTAGCCATTAGTGTTTTTGTTTGAACAGGACTACTCTCAAATATGTTCATACTTTTTTTGAGAACTTTAACAAATTACTTTTGCTTCCTTACCTTGTGAGTTCAGCCTTTTGCACTGGACGAGTGTATGTAGGAGTAATGGCATAGATGACTGGAACCAGTGGGTCAGACTTGTCAAATTTTTGCTTTTTGCATTCCATCACTACATTTACTACCTGCAAAATACAATTATTAAATGTAAAATAATACACATGTTTCATCACAGTGTTACTTAATGGGAGATTAAAAGGCCTTTTGACCAACGTTGAATTTGCTAAATTAATGACGTTACCTCAAACTATTTATATATAAATATATTTATGGTGTTGCTATTTAGCAACAAAGATGATTAATCAGAGGTTTTAGTATTCTTAGTGGACTTCTTTTCTAATTTTGTATTACCTAAGCTTCAACAATAAAATTAGGCTATATGTTGCTGCTTTTAAGTAATATTTTTTTCAATAACACGGTAGTGTTTTTTTTTAAATAGTAAACTGCAGTCAAATGCAACCCTGTAAGCATCCAAGTGTGCCATCACACCAGTTATTTTACTTGGGTCCTTCCCATCCTTTACCACAGGCACATTTGAGTGCAGTCACTGGGATTTTAACATGTGACATTCAGCTTTGAATGGATGACCAGTCCACTTTGTGTTGCACTAATCATCACGACTATTCAAGTCGCTTCAGTTGTGGTGCTGGAGAAAGGGAATAAAATCTGGTTGGCAAATTAGAGGAAGAGCAGCATATGTAACAAAATAATTCATGCAACATAGGGTTAAGATATAAGACTGACAATTTTACAGGATTACTTCTGAGTTCTCTGATCTACTTTTATCAATAAGTTTGTTTATTGAGAAAGATAGAACTTTTTTTTTCTCAAATACACCATCTTGATTATAATATTATTTATTTAAAAATTCTGATATGTTCCATTCACAAGACTTTTTACTTTCTCTACTTAGTACATGAGTAGAGAAGGTATTAAATTCCACTAAAATTTTTGATACAGCGATCACTGAAAATGCATGTTTTATCTCCCCTGAATCAAAAAAAGCATTTTTAGATAGATAGCTAGATACATAGATAGAGAGAGAGAGAGAGAGAGAGAGAGAGAGAGGGAGAGAGAGAGAGAGAGAGAGTGTGTGTGTGTGAGTGAGTGTGTGTTTTAATTTTTTATTTACTTATTTAGTTTTTTTATCTGCATGTCTGTTGCCACGATAACTCAAAAACGAAAAGATTGTTAAATACCAAACTTGATATTTAATTTCAGTATCTTCCAAGGATGCGACATGAAGATTTTAAAAAATATCCCCCCACCACAAACTACGCTTTACATGGAAAAAAGCTTTGAAAATTTTTATTTTCTCAAATAAGACTATAACGATTTTGATTAAAATACAGTTTAAAGATACTAATAAGACAAAGAAAACGTATATCATGAATTTTCTGTGAAAATTCCAGTTAATTTTTTTTTGTGAATTTTGTAAAACTGGTAAACTGTAAGAAATAGACAAAAAGTGACTGCATTAAGCTTATTAAAATACACAATTTATGTCATATAGAATATTTTTGAGAAGTCAACCATTTCCCAGATATTCCTTGTTGTTGGTCTCAATTTTAAAATACTTAAACTTTTCTCATATGTGAATTTGTCAACTCCTGGCCAAGCAAAGAGAAAGGATTTCAATCACATAGCAAACAGCTTGTAAAAACTTCTATCACTTTAGCCTAGTGTATTCCCTCATTTCTCTTCTATTTACAAGGAAGCAAGTAATAAGACCATTTTTGCTAATGTTTATCTTGATTAGCATGAAGTAAAGAGAAGAATAATCTTTTAACAGTTAATCTGTTATAGAAATGTAGAGAAAGTCATGTGAATGGAAAACATCAAATTTTTAACCCATTCAGTAACAAATTATTGTTACAAAACAGAAATACCATTATCATGTGTGGTAGAAGAGGAATAAAGCTTGACACACACTGTCCCGTCACAACTGAAATGGAATGGAATGAAGCAGAAATATCTGATGTGTTCCATTCACATGACTTTCTCTACATCCCTGCAATAAATTATTGTTAAAAAGCTTTTTCTTCTATCTGCATCATGCTAAAAGAGATAAACATTAACATAATTAGTGTTACTTTTTTTTTTTTTTGGTAGTGTTTAATGCCCGCTTTAACTACTTATGGCACCGCAGGCGGTGACACTGATGATACATGAATGATGATGGAGCACAGGTTGAATGTAATGGTGGGGGAAACCGGAGTACCTGGAGAAAACCTGCCCCAGCGATGCTTTGTCCACCACAAATCTCACATGCAGTCAGTTGGGATCGAACCCTGGCCGTAATTAATTAGTCTTACTAACTACTTAGTTCCTTATAAGCAGAAGGAAATAATGGAATACACCAGTTAAAGCGATAGTAAAATGTTTTAAAATCTAATCGATGTGTGAATAATTGAAGTGTGGCCCACTTTGCATTTCCATAAAAACAAAATAGCTAAAACAAATTATTGTTGAAATGCTTAGGCTTCTATTTACTTCACATTAATCGAGAAAAAATTAGCAGAACTAGTCTTATTACTTGCTTCCTTGTAAGTAGAAGGGAAATAACATAATACCATGGGTTAAAGTGATAGTCAAAAGCTGGTTGCTATGTGACTCAAGTTCCTTTGTTTGTAGGGACAAGAGTTGACAAATTCCTGTATTAGAAAAGTATAAGTTTTTTAAAGGTGAAATCAAAAACTAGGAATAACTAAAAACGATCAACTCCACAAAAGAAAGGTAAATAACATAAATTGTGTGTTTTAACGTGCTCTACATTTGTTATGTGGCAAGTTTTTGTCCATCTCTTACGGTTTAGCAGTTACAAAATTCCGTAAAATTTCCTCCAGGACAAAGAAGTCTTCAGAGGCTATTCCCAGAAAATTCTAGATATACATTTTATTTGTCAGGTCTTTAAATATATTTTAATCAAAATCGTCACATCCATTTTTAAGAAAATAAAAATTTTCGTAAAAAGTTCCATGTAACGGGAAGTTTGGGGTGGGGGGATTTTTCTGAAAATCTTCGTGTCCCATTCCTGGAAGATACTAAATGTCAATACAAAGTTTAGTATTTACCGACTTTTCGTTTTTGAGTTATCACATTCACAGACACACAGACAGACAGACACCCACACACCCACACAGACCTTTTTCTGAAAATGCTTTTTTTGGATATAGGGGGCCCTATAACATTTATTTCCGGTGATATCTCGGTATCAAATTTTTGGGTGGAGTGCAATACCTTCTCTATACACTATGTAAATAGTACGTGTAGCGAAAGTAAAAATGCTTTTTTTGGACTCAAGGGTCTGAAAACATATTTCTGGTGAAATATTTGTGTTGAATTTTTGGATGGAATACAATACTTCCTCTATACACTATGTACGTAGTACGTGCAGAGAAAGTAAAAACGAAAAAAAATGTTTATCTCTTTTTAATCTTTCTCTTTTTGCTGGCCATTTTACTGCACTATCAGAGCACTCAGTTGAACACTTGCTGATGTCAACAATGTTGACCAACTATCACCATTCGTCACTAATTGGCTTGCAAATGCAACTCCAAGCTGCAACAATGGTATAAAGGACAGTGATGATGGCAAGGAACTGAAAACCAAAGGCACAGCTTGTTTTCCACATCAACCTCTGATTCTAGAGCTGGGATGGCTTGACAAATTTACGTAACTAAATATGAGCTATTGTTTTGGGACAAGTTCACACTTTTGGGGTGGGCACCTGATGGTCAAATATGAAATGGCATTGCATTTATTTTCTGGTTTTCACTGTTTTGGGTTATGACTTATGAGGGCTGATCAACAAAGACTGAGACTGATTTTTTTTCACAGAGGTTTATTACTCCAATTCAATGTTTACATGAACTTTTTCAAAGTAGTCCCTTTCTACTTCAATGCACTTTTTCTAGCATCTCTGCCAGTCCTTGACCACGTGCTGTAGACCATTCTTTGTCAGGTCCTTGAGAATTGTCTCACTTTTCTTGAGCACTGCTTCAGAGTTCTCAAATCGAATACCTCTAAGCTATGCCTTTAGTGATGGGAATAAAAAAAAGTCACAGGGTGCAAGATCGGGGCTATAAGGTGGATGTGGTACACAGGTAATGTTGAATCGAGCCAGAAACTGCATGACTTGATTTGTGAAGTGAGGCCGTGCATTGTCATGATGAAGTTGTCACCCAGTCCGAGAAAGTTCTGGTCGTTTCTTTGCAATGTGCTTCCTCAGTGTAGCCAATTCTGACGTGCAGTATGCTGCTGTAACAGTAGTGTGAGGGGGAAGTGCATGCTGGTAAAGCATTCCATTACAGTCACTTTCCCTGCAGATGGAACAACTTTTGCCTTTTTTGGTGTTGAAGAACCTGGCGATTTCCACACTGTGCTGGCTTGTTTTCCCATCATAATGATGCAACCATGACTCATCATTGCTGATAATCAATTTAAAAAATGCATCCCCTCCATCAACTAAAACGCAGCACCTCATGGCTTGTCTCCATTCGCACAGCCTGTTGTTCCGGAGTCAACAGACGTGGCACCCAACGAGCACAAACTCGGGTCATATGGAGATGGTCGTGCATAATTGTAAACACACTGCCATATGAAACTCTCAACACTTCACTGAGGTTACGTAATGTTATATGTCGATCCTCTCGGACAATCACAGTAGCTGTGTTGATGTTGACTTCAGTCACAGCAGAAGCCGAAACACCAGGCCCACCTTGCTTAACACTGACAAGTCGGCCTTCTTTGAAGTCCTTGAACCACCTAAACACTGTTGCACGAGGTAGTGCACCTTCACTGTATGCTTGCTTCAGCTTTTCACAAGTTTTGGTGGCTGTATGGTTTAAATGAAAACAGAATTTGATTGCACTGTACTGCTCCTCTTGCATCACCTCCATTGTCTGGTATGCGAAATGCACGTAGGGTCTACAAAATAGAGCATTACTACCAACCTACCGATACGAGAGTGCTGCCGCCTACCGACATTATACAAAAACCCGCTCTTTTCAAATATTTATGTTACAGATACGCAACTATCATGGAAGCTACAGGAAAAAATCAGTCTCAGTCTTTATTGATCAGCCCTCGTACAACTAAGTTACAGTAAGCAGGCAATGTCCTTAGTGTGGCCGGTTATGGAATATAGGACCCATACAGGGTTAATCAAACTGGTTCGCTGGAAAAGATGCAGAGATGGGCTGTAACATTCATAGAGAGAGGTAAACATTTTGGAGCCACTGTAAGTTAGGCGTAAAGGCAAATAGTGTTAGTCGCACTATTAAAGCTTATGCTGATTCAAATGCACGGGTGGATGTAAGAAAGAAGTTAGAAAACCCAGCATACTAAGGACAAAATAATAATTTGTATAAAATTAAGGGTAGAAGGTACAGAATCGATGCAGGAAAATTTTCTTTTGTTAATAGGATCATTGAAGAATGGAATGAATTGCCTTTCAGACCTTCAAGAAGTTTAGGGGTAATTTAAACAGAATAAATGTTAGATAATAAAAGTAAATATTATGAAGTAATTAAGGATCTGTAACAATTAATGTTGAGGTTTCATAGTAACTGTTTATAAATATGCTGATAATTGACACAAGAATTGCTTTACTGACTATTAAGTAGTTAGGTATTTAAAAAATTATGTAGATATAGTATGTTGTATTACTATTCTTAATTTGTATTTACAATTATGCATACACATTACATACATACGAGGTGCATCCAGAAAGGTAAATCCCGATTGCATCAAGAGATGGCACCACCAGTCGGAAAGGAAAGCTTGTGCGCAGGAGAAGAGAGGAAGTGTATGGTAACATTGTAGTAAAGTTTCAGTTTTGTTACGGCAGTGGTTACCGCTCTGTGCTAGGAGAAAATGGCTGCTCCGACATTGTCTCCCGCCACATGCGAGGTTCATGCAGTCACCTGATATTTGCATGCTCAAAAGCAATTTCCAGTAGAGATCCATCATCAATTGTGCCACGTGTATGGACAGGGCATTATGCGTGGCAGTATGGTAAGATGATGGTGCAGGCAATTCACGGAAGGAAGAACCAATATTCACGATGAAGACCATAATGGCCGACCGTCCCTGGTGATGCCAGAAGTGTTGGAAAGTGTGTGGCAAGCAATTGTGCAGAACCGGCGCTTCACAATTTCAGAACTCTCTTGTCAGTTTCCCCAGATGTCTCGCTTGCTTGTGCACAAAATTGTCTCCCAGAGCTTGGTTTTCACAAAGTGTGTGCAAGATGGGTACCTAGACAACTGACATGAACACAAAACCAAACGTCTGGCCGCAGCATTGACATTCCTACAGCAATATGCAAGGGAAGGTGACAAGTTTCTTGACAATATTGTCACTGGGTATGAAACATGCCACACCAGAGACAAAATGACAATGAATACATTGGCAGCATAGTGGTTCGCCTGTGAAGACCAAATTCAAGCAATCTCTGTCAAAAAAAATCATGTGCACTGACTTCTGGGATCAACGTGGTGTCCTCTTGTGCAAATTTTTACTGCAAGGGTAAATACTGATTGATATTGCCAGACGTTGCATAAACTCAGGTGGACATTCCAGAACAAGAGACGTGGCATGTTGACAAGAAGCATTATGCTTGTGCATGACAATGAAAAACCCCATACAGCCAACGCCACACGAAATGTGTTGAATAAGTTTGGATGGGAGATCTTTGAACATCCACCCTACAGCCCGATCTCGCTCCAAGTGACTTTCATCTCTTCCGCCTCAAAAAATGTTTTCTGGCAGGAAAACTTTTTCACAGTTACGCTGAGGTGCAGAATGAAGTGACTTCATGGCTGCGGACATTGGCAGCAGAATCCTATGACTTGGGCATACTATTAATGGTGCACCATAACAATAAATGCCTCAACAATGGAGGTGACTATGTTGAAAAGTAGTCAGTGAGTATGTAATTATACCAATAAATATTTCTTACTTAGGGCCAGTTGTACGAACTCGGAATAAACCTCTGTTAAGACGTTATTCCATGGTTATGTGCTAAATTGTGTTGTACAACAACGGAATAGAGACCATCAAGGGAATAAACATGGAATAACTTATTCCGTGATTCCTTGCGGGGATAAGCTGTTATTCCAAGAATAGAGAACAAAAAATAAAATGGCTGCTTGTGTTCTGGACACAATTTTGACCCATATTTGACCGATATAAACGATTAATTTCTTCATATGTTTTTAAGGACATATTATAGCTAAATACAATATGTTGTTATAGAGGTAGTCCAATAAATGAAGACTGCTATAATGAGATTAAAGTGAGATCACTTGGCAGCTATAAGGCATAAGACAAGAAGTTAGTTAAAGTAAAGTTGCATTTATAAAACAGTAAAACCTGACTATTGCCAACAAAATACTGCTATTTTTATGGAAACAATTAAATTTAATCCAATCCAAGATAAATATAAAATAGTATATAGCAATTCACCAGTACAATGCTTAGTGTTGTAAAGAACGAGGTTACGTTTTATTGACGAGATACAAAGAATTGGTTACTTCAAGGGCGATATGTTTCAAAACGTAACATAGCCACAAGTGTTAATGTTAGCGACATTCTGTGCTATAATCAGATTTTGGAGGTTAGGTGCAAGTTTAACAACGATAACATTACAAGCTTTTTGATAAAGGGAGGAGATGCTCAGATTAAAGACGCCTCCAGAGCTCGCAAATATAATATATATTATTATTTTACAATAAATTAATAATTTTTTGTATTATATGCTGTGGGTTTATTATATTAGAAACAATTTTGATTGAATAGACGATACCTTCCGTAAGATATAATGTTCTCAGTTTTATTAGTTTGATTGACAATTTTAAACTGTTATATTAGATATTGCCATCAGCAAAGTGCGAGCTGTAATGGGAACGGTTAATGCACTATTTGACATATCTATTAATTTTTCTGTTGGTTAATAATACCTGTATAGCAAATTGCTTATGTACTTGATCTTGGTGCATTGATTCTATTATGCATATCTTAAGTTGATAGTAGCGTTGGCAACAGCTAAAATTTAATTTTCAAAATTTGACTACTAAGTATTTTACTGAATACAATTACAGAATCCAGATTAAGTATGTTAGCTGTTTTGAGCACAGAAACGGAAAGATGTCATATATCAGCACAAGATGCACTTTACAATACGGTAAGGTTTCATTCCCATATGCCTAACATATTCCAAGAAGTCACAGTATGTGTTTATGTTTTGTAACATATATAGCAATTCTGCATCCCAACATGCTGGTGAACATTTATAATTATTTCATAGTACCGTAAGTAGTTAAAATAACAAATAATACATAGTTTAGGAACAGCTGATTGTGAAAATAATGCAAAGTTTCAGCAAAATAAAGCAGAAATTACGAATCAAGTTGGCCATGAATGACTTGCAGCATAGCCAACATTAGTTTTAAATCTACAAACAGTTGTATAGATATCTAAGGAATAAAATTGCGTTGTACAACTCGTCACCATATTTATAGCGCGAATAGTGAATTCCAAGAATAACTATTCCTAGATTTATTCAGATTTCATACAACTGGCCCTTAGTGATGTTTTTGTTCTCTTTATCAGTCATCGGGACTTACTTTCTGGATGCACCTCGTACATTGCATTACATTACATCCATTCATCCATCCATGCATACAAGCATGTGCCTTTCAGTCTTAGCAAAAATGTTCTTAACAAGGGAAAGCAGATAAGCAAGTGGTACATCTTTCACGACTTGGGATGAAAAAAGTCACTGTGTGAGGTACTGGTACTAAATAAAGTTCTCACACAACTTCTGCATTCCTAGGGTCGCCAAACACCCTCGAGGATGTGGAGATAACATGAGTCATGCAAAGCTTGCACTTCTACTGTATAGTCAACTATTTACTATACAAAAAACTAAACACATGTGAACATATGGGTATCTTTTTACTTTCTCTACACATACTATGTACATAGTGTATAGAAAAGGTATTGTATTGCACCCAAAAATTTGGTATCAAGATTTCACTAGAAATGTATGTTTTGAGATCCCCTGAATAAAAAAAATGCAGTTCAGAAAAATGTCTGTGTATGTGTGTATCTGGGCAGCATAGCTAAAAAAAACCAAAAGTTTGTTAAATACCAAACTTGGTATTAAGTTCAGTATCTTCCACGGATGCGACACAAAGATTTTCAAGAAGACAACCCCCCAACTACCCTTTACATGGAAAAATGTTCGAAAGTTTTGAGTTTCTCAAAAATGGCTCTAATGATTTTGATTAAAATATTGATATTAAATGTATATCTTGAATTTTCTGGGAATAGCCTTTGAAGATATCTTTATTCTGAATGAATTTTGCAGAATTTTGCATAAATGGTAAATCACAAGGGATAGACAAAAACTATAGAGCTTGCTAAAACACTCAATTTATTTGTGTTTTATATGTACATAAAACATTTTTGAGATATTCTTTATTATTGGTTTCAGTTTTAAAACACTTTTCTCATACAGGAAGTTGCCAACTCCTGGCCATACAAATAAAGGAAATTCAATAACATAGCAACCAGCTTTTGAATATTACTTTGCCCTAGTGTATTCCCTTATTTCCCTTCTGCTTACAAGGAAGCAAAAAATAAGACAATTTCTGGTACTTTTTTCTCAATTAGCACAAAGTAAATAGAAGAATATGCTTTTCAACAATAGCTTGCTGCAGAGATGTAGAGAAAGTCACATGAATGTAACACTTCAGATTTTTTTTTTTTTTTTTTTGATGCATCTGATGGATAACCCCAAGGTGGCAGGCCCTATGCAGTTGGTCTGAGACATTTTATTGTTTATGAATGTCAGGAGCCTTTGGAAGACCAAATGAGAGACGAGTCCAGAGCAACGTGAAGTCTTGGGATACAGCCCTAAGAGTTTCAGTTAAAGCTCACTTACCTTCAGGGTTTCAATGTGAGGTGAAGTTATCTCCATTGGCATGCCAATTGTTCCTGAAAATAAATAAGATATCTTCCATTAGGTCAATAAGGCACATCAACTTCTTCTTTTGCACACAAAATTGTCAAATGGAAGTTAATCTTTTATTACTTGTTCTACCAAGCGCATACAATGTACACAGTAGGCACCCAAAAATTTGGTACCTACAATTCACCTGGAAATATATGTTCTGAGGTTGTATAAATACAAACATTTAATGTGTTCCATTCATTTGACTTTCTCTACACCACTGAATCCATTATTGTTAAAAAGCATATTCTTCTGTCTACTATATGATAATCAAAGATAAACATTAGCAGAAATTGTTTTAATTACTTGTTTCCTTGTAAATAGAAGGAAAATAAGGGAATACCTAGGTTAAAATGATAGTTAAATCTTTTAAAAGCAGGTTATTATGTGGTTGAAATCTGTTTCTATGCATGGCCAACTTTCCGTATGAGAGAAGTTTAAAGTATTTTAAATCTGAAACAAAAACTTGGCTAAATCAGAAATGGTCAATTCCATGAAAAAAACATATATCACATAAACTGTGTGTTTTAATGAGATCTACATTGTTTATGTAGTAACCTTTTGTCTATCTCTTACTGTTTACTAGTTACGCAAAATTCATTCAAAATAAAGGTCTTTAGAGGCTATTCCCAGAAAATTCAAGATATGCATTTTATTTGCCAATTTTTGAGAAAATCAAAATTTTCCCCAGGGTAGTTTGGGGTGGGGGGGATTTTTCTCAAAATTTTCAAGTTGTATCCCTGGAAGATTTTTAACTTCAACATTCAAGTTTGGTATTTTACAGAGTTTTGTTTTTGAGTTCACTGACACATGCACCTTTTTGGGATACAGGGGACTCTACAACAAGTATTTCTGGTGAAATCTCAGTATAAAATTTTTGTGTGGAATGCAATACCTTTTCTATACACTAGTAGATAGTATGTGCCAAGAAAGTAAACATCAATCTTAAGAAAAAGGTCCTTTGTGTCTGTGAACATCAGAGCTCAAAAACACATCAATATATATATATAAGTTCAGCATTTTCCAACAATGTAGCACAAAGATTTCAAAGAAAAGTCCTATCCCAAACTCCCCTTCTTCAAACAGTTCGATTTACTCAAAAAATGGCAGTAACATTTTGATTACAATATCATATGTTTATAATATTTTTAAGCTAAATGAAATGTATATCTTGAATTTTCTGGGAATAGTCTCTGAAGTATCTTAATAAACATTTCTTAAATGGGAAACCATTATTCATTTTTATTTCTCCTTGCCAAGATAAGAGAGAGGAATATCAATGCCTCACATTGCGACCAGCTCTTAAAACATTTGACCATTGCTTTAGTTTAGTGTATTCCCTTTTTCCAGCATATCTACAAGAAACTATGTCATAAAACTATTTCTGCATATGATTATATTGATATACCTAAAGTAGATATAAAAAAATGTTTTATAATAGTTATTTGCAAAATACGTAAAAAAATCTGATGTGTTCCATTCACATGACTTTCTCTGTATTTCTGTAATAAAATTATTGTTAATAAGCTTATTCTTCTATTTAATGATAATCAAGATAAACATTAGCAGAAATGGTCTTATTACTTAGTTCCTTGTAAGTAGAAGGGAAATAAGGGAATACACTAGACTAACCGACAACACAATATTTTAAAATGTGGTTGCTATGGACTGAAATCCATTTCTTTATGTGGCCAGGAGTAGATAAGTTATGTATGGAAAATGTTTTAAATATTTTAAAACTTAAACCAATAATAAGTAATATCTCCAAAATGGTCAACTCCACGAAAAAAATGTATATGGCATAAATTATGTAAAAAATAAGTGGAGTTTTATTTATGGATGTTCTTTCACTGCTGTGGTTCTCAGTGTTCCATTCTATACTGGGTATGAAAGACTGCTTAATTTTGCTCAGAGGGCTCTTTTATCAGGCTTGAGTTTCTTTTACGTGCCATATATCTACGACATGGGACCAACAGCTTTACTTCCCTTCAGAAAGAAGCCATGCTAAGGATTTTTACACCTAAAAAAATCCATCATCCTACGCCAGGTTTGAACCCGCGACCTTGGGTATACGAAATTAGCATGGTAACCATTACACCATGGAGGGTGACTATAAATTATGTGTTTTATTGTGATCTCTATTTTTTGTGTAGTAACTTTTTGTCTATCTTTTACCAGTTATGCAAAACTCCAAAAAAATTTGTTCAGAACAAAGAGGTCTTCAAAACCATTCCCAGAAAAGTCAAGATATTCATGTTATTTGACATGTAAATATCTTTAATATAAGATATTTAAATCAAAATAAGAGTCGTTTTTGAGAAAATCAAAATTTTTGAAAGTTTTTCCATGTAAAGGGTACTTTGGGGTGGAGGGCTTTTTCTCAAAATCTTTGTCGCATCCTTGGAAGATGCTGAACTTAAATACCAAGTTTGGTATATAACCGACTTTTTGGTTTTGAGCTTTGCTGTCCACAAACCCACACACACATGGACCTTTTTTCTAAAAAGGCTTTTTTCATGGTCAGGGGACCTCAAAACATATATTTCTGGTGAAATTCTACGTCAAATTTTTGGGTGGAATACAATACCTTCTCTATCAACTATGTACATTGTACATGTGGGCTACAGGAACTAAAGAGGCATGTAAATTAAACACATCAGATTTTATAATAAGGGCTTCAACACAATAAATCACAGGTGCAATGTTTGGGTTGAATAACCATTGTCATGATGGTGGTGGTGATGATGATGATATACAATTTTCAGGAGCTTTTGTTGATACACTCAGGATTAGGTTGAAATCAGAAATACAAAATCTGATATGTTACATACACATGACTTTCTCTACCTATTCTGTAATAAACTATTCTTAAATTAGATTAGATTAGAAAGCATTCTGTAGGTTCGTTTAGGTCAGAAAGCCACTGAACATAAGACTTGTCAAGACATATACATATGTTTATATACTATGGAGAAAAAAAAACAATGTATAAAGCTTGTGCTTAAAGCTTGGGTTACAAAAACAGCAGAATAGCTCTTTTTTTTTTTTTTTTTTTTTTTTCCAATCACATAAAAACAAAGAGTATCAAAAATTAGTGTTAAAATGTATAAATAAATATAATTTCATTATATGTAACACTATGTAATGTTTTCTAATTGTCGACATAATAGTTACCACTAGTAATTATGTAAAACTAAAATATGATTATTGTATTATGTACTCTTCATAAATGTCAACAAATCACAATACATATTTACAAATTTGTTAGAGAATCTCCAATGCAAAAATTTACAATTATGCACTAGAGTGTAAAATATCAAAGCATTAGGCTTTACAGACCTTGTGTCATTACTAAATACTAAAAAATCCATTTGACACATTCGTGCAAGTCAAAGTATACATCAGTTTAATTTGAATATAAAACACACACACTAATATACACAAAATGTAATACATTAAAATACTTATAAATACAATGATTGTTGACAGTATTGCCAGATTTGTCACTTAAATATTCATCTACAGAGTAAAATGATTTATTGCAAAGGTACTCCTTAAGAGAGGCTTTAAAAGCCCTGAAATTTCCAACATTTTTTTTTGAGATTACTGGGGAGAGCAATAAATATCTTGATTGTTATACACCTTTCTGAAAGCAATGAAGATTGGCATTGGGATGATGAATATATCCCTTTTGTCTAGTATTAATGTTATGAATTTCCATGTTTGCTATAAAACTATGTTGATTAACTGCATAGAATTTTAAAATGGATAAAATATAAACACAAGGTAAGGTGAGTATGCCCAATTTTTTAAATAGTTCTTTGTATGGCTTTGTATGAATTTCCATGTTTGTTATAAAATTATGTTGATTAACTGCATAGAATTTTAAAATGGATAATATATAAACACAAGGTAAGGTGAGTATGCCCAATTTTTTAAATAGTTCTTTGTATGGCTGTCTGCTATAAGCATTACTGATTATCATATAGCTTTCTTCTGTATCCAGAATATGCATTTACTATCCATTGAATTACCCCAGAATATTATTCCATACTCGATGATGGAATTAAAGTAGGCAAAATACACCAACTTAAGTGTATCGATTGAGTGAAATTTAATCAGTGCATGGAGAGCAAAACATGCTGAGCTAAGTTTAGGTGTGATGTAGCTAATATGTGACTTCCAGTCCAAATGCTTATCTACCTGAAGGCCAAGAAATTTGACTTCATTTAGCTGTTCTAACAATGTATCATTAATTCCTATTTCTATGTGTGTTTGTGGTGAGTGAGTAGTTATAAATTTAATTGTTTTTGTTTTTTCAAGGTTTACTGAGAGTTTGTTTGCTTTGAACCAATTTAACATACAATTTAGAACATAGTTTAATTTTACTGCACAGTCATTGAAATCTTTACTTGTTACTAGAATACTAGTGTCATCTGCAAATAAATAAATATCTGCATTACTGTTAATGTATAATGGGAGGTCATTTATGTAAACCAAAAACAAAAGAGGCCCTAAGATTGATCCCTGGGGAACGCCATGTTTTACTGATTTCCATTCTGAGGCACTATTTTGATACCCATCTGAGTTATTAATTTCAACTCTTTGTTTTCTCTTCTCTAGGTATGGAATGAACCAATCTAGTATTCCATAGAAATGTAGTTTTGCTATCAGGATCTCATGATTCACACAGTCAAAAGCCTTCGCTAGGTCACAAAAGATACCACAGACATGTTCCTTTTCATTTAACGCTGTTAACACTTTATGCATGAGCTTTTAGATTG
This sequence comes from Hymenopus coronatus, assembly GCA_030762935.1. Lineage (NCBI taxonomy): Eukaryota > Metazoa > Arthropoda > Insecta > Mantodea > Hymenopodidae > Hymenopus > Hymenopus coronatus. Next base: position 6,976,025 of record CM060894.1, read on the forward strand.
CATTATCTGTCGCTACTCCTTTTCTAAAGCCAAACTGTTCTTTGGCAAGTAAGTTGTTCTTTTCCAAGTAATAATAAAGCCTATTGAACATTACTTTCCCAAACATTTTTGAGAAAACAGACAAGAGAGATATTATCTTGTTTACCTTTTTTAAAAATGGTTTTACAATAGAGTACTTCATTCTGTCAGGAAATATTCCACTCTTTACTGATTCGTTACATAAATAGCTAAGAGGAATACTTATTAGGTCAGAACATGCTTTTAGGATTTTACTTGATATTTCATCATATTCAGAGGAATTTTTGGTCTTGAGCAGATTTATTATATTTTTTATTTCAAACGGTGTAGTCATTTTTACTTTAAATTCAGGGACTCTGTTTACGAAAGAAGTTTTCAAAAAACTTAATGCTGATTCTTTACATCCATAATTTATATTTAATTTGTCTGTTATATTCAAAAAGAAATTGTTGAAAACATCTGCGACCTTTTGAGGATCATCAATTTTTTGATTACCAGAATTCAGTGCAATTGAGAAGCTTTCTTGAGAGCCTTTACCTTTTCTCTTTTTATTATATTCCAGATAGTTTTTATTTTATTATCAGAATTGGATATCTCTTTATTATAATGCAATATTTTAGCAGCTTTTATTATTTCTTTTAGAATTTTACAGTACTTTTTGTAATGACATTCTAAGTTTGGGGTCTTATTATGTTTCAATTCTTGGTATAATTTTCGCTTACGTTTGCAAGAAGTTTTAATGCCTGTTGTAATCCAGGTGTTATTTTCCTTCTGATTATGTATTTTATAATATTTGACTGGAAAGGATGCTACAAAGTGAGAGTTGAAATGCTGTAGGAAATAATTGAACTTGTCATTTACTCCATTTATCTCATAGATTTCGGTCCATGATTCTTGTTGAAGGGCATAGTTAAACAATGTGAGGGTGCTTTCATCTACTTTTCGTGTTCTACAATATTTATAGTTTGGTTTTAACTTTAGGTTAAACTCTTTAATGAGAAATATTTGTGCCTCACGATCTGAAAGGCCATTTGCAAATGGTAAGGTTATTGAAGTTTTAATTCTATCTATATTTATGAATATGTTATCTATTGCTGAAGAGGAGCTACCCTTAATTCTTGTCGGAAAATTTAATGTGTGTGACAAGTTGTATGTAAAAAATATAGAATTGAGTTGGTCCTTTTGGAGACTAGGTATAAGATAATATTAATGTCACCACAAATTATCAGTTCTCGTTTTGGTTTCAATATAAACTTTAAGGAATCATCTAACTATTTTTTGAATAACTCATAGCTACCTAGTGGGGACTGATATAGAGCTTATTCTACTATTACTTCATGCTATCAAGGTAAACATTAAATCAGTTTCATTGAATAATAAGGTACTCGTGTAAATAAAGACATGTGCACAAAAGTGTACAGTCATTGGCTGATGTCCATATTACAAGACACCTCGGTTACATACATAACATTGCAATCTGTAGATCCATTTTGAAATTAGACTATGCCCAAACTCTAGGATGTAGATCACATCAACAATTACATTTATTTACAAATAATAACTCTAACAGTGAATTTTCTGAGGTGTCATTTACAATTACATGTTTGTTTCCAAAAACCTACTCGTACACTGCATTCTTAAAATATTCATGTTTATTATATTTATTAGGTTACATTGTTAGCAGTATTGTTGGTTGAATGAAATCCTTCTCTGTATAGGAGGTGTGAGTAATAAGGTATCTTTTTAATTCTGATTTAAACTTGTTTTTGTTTATTTACAAGTCTTTTATAGAAGAGGGAAGTGAATTAAACAAAACTATTCCTTTGTAGTAAACCTCTTTTTGGAATGACTGCAAACTATTTGTTGGTGTATGCAAGTCCTGCCTACGTCTAGTCTCTTTCTTATGAATAATTGCATTTTTACTTTCTCTATACTCACTATGTACAGTGTATAGAGAATGTATTGCACTCCACCAAAAAATTCGATACCGAGATTTCACTGGAAATATATGTTTTACGGTCCCCTGTAACATAAAAATGCATTTTCACAAATAGGTCCGTGTGTGTGTGTGTGTGTGTGTGTGTCTGTGAACACGATAACTCAAAAACGAAAAGTCGGTAAAATACCAAACTTGGTATTTAAGTTTAGTATCTTCCAGGGATGGGACACAAAGATTTTGAGAAAAATCCCCCCACCCCAAACTACCCTTTACATGGAACTTTTTTCGAAAATTTTGATTTTCTCAAAAATGGCTCTTAACGATTTTGATTAAAATTTCGTATATTAAAGATATTTATCTGACAAATGAAATGTATATCATGAATTTTCTGGGAATAGCCTCTGAAGATCACTTTATTCTGGATGAATTTTTCATAACTACTAAACCGTAAGAGATGGACAAAAACTTAACCCACAAAAAATGTAGAGCACGTTAAAACACACAATTTATGTTACATACATTTTTTTCGTGGAGTTGATCGTTTTTGAGATATTCCTTTTTTTTGGTTTCAGCTTTGAAAATCTTATACATTCTCATACAGGAATTTGTCAACTCCTGTCCGTACAAACAAAGGAACATCAGTCACATAGCAACCAGCTTTTGGCTTTCACTTTAATCTATGGTACTCCCTTTTTTCGCTTCTGCTTACAAGGAAGCAAGTAATAAAACCATTTCTGCTAATTTTTTCTGATTAGCATAAATTAAATAGAAGTATAGGCTTTTTAAGAATAATTTGTTGCAGGGATATAGAGAAAGTCGTGTGAATGGTACACATCAGATTTTTTGTAAACTTTGCTGCTGATTTATTACAAATGACAATATGGCTAGAACATATTCCCAGGCTAATGGTAAAATTCCACAAAGCAGTTTGCTGAGTACTAACAAATACTACTGCATCTCCTCTGTATTATTAGTTGCCCTTCCTGGTGTGATGGTTACCATGCTAACTTCATATACCCAAGGTCGTGGGTTCAAACCCGGTAGAGGACGATGGATTTTTTCGGGCATAAAAATCCTTAGCATGGCTTCCTTCGGAAGGGAAGTAAAACCGTGGGTCCCATGAAATAGATTTACGCTCTCTGATAGAGAGGCCTCTGAGCAAAATTAAGTGGTCTTTCATGCCCAATATAGAATGGGACTCTGAGAACCACAGCAGTTAAAGAGTGTACATAAATAACACTCCATTTACATTTCCTCTGTATTAGGTAACAATAGTATACTAAGTGTGTTATTATGTAAAGTTGCAGCAAAATAAATCTAGAGCAAGCGATTAAATTGTGCTTAATTAGAAAATGAGCAAACAGCATGAGCAGACTGGCTTCTGCTGGTAAGCTTCGGAAGCAGGAAGGTGAAACCATTCATAAACCACCATGGCCAAACATATGAAGTTTGTAAAACAATGCAGAGGTAAGGCTTTTAACCACTATGAGAAAGTTATAATTTTGAATTTTTTCACAAACTACGTAAAAAATATTCCACGTTGACCATCAAGGATGTTACTAATGTGATAGCGGAGTTTACAGATGTGTGTGCATTAAGTATAAATTCTGTGCACAGTGAAAGGTTAAAAACAGGCAAGTTAACCACACCTGGAAAATCCAGGAAATGTAAAAGCACTAAAAGCTCAATATGACAAATTTCTTAGGAGTGCAGTGCATTGAAGAGTTCATCATTTATTCCACATTAATAAGCCACATACAATCAAGAAACTACTTGCATTTGTGATGTCACTCGTTACTTGATATTGGTTTTGAATTCTGGAAAAGAAACAATAATACTGTTGGTGACCATCAGGATGTATTGTTCAATTCCTGCGTACAGACAGCAAAGTGGGAAGCTGTACTTTCCGACAAAACATTGCTAAATGAAGGTCACACAGTTTTCTAGCTATGGGTGAGAAATGAAATGAAGTTTTATTTATGTACACTCTAACTCCTGTGGGTCTCAGCGTCCATTCTATACTGGGCATGCAAGGCCACTTAATTTTGCTCAGAGGCCTCCTTTTCAGGCATGAGGTTCTTTAACATGCTGTAAATCTACTAACATATGGCCAACGACTTTACTTCCCTCACAAAGGAAGCCATGCTAAAGATTTTTATGCCTGAAAAAATCCATTGCCCTCAGCTGGGTTTGAAACTATGACCTTGGGTATGTGAAGTTAGCATGGTAATGGTTTCACCACAGGTGACAGGGTGTGGGTAGACACCACTATCAAGAGTAAAACACAAGCAGAAGAAAATGAAGGGGCAAGGGGGTGGGGGGTGGAATACAACCTCTTTCAGATTCACATTACGTATGTTTTTTCATATAGTGAGTTTTACATTATTTGTATTTTTAGTTCATAGTGTTATATGCAATGTTACCTAAACAGTAGTATGTTTCTAAACTACCAGTGAAGAGGTTAATGGGTAGAAGGAAACAATGACAGTTCCAAGGTTCCAAAAGTAGTCCCATTATCCCTTCAATCAGAGCAAGAAAGCAGAGGGGTACATTTTGTAGACCAACTCATCCGATGAAAACTGCATAGTAGAGTTGTCTCAAGTGGAAAGTTGCTATCAGCTTTTTCTTATGGTCATGCCAAGATCAAGTAATTTCAGAGTCATCCTGTACACATGCACCTTTTAAAACTCTGGCTATCACTTTAACCAACTATATCATCCTTCTACCAAAATGAGATGTGCATTTATGTAGTAAAGAAGTAAACACAAGAGTAAGCAATTCTAAGAATGGTGTATACAAGACCAAGCAGAAAAAGTTATGTGAATGCAACACATACAATTTGTTAATAATGCACCCAGGAAAGTGGAATTAAATACTGGTGTATAAGAAACAATATGCTATCCTTACATCGATATTTGCTATATAGAGTCATTATATTATAAGTTAACCCATTCATGTCCCTTTTCTCCTTTGCTCTGCCGGGACTTCAGACTGCCAATTCCTACCTGAAAATGCCTTGTTGCCATTTCTGTGTTGCTGAGTGGAGTCAGTTAGGTGCTTCTGTAACTGCAGTAACCATGGTGCGCTCTTCCACATAACAGTGGAACAACATGCATGAAGAAATTTACTTTAAGCATGAATCTGCTTGTCATGTGTGCAGGGAGTTTGCTGAAAAGTTTACAAACTCTGTACCACCTGCAAGAAAAACTATACATGCAGTTGTCAATAAATTTGAAACTTCGGGTTCAGTGTTGGACAAGGAACATTCTACCAGAAGGTCAGTGTTAACAGAAGATAAACTGGATGAAATCGGTGCCACTTTGGAGCATTCGCCTTGAACATCGCAGAACAAATTAGCACAGCAAACAGATGTGTCTCCATCTTCTGCTAGAAATGCTATTCGTCTGTTGAAACTGAAACCTTATTGCTACACATGAATGCAAGTATTAAAAGCAAATGACCCTGGTAAATGAGTGAATTATAGCTATTGGTTTTTTCCTATCTGTAGAAAGAGGTTTCATTCATGCACTGCTTTTGCTTTTTTTTTTTTTTTTGACAAATCTAGTTTCACTTAAATGGGCGTATGAATATTCACAACAGCTGATAATGGCTTCAGAGAAACCTATGCTATTGGATGAAACTCCTCACTACCATCAGAAAATTGGAGTTTGGTGTGGAATAAGTGCTACAAGAATAATAGGCCCCATTTCTTTGATGAAACAATAAATGCAGAGCGATATCAGAGGCTGATCCTCAAACAATTTTTTGATTGCTTGACAGAAGAAGAGAAATCATATGGTTGGCTCCAGCTAGATTCTGCAACAACACACATGACTGCTGAATCATTAAAGACAGTAAGAATGACAGAATTATCAGTGTTGATTTATGGCCCCCTCGTTCTCCTGACCTAACCAGTTGTATCGTTCCAGCCTCGCACACTAGAGGAACTAACAGATAATATTGCACAAGAAATCACAAATTTTGCTGCTGAGCTCCAGCGAGTGAGTGATAACAGGTCAACATTTACAGCATCTATTATAAGGCAAGGATTTTAGTCTGCTTCTGCCACCAGTTTTACCAACAATTTCCTGCTCTTTCGTGCATTGTCAGTGAGTGAGTGGGTTACTACAGAACCTGTATATTACTCTTCCTGCAGCGATCTTAAGGTTAACCTCACAGAGCCCTTGTCTACGCTTTACACTTTAGTGGCCTTCATTTCACTCCCGAATGTCAAGGTAATTGTTTTACAAGCTAAAACCTTTGATTCCTGTGATACTCATATCCAGCATAATCCTGAAGGAGACGTTTTACCCACCCACCTAGGGCTTGCAAACTTATATATGGCAAAGTGATACCATTATCAATTATATTGTAAGCTATGAGTGGCAAAATTAGAGATAAATCAGTGTTACCAACCTATGAAAATGTTGCTAAAATTAAAATGTTCAAGTTTTGGTAATTCGGGTGAAATTAGGCCTCATACATCCTATGGCTAAGCCATGGTTCTTTGGGGTTTAGCTTCAAGATCTCTTGGATATGCCCTGTGGTCACTCCTCTCCTCTGCTAGTGAACATCCCTTGGCTATGCTTTGCAGCTTAGGACCTTCAACCCCTCGACTACACTTTGTGGCTTAAGGCCCTCTACCTTTGCTATGCTATACAGCTTCTACAGCTATTTTCAGATCGTGAATGTTGCCAACTCTCACAGGAACATGCACAGAAGTGAAGCAATGTTATCAGGATGCCTTGGGTGGGACTTCCATTACATTTATGAAGCAAAGTACAAAAGTGAAAAAATTATGGTTTTAAAAACAACATAAGTGAAAAAGTAATGCAAAATTGTTATTAGACTGTATTTTCCATATTTTGGTAATAAAATAGTATATAACATGGTAGAAATACACATTTGTTGCTATCCCCTGGGTTCTGACAAGTTATATATTCAGTGGCTTGCTGGCCCAAACAAACCTACCAAATGCTTCCTAATCTGATCTGGAGTATATCTGAGGCCTCAAAATTGGCTACGCTTTACGGCTTACGGCCGCGAATCCTGATGCTCTGGAATAGTTATATGATTATTAGTATACAATGGTTCCACCACTTGGCATTACTTCTATACGCGGGTACTTTTGTTATTTCGTCATTAGAGCCGCATTGTAATTACTTACTGGTCTGTTATAAACATTTAGGGCCCTAAGCTGCAAAGCGTAGCCCAACGTGGAGGGCCCTAAGCCGCAATGCGTAGCCGAGGGATATTTTTTATAAGTTGAGGAGTGTAGCATTGCGGCCGAAGGCGACAGGATAGACAATAAATCTGTAAAGCTAAAACCCCAATGTTCCCAAGAAGAAGTCAAAATTTTGGCAATCTGGCAACTTTCACATCTGAACAACCTAGTGCGTGTGTGCGTGCCGCGCGCATGTCAGTATATGGGTAGTGGAACCGTCGTATAGCTTTACCGTTATATGTATACAAGTGAGCTATGAATGCGACTCAGGGCCACAAGTATTGAAGATTCTCCCAAACACAATACATCATTTAACTGGTTTGTTCCATCTCAAAAATGAAAAACTGCATTATGTAAATACCTTTATTTTGTATTTACAAATCGAAATAATAGTACTCACCTCTGCTTCTTAAAGTTGCAAACCATATTACGATTACAATTGCAATCATGATCAATAATGCTCTCCTTTTCATTTTCATTTCGTTTGGTAAAATGGGAAACAATTTCATTCTTTCCTTTTCTTCAAGCATATTAATCATGCGCTAGTGAGTTGATTTTTACGATTTTCTATAGTAATGATAGATAAAATCATAATCCAAAGAACCTTAACCCTTGGCGCTGGACCAAATGTTTTACTTTTTCAAAACTTCAGCTCCTAAACTAACCTCTCCTGCAACCTTCAGTATGCTTATTAATTCCTATTTTGGTATGCAGTCGAAAAACCAATGACTGCAGCAGAGTTGTTGTTATGGCAACTGTACCACCTTGTTGTTGGTACTGTTGTCAGCCAAACAGTAAGAGGATCATTTCTCTCTCCAAAAGCGTGTGTTTATAATTACCAACATTAGTATGTTGGTATTTATGTTGATCATTGCTATATATGATCCTCGTATTTCGGTCTTGGCTTCAGCTTGCGCTTTATCACAGCCACCTAAAGTTTACAAGCCATGATGTTCGTAAATTTGGTAACACTGCACGTAGGCTGAGAAGTTTGCAGAAAGTAAACACGTTGAAGCTGTATATTTTAAATTTATTTTCAAATTCAGTAATATTGCAATTACATCACCTGCACTTACAATTAATGTCTTTTTTTTTCTCATTCACAAATAATATTTCCTGCTATGATAATAAGATAGAAAGCTGCAATAGTAAGTATTCTCTTGCATTATATTGTTCATAATCTATACTTATAATAGATTTGCAAACTTTCGCGAACTTACTAATTAAAATCTTTTGAAATATATTTCAGGTGCCTAGAAAGTGCTGTGTCCCTGGATGTAAGTCAAATTATGACACCAGTGTAAAATTACAAGGTAATGTTTCTACCTTTTCATTCCCTAAAGAAGAAACAAGGAGGCAGGCGTGGATTCGTGCTATCCCACGGAAAAACTGGTGTCCAATATCGTCATCAGCTGTGTGTGCCAACCACTTTGACGAAAAGGCCATAATTATTAATGTCAAATGGAAACATGAAAATGGTTCTGTTACAAAACCTGCCCTAAATTAAAAGAAAATGTAGTACACTGTAAGTTCCAGAATTTGCCATTATACTTAAACAGCACTATTCCAACAGAGAGAACAGATCCAGATTCTAGGAGAGAATATATTAGAAGAAATGAAGTTAAAAAGTTGGAGCTGGAGAAACAAGATACAGAGAATAATTTTGAAATATTTGTGAATATTTTCGCCGCAAATGATTGGGGTGTGAGCTTTGTGTTGGTCAAATAAGAAAGGGAACAGAAATCAGTGATGCATATTTTGGCTATTTACAACGAGGAGGATTTTCAGTACCCAGTACCAACTGTGTTTATGGTGACATTGATGAGTGCATCTGAGGTCATAAGCTCAGAGAAATTACTTCTGAAATAGTTTTCAAGTTTGTAAACATTATCTTAAATAATAATACTAAATATGTAAACAACACAATTGAGCAGAGCAGCAAGAAAAGAAAACTTCAACCTTTAAGTTACTAAAGGTACATGTATACGAACTAATAGAACGTAAATAAATCTAATGTAATGACAAGTAATAAATTGCTTTTTGCTTGAGATTGTCGTCTGCTCTAAGCCTACAACTTGACAGATATACAGTGTTGCAACACCTATGAACATAGCTTGTTCACTGTAGGAGGTAGTGGCTTAATGGTTTTAGCTGTTTTAACCTTATTTGTTACTGTTAAAAGTTATTCGTTATTACCGAGTTTGTTGTTATTCGTTCTGCATTTGCACCACAGTAAAAATTATTTAAGGAAAGATCCAACGAACTTAATCCTACACATGAATCTCGCTGATTCTGATTGAACCAACCCCTTTGATTGACGAATTCAGGACACTTCTTAATCAAACATGTTCATTGACCACCTTCTTGTAATTGTAAACTACTTGTACAAATTCATGCAAGCATTATTAAGCCTAAAAACACAAGTTGTTATTCCAATACAGCGCTATTTTTCACTAAATCACAGGTTTATGAAAAGTGACGCAGTTTAATCATTAGCACATAAAAAAAAAAAAAAAAAAAAAAAAAAAAAAAAAAAAAAAAAAAAAACTTTATTAGGGTTGCAAGTGATTCCAGGGGGGATCCAGGAATTCTATAAGGGGGTGGAGTCACCAGGTAATTTTGGGGTTCTCCCCAGGAAATTTTTAAAAAGATGGTAATATCACTAAATAGTACCAAAATTAGAAAATGAAATAGCGCTTGCCGCTCGCCGTACAATGTTTTTGATATTGATTAACGCCTGCGGTGACACTGATTATACTGGAATGAAGATGGAGCTCCGCTGGAATCCGATGCGAAGCCGGAGAAAACCTGTCCGTGCACCACTTTGTCCACCACAGATCCTACATACATACAGTTGCTTGGTATCGTCTACTGGGTAAGGGACACATATCATTGCATATTTCAGCGTTTCCCGCCACTTCATGGGAGAGCCTTCGCTTTTTTTCCTGCCTTCCTATGGTTGTAGTACACATCGATTCTCGCCTGCGGTGCCACAAGTAGTAAAAGCGGGCTTTAAACACTACAAAAAAAAAAAAAAAAACACAGCAATTCCTAAGGCATTCTATTGCATATTTCAGTGTTTCGCCGCCTTCCTTTGTCTGAGCTGCTTGTTGCTCGCTAACGCATGTCTGTGACAAACATCAATACGATAGCACCAGCTCTATACGATCTCTAACGCAGGTCATTGCGCGTTTCAGCATTTGTTTTAGTAGAAAGGTTACTTGTCTAACGTTGCGCAGCAAATACACCCCCAAACATTGCCAACATTTCCATCTTTCTTTGTGTATTATTCTCTCACAGAGTAATGCCATTGTTGATATACGAGTATATATGCATAATAAATCTATATTATAGTTTTGCTATCCATTGTCTTTAGACATGCCAGATTTTTAAAGTGGCAATAAGGGACACTTGTTCCCACCTCCTTAATTTTGAAGGCCAGAGATGGGTCTATATATTTCACTTGCAAAGAATATATTTGCATCCATTAAAGTGTATTTTTATTCTATATTTTATGCCATGGTGATTTTGCCTTAAAATATACGCATTAACACAAAATGTTTACGTTGTTTATTATTTCCATAAGAAAAAAACTTTTAAATGTACAATTTAGTCATCTGTATATGTTGGTAAACTACGTATCGTACTAAAAACTTGCAGCTTTTCATTGCATTGGTCAAAAAATCCAGCATTATTCTTATTAAGGTCACAAAACTGGCAAGTCACATTATAGTTCGATGTGATTTAGTTTCACAGTTTATCAAATTTAAATACTGTTCACTCCTTTCAGTTCAATTCTTTGTTTGAAATTAAAAATACTCCTTCTTACAGTCATATGAAACAGAAACACTCATACGAACTTCATTAGATAAATATTGAAAGAGCAAATAATGCATATTCATAGTCAGGCTTTGCTTATCCCAGTTACTCAAAGTGCCGCTTCTTTAGCAATAGTTCTCACATTCACCTTGGTATGTGATTCATCGCAGTTGGAGACCTAGGGATACGTATACAACGCAGGAAGTGTGGCGCGACGGTATTCCGAAGCTTCGGGAACGCGATTCTCGTTTCTTCTCAAAGCTTCGGCTTCCAGAAGCCTCCAAAAAATTGTGAAACGTCGTTTTCTAGCTATAAAAGAAGGAAGAATTATAGCCTGGTGTTGTGAACTGTACTTGAGTCGTAGGTATCTGGAGTGTTAGTTCGCGAGGCATGGATGACGTGCAGCAGTAAACTGTCTTCGCGTAGAAACGTCGAGTGAATTATTTACGATAGTGAATCTAAGAGTTTATTCGTAAACAATTTCCAAATGCCTTGCCTACAGTAATGGCGTTGAGGTAAAGGAGACACGCATCATAGACAAGGCTCCCCATTACAGTCTCCTTAATTCTATGGTGCGTTGCAGAGTCCTTGAAGTTTAACATGCATTATACTGATTTAAGGTGCACGCTGGAAAGTCACTGGGATCCCCTGAGATTTTCAGAGTGACAATCTTTGAGTCAATATAATCATTTGTTACACGGTGCCAGAAGTGGTATTTAGAAGCTAAGATGGAAGAGATGCTTAAAAAATTATTGGAGAAGATGGGCAGGATGGGAACTAAAATAACGACAGTGATGACGGAAATGATGACCGCAATGGAAAGAGAGGATGGAACCCAGCATCAGGAACATGGAAGGGAAAATGGAATCTGGAACAGAAGAAATTAATTGGTGAGCATAACAATGTGCAAGATAAGGATAAGTGTTCCTTACGATAGGTTGCACACAAGAATAGCGTTAATACTTAGCAACGGGAAGCATTCTTTCTTAGAGTTGGTACTTCTGCTTTATAATTTTCACTAGGATCAGGTATGGTTCTCGGCGTCCCATTCTATATTGGGCGTGAAAATCGCTTAATTTTACTCAGAGGCCTTTTTATCTAGCTGAAATTCTTTTACGTGCCGTAAATCTACGACACGGGACAAACGGCTTTACTTCCCTTCCGAAGGAAACCATGCTAAGGATTTTTACACCCGAAAATATCCATCGTCCTCCGCCTGGTTTTTACCCGCGACCTTGGGTATATGAAGCTAGCATGGTAACCATTACACCACGGAGGGCAACGCAAGACATTTGGAAATCAACTGCTCAACCCATGAACAATTTTCGAAAGGCTTCCCCAGGTCAACCTCAAGCGAAACCCTAAGAAATGTTCCTTCCTTTTGCGCCCCCTGGGAACATCGTTAGGTGTAATGGAGTAGCTGCGGCTCCTGGAAACTGAAGACTTTAAGCGGTGACCAAAATCAAAGAATAATCAACAATTACTCTGTTTCTTGTGTTCCTTCACAAATTAAGGAAAATATGCGGTAGAACTTGCTATTATCCTCGAATAGCTAACACAACTGCCAAAGGAACGAAGAGCCTTTCAGTGGTCTGATCAAGCTGATGTGCCTTTCCACACTCTGCGTAACACCCCGAATCTAGGTTACCCCACCTCCGGTAAGTTCATCATGGACATGGATACCAGCAATTTCGGCATCAGGGTATCTGTCGGAAAAACATATCGGAAGCAGTACAGGTATATTTGTGTAGAATCCCGTCCAAGACTAAATGGAACTGCTGTAAAGCACGAGAGCTGCTGTTAAAGAAAGCCTGAAGCACCTCCGCAACTACCTTTACGGGCAGGAGTTTCACCTCTGAATGAAACATTTTGCTGTAACTTGGATGTTGATCTTTAGCAACTTGGAACAGTTGGTCCGCCGAGTCCAACGATTGCAGGAGTCTGGGTGGCTCAGTTCTGATACAAAGGTCATGAGTTCAAACCCGGCCAAGACCGATTATTTTTAGAAGAGTCAGCCCCATGTCAGTAGGATTTTACTCCCTTGCGGGACGAAATTCTGGCACATTGGCTGGGAGGAAGAGACCTTGAGGAGTGAGTAGCTGGAGGATTGAGACATAGGGCTGATTCTGACAGGCAAAGAATCAGGCGAATGAGTTGCGTGGGTGGACGTTGATCCAAGAGGCCTAAATTATGCGCTGTTAGATGTAGTGGGACTTCATTGTAATCAGGAACTGCGCAGTAGCGGTTCGTGGGTTATGGCATTGGGGTTCAAAGAAACTAGGACTGTAAACAACAAAGTATTTAAAATTATATAAATAACTTACCTTATAGCCAATATCCCACATGATATGTACCACCTATTGATGTGCTGAGTTGGAATGTTTGTACTTAAAATCCATCCTTCTTTGTTTCTGGATAGCAAAACGGTCTATCACCTTCCCATTAAAATCCAATAGCTGGTTGAACATCTCCTTTTCTATGGACGGCATTGCAAGTGCATTCAGTCTATCCATCCATCGTACTCCTTATAAATATATTTTATCCTTTCATACCTGAAGAAAAACATATTTCTGCTTCAGCTAATGACATTGGGATCGTATTTATCAGTTTAAGGTTTGGTAACTTCGCCGAGGTACTCACTCAAATTATTTTCCAGTATAAACTGCAGTAAGTCAGTTACACTCTTTACACTTCGGAAGTCATTTCTAGCATAGATTGTTCTATGTTCTGTTTCTAATTTGGTTTTATCAAGAAACGGGTATGAATAGTAATATGGTCCAAGGTTTCGTCTGGAGAAACTTTGTTAAAGTTGCAGACATTTTCATATCCCAACAGTGTTGCAGCTCTCAAATGTCCAGTAAACTGAAACCTGTCTGATGCTTGATTAACTATTACATCGCAGACTTCCTTTGCCACGATAGTTATAGACTGACGAGACCAGGAAAAGGACACGGTTTCTTTGCTGAATCCTGGTGCGTTTTCATTTTTTCAGATATTGAGTTAACGCTATCTCTTATTATTTTTAATTCATAGATGAATGAAGCTACAGCAGTCTCTATTGAAGAAGAATTTACAGTTTGCTTTTGTAGGACATTGTACAATATTTCAACATGTGGCAAAATTCTATAAAATAAAAAGTGTAGCCAGAAACTGAAAAAAGGTAACTGCATTTTGTGGGCGTATAGAGCTGGTGGACGTACCTGGTGGGGCTGGGCTGCGCAGCGACGACTGGTCCTCTATCCGGCGTTGCAGCTGCTAAAGTCGATTCTCGATTCTCCTCGGCTATTGGCGGGCTCAGCGACGAGCAATTGAGACCTATTTATATCTAGCGTTGGTATTTAGCTACGGTGATCTCCAGGGAGTGGTACGGGAATTAACTTAAATAACGTCGGCACTTTTCGTTCAGTCCAGGTTTATTTCTCTTTTTCAAGTGTTCCCGAAAATGTTGCTGGCGCGATTGAGTTTCGATAATTTCCCTCGAACAAGAGCATAACGCGCATGAAGGTAACTAAACTTTACGCGGCGACGAATGCAACTGTTACGTGCAGAATACTTGTAGACACTTTAAAATTCCACCGTGGCTTCCTTACACGTGACATTTATTTCAACTGTGTGAATCACTGTAATAGCTTTACTATATTTACGAGGATTCTTGATTCGGGCATCACAGAGTCTACGTGTAGTTACATTCCAACTGCCTGAAAATTGCGGCGAATACTCTATATTTATAACAAATTCTACCCACGCGCAAAACCCTCAACTCATAATCTTATGGGCCCATTTTTGGCGCCGAAAGTGGCTTGGGGTGCGCTTCTGCCTTGACGTGATTAACTGTAATTGGTCAATGCGTCTTTCACGTGATTCTTGGCCTAAATTTCCTCGTGGTTCTCCGGTTTATGTCGCCTTCACATTCTCTTGCGGAGACGTGACCACACTTTGCAATAAACTTTTCCCTCTTGCAATAAACAAAGAAATAGCGTAAACAACTGAATTCGACGCTTGAGAACTCTGGGGTTGAAGTTAGAAACGCTTTCCAGGAAAAATCACTCTGAACATCCAATATACAATAAATACATGATATCTTACTTACTAATTAATCTAAACAATTTAATCAATTACAAATATTGGTTATGCGCTTATTCACATGGGCGATAATCCGTCTCAATTTTCAGTCGAAGTTTCTGCGCTTAGTTAATTGTGGAAGTATGGAGGCTTGCATCCTCAATTTTCTCCAGATATTCAACAATTGTATCCACGTTTTCGTACACTGTGCAGACTGTGCGAGAATTGGAGTTTCATCTGTTTGTTGAACCACGTGGAAGTCATCTGCCAACAATTTCGTCAATAATTTTAATTCTTTGCGGAGCATGACGAAGAAACTTGGTATCTCAGCAATATTTGCGAAGAAAATCCTGACGTCTTTGTTCTGACTCGCTGCTTGGGACATTATTACATTTAATTGGTGAGTATAACAATGTACGAAATAAGCATGTGTTCCTTACGATAGCCTGCACACCAGAACGACGTCCACTAGAAACGCTGGCCCCATCGTATTAATTTTTTGCTATTATTCCCTACAACTTCTTTAAGGACATTCATAATATATGATGCTAACGAAGTTGCATTATGTCTGGAAGGATTTAAGAAAGTCCAAAATCGCTCCACTGGTTTTCCACTCGGCAGAATGTACCTTAAAACAATTAAGAGCTGACACTTAGATGAAACGTCATCAGCTGTAATTGATACAAAATCTGCATTAGAAATCTCAGAGAGAATGATGTCGCAACTCACAGATAACTTGCTGTCCAACAATTCATTTTGAATTGTCTTCATTATCCCTACAAGGTGGAGACTATTTTAAAATGTTCTTTAACAACATTATCCAGGGCTGACGCGAAATTAATTAGCCCTCTAAATACTCCAGGATTGTTAGAATTCGTCATTTCATCATGGGCTCTCAGAGCCACCTTGAACTCTCCGCAAAATTTGATGCAGTCAATTTTTGACAGCACACATCTAGTTTTTCTTACTTGCTCATTGTGCAATTCTATGCTTCTACGAAAGCTGGGTTGTTCCCACATGTGAGAGAGATCAATACAAAAATTGACATGTAATTGTGATGCGACATGTCTTAATTTTCTGAGACAAGTGCCCTAAATCCACTATTCCAGGTTTTGTCCTGCTACAGTCTTTTCCTTTAGCAAAATTTAAGCGGTTAAAACACAATCTGTAATATTTCACCCGGCAAGCCATGCAGTTCTTTCGTATATTTCGGTTTTAAACGAGCGTGAGTATTACTTGCCATTAACAGTTTGCTTTTGAGTTAGAGAAAGATGAGGTTTTGGTCTGCCTGTTTTATTTCATACTTGTCTTTAAGTGAACGTTTAGAAAAGTCAGTTTATAAAGAAATTTTACAATGTTCATTTTCCTAGCTACTTTCAATGGAGTATTCACCACCGCACAAACACTCACACACACTTTCAATTTAGCACACCTTTTAAATAATTCTCTTTGCCTGAAAACTGTGCATAAAACCAATAATGCAACTTCGAATTCATGTGCGTTGACAGACAAGTAACGCAAGCTCGCGTAAGGTGGGTGAGGGGGAAAAGACACTCGTATAACTTCGTGAGTCGTCGCTGAGACAAATTTTAGCGACTGCTGAACGCTTTTCTTGCTCCCTCCTCCTTCCATCTCCGTTCCCCTCACCGACAAACTCACGCTTCCTTGGGATCTATGAGACGTTTGAACACATCACGAAGGCATTCCATCGTCGCGCCGCATAATCATCTAACAAGATTTCTTCTCATTTCAAAGGGAATGAAAAATTATATTGTAATAATTTATAGGGGAAGAGGTTTACTTCGAATTTTAATTTTATAAAGGACGAGCCGCGCCTGGAACTGCGTGTTACATAGTAAGAAGGGGAAGGGCAGGAAAATCAAGATGGAGCAGTTGCCGAAAAGCAGGACAACATGATGATTACTGAAGAGCACTTGGCGTCAACACACCCTGAAGAAGCTAGTCGCCGCATCTTTAAAGTGCCAGCATGGAAACTCGTGGGTCTCTGACACGTAGCAGTGGCTGAAGCATCAATACAGTATATTGGTAGGGCGCTAATAACCTAGCAGTTGAACGCACTTAAACCACAATCGTCATCAGTATACTGGCCAACATGTTATTCTGAACCAGCCCGGGCATTAATGGATTAGCTGGAAGACATCCAACATCCTACAGGATCCCCTGAAACTGGCAAGCTATGACCTGTTGGTGAATGGCGACAAATTTCAGTAGTGTGACCTCAAGAGACATGAGAAATAAACAGAAGTTGTGAAGTCATAGCATAGGACAGCCCATGTGGTATTCATCCATATCCAGAATTGAAACTCAATTTATGGATGCTCTTTAACTGTTGTGGTTCTTAATGTCTATATTGGGCATAGAAGGCCACATAATTTTGCTTAGAATCCTCTTTATCAGGCTTAGGTTTTTTATGTGCCATATCTACAGCATGGGACCAACGGCTTTACTTTCCTTCCAAAGCAAGCCATGCTAAGGATTTTTAAACTTGAAAAAAATCAATTGCCTTACACTGTTTTTGAACCCACAACCTTGGGCACCAGAGACTAACATTTTACTCCCTATATCATGGAGGACGATCCATGTCTAAAGGTCTAACCAGGAAATTACGGTATTGAATTTTTGGATGGAGTGCCATGCCTTCTCTACCTACTGGTAAGTGATAAAGCAGCAAGTGAGAATAAGTAATTGAAGGCATGTTGCACAAATAGTCTTATCCTCACTTTTTTAAAAGTGAGAAAAATAGAGTTTTGTAACCCCCTTCCAAATAAAAGAAGAAAGAAAGAATAGTTGGCACTGTGGTACATAGAGTTAGGGTTAAAGGGCTCACCTCAAACTCCTTGCCCCAGTGATTCTCCAGCTTTTTCATCCTACTGGAAAAAACCCACCAAGCCAAAGTTTCAAGTTAGTGAACAGGAAGAATGACTTGGGACCATGTCTGGTGAATAATGTGGATGAGCAACCCTTTCAAAGCCCAATTTATACACTTTTACCATTGTTATCACTGATGTGTGGGACTGTGCAATATCCTGATTTTTTTTTATACTGTTTAAAACCTGCTTTTGCAACAAATGGCACTGCAGGCGATGCATTATCCTGGTGAAAAAAATTGTTTGCATGCCAACCTTGGTCTTTTTTCAGCCAACGCAAGTTTCAAACAATTCAACAATGAAACATAATAGGGTTGTTATGGTTCTGCATTTTTCCAAGTAATGTATGAGGATTATTCTTTGGGAATCCAAAGTCCTTACCAGCTGACTTTGCCTTTTTCTGTGCACTTTCACCAGCCTTTATCCATTGTTTTGACTCTGGTGTGCAATGATGGATCCATATTTCATCAAGTCACAAATCAGCACAAAAAGTCTTGGAGATTGCGATTAGACATTGCCAGACATTGTGTCGAAATGTTGTTCTGGATGTGCTTTTGATCAACTTTGAGATGTCATGGCACCCTCCTCATCGCCAACAAGGATATTATGCAGTCACTCTGTTGAAACGCCTACAGCCTCAGCAATCTCGCCAATTTTTATTTGGTGATCCTACATTACCATGTCATGGCTTTTTTCAATGGTTTCCTGTGAGGTGACTTCAACTGGATGGCTGGAGCGCACCTCACCTTTGGGATTGTCTGACCACTTTATATACATTAATCCAAAAATAAATGGTCTTCATTGATGGTGCACAATTTGAATAAAATTTATCCAATTCTTTTTTGATTTGTGTGGCAGTCCAACCCTTCAAATGAAAATGTTCAATAACAGTACAAAACTCAGTTTTTTCCATTTTCAATTACAGTCAACACATTGACGAATTCTATGGCTATCAACAATGAACTGTACGCTGTATACATTTTTAATGATCCTTTGAATAATCAAGCTTACTAACCATGAAGCTGCAACAAAAAGGTTCCATTATTTCATGGAAATTTACCAGATTTATCAAACCACCCTCATAACATTGACATTCCTTAATCTGAATGAAGCATAAATTAGGCCACATCTCTCATATTTATTAACAAAAGAATACCCTTGCACATTAAATTTAGATTTATTACATTATTGATTACTAGAAACTAAAACTTGATAACTTATAACCTATTTCATAACTTATCAAAGTAAGACAAATAGTGACCCTTCTTCATGAAGATATCATCTTCACGACAAACAGATGAAAGACTTCTCTATAATTCATGAAAAATTGGAGGCACCCGATTGAGCAGTTCAAATGCACCTTTAGTTTTGGTGGAGCTATGGGCCTTGCATATTGATACTTATTGGTAAGAGCACATGATTGCAAGCAATAAAAGTTGTATTAACTTACAATCAAACTTTTAATTTTAGACCATCCATAAACTACTACTATTTGTACCAAGCAAGAGATGGTAGCACTAATAAAAAATCTTTGGTTTTAAGGGTTGGGTTGTTTTTGTTAACAGCCATTCAAATAGTACAAATATATAAATATGTAGTTCACAGCTTTTACAGGCATATTACTGCATAAATCTAGTGTTACATTAGATTACTATTGGTAAAATGTTGACAGCAAATTTTTGGGTGGAATTCATCACATCATGTACTTACTATTGAGCATGTAGTAGACAAAGTAAAAATCTTAAATTTTACATCCACATGACTTTCTCTAGCCACTACCTTACATTTTTACTTAGCTGGCAAACATTATTCTTACATAAACTAGGTAATGCATAAGGAACTATTTCTGTAAACAATGTTGATTAATAGAAGTAGAAAAAGCATATGATGTGTTCCATTCACATGAGTTTCTGAAACAAATTATTCTTACAAAAGTTTATTCTTCCATCTACTTCATGCTAATCAAGATAAACATTAGCAGAAATGGTCTGATTTATTTGTAGTTACTAAAGAAATAAGGCAATATGCTAGGATAAGGCGAGTCAAATCTTTTAAGAGTTTTTTAACAAGAAGCACTTAGAAAATTATGAACTTAAATAAAAAAAAATAGTAATTGAAATAAATTGTTATATTTTGTGTAGTAATATTTAGGCTATCTTTTATGGTTTACCCAGTTATCAAAGGTCATTCAGAAAGAAGAGGGCTTCAAAGGCTATTTCCAGAAAATTCAAAATGTGTGTTTTATTTGTAATAAAAGTATCATTAACATATGATATTTATACAAAACTAAGCCATTTTTATGAAAATTTAAAATAATGAAAAATCATCCACATAAAGGTTAGTTCAGTGTGTGTGGGGGGGGGGGGGGGTGTTGAAAATCTATTTGTCACATCTTTGAAAGATGTTGAACTTACACGCCAAGTTTGGTGTTTAACCAACTTTTTGTTTATGGTTGGAATGCAACTTCTCTACCTGCTATGTACTTTAGAGAAAGTAAAAATAGAGTGAATGAACGAATACCTAAGTATTAAAGCAATTCAGAAAAACTTTTTTTTTGCCCCACTCAATTGTAAGATTCAATTTTTTATGGTCAGAATTTTTAATTTTTTAAATGTTACGGATACAGAAGCATTTTTTGCTCAGAAGCGTCAAAATATTCTGGGTTGAACCAACCATCACCTTTTATTTTCAGTTATTGAAGACTAATACCATTTGGCTGGTCCATTTCCAATGGCTAAAAGTTTTCTACAACTAATATATATTTATATTACACTAATAAACATCTCACTTCTGAAGTTGTACAGAGACATCTTGGAAATAACATGGAACTACAAGATGTCCCCCCCCCCCTCTTTCTTTTCTTTGCATTTCTTTAGTGCATGGCCCAGTAATGAACACAGCTTGACAATTACTTAAAATAGTGTATCACAATCAATGTTGATAAAATAATCTATCAATAGTAGTTGCTATTGTGTGGAAGATGTCTCATGACCAGAGGCAACATTTTGTGACTAAAATTTTTTAAAAATTAACATTAATTTCGCACTAAATTTTGGGCAGGATTAGTGAGTAATGAAGTGACTGAAACAAAAATTAACAGGTGACTAAAATAACATCAATGTTGAAATCACTCATTTCTGAATTAAAACCTTTTATTTCAAATCAATAGAATAAAATATCAGAAAACTGCAACATGCAACAAGTTGACATTTTCATTTCTCATACGAGATGTCTTCATAGAAAAAGATAGAAAGTAAAATTATTTTGGTAGAGTTATTATTTTTTAGCTCAATCTATTTTGCCCAGTGTTTCTCCAACTGTTTTAAGCCATCCAAAAAGTAGGGTTTCAGAAGGCCCTCAAAATAGGCATCTATTTGAGAGATGACCTCCTAGTTAAGATGTGAATTTTTTTCAGCTGAACCACTTTTTCAAGTTTGGAAATAAAAAAATCTTATGTGTTCCATTCACATGACTTTCTCTGCTTCTGTGTGAAAAATTATTGTTAATAAGCTTATTCTTCTATTTACTTCATGCTAATCGAGAAAAAATTAGCAGAAATAGTCTCTTTACTTGCTTCCTTGTAAGTAGAAGTGAAATAAGGGAGTATTCTTAGGTTAAAGTGAAGTCAAAAGCTGGTTACTATGTGACTGAAGTTCCTTTGTTTGTATGGACACGAGTTGACAAATTCCTGTATGAGAAAAGTACAAGTTTTTTAAACCTGAAACCAAAAACAAGGAATATCTCAAAAATGATCAACTCCTGGAAAAAAATGTATAATTGTGTGCTTTAATGTGCTCTACATTTTTAGTGTGGTAAGTTTTTGTCCATTTCTTACGGTTTAGCAATTATGCAATTTTTAGTAAAATTCATCTGAATAAAGTGGTCTTCAGAGGCTATTCCCAGAAAATTCAAGATATACATATTATTTGTCAAGTAAGTATATATTTAACATACAATATTTTAATCAAAATTGTTAGAGCCATTTTTGAGAAAATCAAAATTTTCGAAAAAAGTTCCATGTAAAGGTAGTTGGGAGTGGGGGGATTTTCTTGAAGATCTTCGTGTCGCATCCTTGGAAGATACCAAACTTAAATACCAAGTTTGGTATTTAACGGTCTTTTCGTTTTTGAGCTATGCTGTCCACAGACACACACACACATGGACGTTTTTCCAAAAAAAAAGCTTTTTTTGCATTCAGGGGGACCCAAAACATGTATTTCCCGTGAAATCTTGGTATTGAATGGTTGGGTGCATTACAATACCTTCTCTATACACTATGTACATAGTACGTGTAGAGAAAGTAAAAAGTCATTAGGGGCCAAATCTGGTGAGTAAGGTGGATGTTGTAGTAATTCAAACTTTAATTCCTCAATTTTTGCCATAAAACTGAGCAGATGTGCATTGTCTTGGTGGATGAGAACCTTCTTTGCCAGATGAGAGTGCTTTTCTTGATTTCCTGGCTCAACTGGTAAATAACGATGCATGATAATTCTTCCTTTCTGCAAGTAATAAGTGCATCCCAAAAACTAGGCCATTACTTTGTTGGTCAATTTTCACCGGCTTTGCCTTTGTAGTATCGTAGTAATTGATTCATTGATCACTCAAAACCACATAATTTTGGAAGAAGTCACTTTCATTGCACGTCCTGAATGCTGTTCATCATTTGTGGATGTTTTCAGCCACATTTCAACTCATTTACCTAATGTAAATTGTTGCCAGCACAGGAGCAGATATGCCATCAACTTCATCCAACTCGGCTTTTGTCTCTTTTAGTGTTAAGCTTTTTAAATATTAGTGTCTAATCACTGCATGAAATTAGTTTTTTTTTCAATCTTTCTAATATAAACACAAGTTTGTTGATTTAATCACCTATGACAACAAAACCACGTGATGGATATAGCTGAAACATTTAACTGGTATCTGATAAGAGACAACGCTTACTGTCTGAATACTTTTTTTGATGCTATGAGTACCATTACTTGACTTTCTAAGGATTTATTGAACAGTCCTTGTATTGTCCTTCTGTCTGTTACAAGAAGTTATAAGTAGAGAACTTCTCTCCCTGTCGCATTTGATATCACTAGCCAAAGGCAATAAAGAAAAAGTGGCAAGACTTGCCTTTTGTTTTAAATGCCAAGAGTGCTGTTACTACAGGGGAGGGGGGGGGGTGGCAAAAGTCGTGATTGGTAATTTTCTAAGTTTGTTTATGCGAGGTGCTTCCGGAAAGTAAGTCCTGATGACCGATAAAGAGAACAAAAACATCACTAAGTAAGACATATTTATTGGTATAATTAATTACATACTCACTGGCTTCTTTTCAACATAGTCACCACCATTGTTGAGGCATTTATCGTTACGATGCACCATTAATAGTATGCCCAAGTCATAGGATTCTGCTGCCAATGTCCGCAGCCATGAAGTCACTTCATTCTGCACCTCAGCGTCACTGTGAAAACGTTTTCCTGCCAGAAAACGTTCATGAGGTGGAAGAGATGAAAGTCACTTGGAGCGAGGTCGGGGCTATAGGATGGATGTTCAAAGACCTCCCATCCAAAGTTATTCAACACATTTCGTGTGGCATTGGCTGTATAGGGTTTTTCATTGTCATGCATAAGCATAATGCCTCTTGTCAACATGCCACGTCTCTTGTTCTGGAATGTCCACCTGAGTTTATGCAACGTCTGGCAATATCAATCAGTATTTACCCTCGCGGTAAAAATTCACACAAGAGGACACCATGTCGATCCCAGAAGTCAGTGCACATGATTTTTTTTTGACAGAGATTGCTTGAATTTGGTCTTCACAGGCGAACCACTATGCTGCCAATGTCTTCACAGGCGAACCACTATGCTGCCAATGTATTCTTTGTCATTTTGTCTGTGGTGTGGCATGTTTCATACCCAGTGACAATATTGTCAAGAAACTTGTCACCTTCCCTTGCATATTGCTGTAGGAATGTCAATGCTGCGGCCAGACGTTTGGTTTTGTGTTCATGTCAGTTGTCTAGGTACCCATCTTGCACACACTTTGTGAAAACCAAGCTCTGGGAGACAATTTTGTGCACAAGCAAGCGAGACATCTGGGGAAACTGACAAGAGAGTTCTGAAATTGTGAAGCGCCGGTTCTGCACAATTGCTTGCCACACACTTTCCAACACTTCTGGCATCACCAGGGACGGTCGGCCATTATGGTCTTCATCGTGAATATTGGTTCTTCCTTCCGTGAATTGCCTGCACCATCATCTTACCATACTGCCACGCATAATGCCCTGTCCATACACGTGGCACAATTGATGATGGATCTCTGCTGGAAATTGCTTTTGAGCATGCAAATATCAGTTGACTGCATGAACCTCGCATGTGGCGGGAGACAATGTCGGAGCAGCCATTTTCTCCTAGCACAGAGCAGTAACCACTGCCATCACAAAACTGAAGCTTTACTACGATGTTACCATATACTTCCTCTCTTCTGCGCACGTGCATTCCTATCTGACTGGTGGTGCCATCTCTGGATGTAATTGGTACTTACTTTCTGGATTCATCTCGTACAATAATTAAATGTTACAGTGACGTAAAAACATTATTTTTGATTGCTACCCTAATAAAGAATGGGAATATGAACAGATAAACATAATTGGGCCAGTCAGCAATTGTGTACTAAGGCATCACAACAAATTTGGTGAGAGAATCAATTGGTGGTATATCAAAATTCATTGCATGATTTTTATTCTTCAATACAAATATTTCCTCCCAAACCATTAAATCTATGGGTCCATTTAAGTGTTTAATAATTTAAATTAAATGGACCCATAGATTTAATGGTTTGGGAGAAGATACTAAAGAATAAAAATCATGCAATGAATTTTGATATACCACCAATTGATTCAACAAATTTGTTTTGATTCCAGTAGTTAGTAATGCCTTAGTACACAATCCACCTAGTAGTAGTAGTAACCATAACAATGTAAATAAACAAGATCAAAAAGAAACTGAGTTGACGATGCAATAGACCATTTTATTGCAAAACTAGTCCTTGGATTTCAAAAAGATAAGTGGAGAATTGTTACAATTATTAATTGCTATATTAATATTTGTGTTACTTCACTGTTACTAGCTTCCTTTTTACATTTATAAGTTAAATTAATGTTTTATTTTGTAACTTGTAATCACTTGTAAATGAACAATGAGTAACAGTTGACATTATTGGTGTAGCTGAACAAAGAAACAAGGGACTTTGGGACAGCAATCCGGCATTGTCTGAGTGTTCCAGTCTCCAGAACTGCAGAGACCCTCCCTCACCTTTTTGAATAGAACAATCATTTGGTGAGTATTCCTTGTTCACATTATTTGTATCACACAAATATCACTCACATGACTTTCTCTACATTCTATAACAAACTATTCTTACAAAAGGTTATTCATGTTAAAGATCATCATTACCAGAAATGGTCTTATTACATGTTTCCTTATAGGCTTAAGGGAAATTTGGGAATATACTAGGCTAAAGCCAGTTAAATCTTTTCAAGCTGTGATGGCTGAGAAAATGAATAAATATTGGGAAATTAAAACCATAAGAAGGAATATGTCAGAAATGATCAACTTGTATTTTGTGTTTTATCGAGATTTACATTTATTTTGTATAAGATTTTGTCTATCCCTTACTGTTTAGTGATGCAAAAGTCTTTGAAATTAAAAAAAATCTTCAGGGGCTATTTTTGGAAAATTCAAGAAATACATTTTATGTATAATGTATCTCTAATTTCATCAAAATCATTTAGTGTCATTTTTGAGAAAATAAAAAAATTTTTGAGAAATCTTCCATATAAAGGGAACTTTGATGTAGAGGGATTTTTCTGAAAATCTTCATGACACAATCTTCAAAAATACTGAACTTAAATTTCAAGATAAGCAAGCACTTTTCAATTTGGACACCCAGAAGTGCATATAGACCATCCACATGCGCATGCACACCTTTTTGGACTAAGGAGGTTTCAAAACTTGTATTTGTGATGAAAACTCAATACTGAATTTTTGGGAATGCAATACTTTCTCTACCAATGATAGAGGAAGTAAAAATTGAATTTAATTACACACTGGTTTGAAAATTACTATTGAGAGAAATACCTTTATTTATCTCTTAAGTTTGTAACCAAGTTTAACAGGTTTGCTGTTCTGCTTATGAAGACTAAAGGAATAACTCTCAGCAGAAATGAAAAGAATATTGACAATATATCTGTTACAGATTGTGCCAAACTTACAGAGCACAAAATCATACATTAATTATCTTGATGTATATATTCTGCACTTAAACACAATGATGATGCATACATTTCTGTACATGATTAAAAATTTGACAGTGGTAATTGTACTTGAGGGGCCTATGTAAACAAGAACCTCACTTGATTCAGAATTTACGTATTTCTCATCATCAGTCTATCCAACAGTAAAAATAGGACATTGCTGCAGAAACTGTGATATAAGCAATAGAGTATAATCTGATTTTCTATGATATATAAGAGCAGACAATGAAGACCATTTAATAAAATAAGCATACAATACCATTTGAGGCGGTTGTAAAACAATAAAGGAGGGTGTGCAATGCAAGTAACGTACATCGTGTCAATGTCAAGCCTTAATTCAATTAAGAAATCACAATTATTAGTGCACTGCATTCTGCCCCCCCCATCCCCCAGTGCTGTTTCTACAAAAATCCAGTGTCCTTTTTCATTATTATGTCTTTCTTTTGTTTTTTCTTTTTCGTTTTTTATCATGAAAACCAATATTGAAAGATAAAACATAGTATAAGCAAAATTCATTGCAAGATCCACTGCAACGAGTAAATGTGCTAAATTACATCTATAAAAATTGGCTACTGTTTTTAACTATTGTCTCCATACAGTCCTCATTCAAGTTACACTTTCTATCAATCACTGTACACAACTGGACACAGTTTTCTATTACAAATGAAAACACCACGTACATATGTTATACATGCAGTCTAATCTAACACATTTCACAGCTGAATGTGGGACCCATTTATGGAGTTAGTCATTTGTACTCAAATTTCTGCTCGTGCTTTACTCTATGCACACTTAAAGAAGAATGCTGGTACAAAAATTGATTCAATTTTATCTTCATTATTTTGCACTTGAAATGAATATTAAGTCTGTTGTCAATCTATTCAGATGCAGAAAATAAAAAGATTTTAGGATGTAGTCTCTGAAATGTTCTGCCGCCATGTGGCATGGAAAGGGATCTTCAGTATCTGCACCTTTGTTTTTGGAAGTGAACTTGTGAGGAATTTCTGTAATTTTGGTAATGGTAGAATTTCCACTTGCGGAGCTTTTGCTTTGTCACCTGCTTCAGTTTTGGGTTCGTCAGCCTTGGAAGTAGCATCTCCTGCTGACTTACTCTCTCCTGAAGGATTCTCTGCTGCGTCTTCCTTCGGGCTAACAAACAGCAAACTACCTTCCGCAGGTTTCAAAATGGGAATGCTGTCTCCACCAGGGAACTTCTTACTTCCTTTGGTGGATGGTGGGGGGGGATTTTTATCCTTCTGTCCCTCACACTGATCAACAAACAGCTCGGTAACACGGAGTAACTCATGTGTGATGCCCCATACAAAGTGTGTGAGTGTGTTGCGCAGTTGATTCACACCATTCAAAACCATATGATTGGTGGTTGCTGACTGTAACAGTTTCAAAAAAAAAAAACACCTTGGTAAATAAATGTATATAATTTTTAGAAAGTGTTAACAATATTGTGAAAGCTAAATAAGATGTGAAAGCTGTTTCATGTTCTTGTTTTTATGTATTTTTATCAATGAAGAGCAACCAATATCTTATCATAAGAAAAATTCTTAAAATATTTTAGTACAGTAAAATTACTTCCTGGGTTTCTCAACTGGCTGAAATTAAAATTGAGCTTTATTTATAACATTCTTCAACTGCTGTACTTCTCAGAACCCCTCAGTTCAGGCTCCTTTAAGTGCCTCAAATCTATGACACAGGGCCAGTGACTTTATTTCCCTTCTGAAGAAAGCTGTGCTACGAGTTTTTTTGCCTAAAAAAATTCTACATCACCCACTGGGTTTGAAACCCAGCCCTTTGGAACCAGAACTGTAGGCTAAAGACTAATTAATTTTAAAATTCCCATTGAAAACAACCCCCAACCAACAGGGACAGAGAGAACCCTGCTGGGGATGTAAGCAACATCACTATGAAAATAAATGTGCTCTGGCAATTTATAATTATAGTTTGTGCTTCTAGCTTTTGTTTTTGAATTTGTAGTTAAATTTGGGCCACACCTGAGGGCATCTTTCAGAAGCTTTAACTTCCATTTTCACCTGCAATTTATAAACTTTGAAATCTTGCCTAAACATAGCTATGCCAGATTTATCATTCATCTACTAGAGACCACAACAAAAACAATAACAGTGCCACCAGTGAACTTACACCTGAAGATGGAAATGAAGGTTTTGTAACATGTTCTATGTAATCTGTCCTAAATTTGGATCCAAAAACTTAAATGATTAACCTCGGCTTTACTACTAGCAATGAACCAGTAAAATCTGGTAAAAAATGTAAATATTTAAAATTTGTTGAATTTGCATTTTTATTACAATTGTTCTTTTAGACATACCTGAAGCTATCACTGGTTAAAATTGGAAAGGTACTGTAATCCTTTGGTGAGAAAACATTTGTAGGGTGCTCTTCTCTCTGGAGGGGTAAGGGTACATGCTACCTCATGGGAGCTCAGTATGATGTCATAAATAGATCTACGAGAGCGGATCAAAAAGTAACTTGCAATAATTTTTTTCTGCCTTGGTATTGCAGCTGGAATGTTGCAATTTCACACAGATATAATTTGAAGTTTTCACCACAGAAGGATTTTTTGTTTCATGTGCAGCTCTAGCGAGAGAAGTGTGAACTATGCAACGAAGATGATATACAAATTACTGTCATCCACGTGTGAAGAGCAGAGGTTTGATATTTGTGGGCCAAAAGGCATAAACAGAGTAAAATTCACAGGGACATGCGTGAAGTGTATGGACCATAGCAATGTCTCCCGGTGATAAGCATTCTTCCAAGAGGGCCATGTGAAATTAGTGATTTGCCACACTCTGGGAGGCCAGTAACAGCTGCAACCCCGCAGAATCTGAGAGCCATTCAGGCAGCAATTTTGAACAACCAGCGTGTGTAACTGCAAACCTTATTGCAACAGTTCAACGTTTTATATGGTGCAGTGAATGATATAGTTTATGACATGTTGAAATTTCGTAAAGTTAGTGCTCGCTGGGTGTCTAAGAACCTGACAGACAACCACAACGGCCAGCCAATGATCAACAAGCTTGGATCACTTAACGAGGTTCACTGCAGAATGGCATGACTTTCTGAAAGGAATTGTCTCGGGTGATGAGTCGTGGGCATACCACTACACGCCCGAAACAAGGTAGGGAAGAATGGAGTGGAAACATGCTGGTTTCCCAGTAAAGACTCAATCTGCTAGCAAAGTGACAGCTTGTGATAGTGTTTTGGGATACATGGAGTTTTATTGGAGGACTTTGCTGAACACTGTGAATGCTGCAGCCTACATTAAAACTTTAGTGAAGTTGCATTGTGCCCTTCGTGGCAAACCACAACAAGTCTGGTTTGGGATCTCGAGCAGTGCGGACGTACCAGTGGGAGGCAGGTAGCAGCAGAACAATGGGTGTGGATCTGGTTGTTTACCGGGCGAGGGTAGGAATGTGGTCGGGCAGGCGACCGTGGAAAGCAGGTAGAGGGGTGACTGGAGCTAAGGAAACTACAAAGAATTATTATTTTATGGCTTTTGTATTACTAGCCCTGCTTGTGATAGGAGGAGTTGAAATAAATCCAGGACCTGTAGGAGATGAAAGATGTGGAAGCTGCAACAAAGCACTGAGGACCGGACTTCTTTGTATTTCATGCGCGAGATGGTACCATTTTGGCTGTCAAAAAATTAAGAGAGAACAGAACATAGAAGAAAACTGGTCATGTAAGGACTGCAGGAGAGATGTGACCGTCACCGCAAATGACAAAAAATTGGAGCAGCTGCAGGAGGAACTACAAGGCTTACGCGACAAGCTGAAAACAGCGGAAGATATTATTCGGAAGCTTAAAGAAGAAAACCGCTTACTGAGGGAGACACGGGAAGATGACCTAAAGAAAGAGGAGAAACCATGTTTGATCATCGGCGACTCTATCGTTAGACAGGCGGGAACTACAAAGGTAGCTTGTTATCCTGGCATAAAGACTGACGGCCTTCTGAGGGAAATTGAGAAGAAGCGAGAGGAGGAAGAAAGCCATCGTATTACACGTTGGAAGTAATGACCTACGAAGGAGTTCTGACTATGTGATGGGAGACATGTATGATTTAGTTAAGAAGACAAAGGCACTGTTTCCCTCAGCAAACATTGTCATCAGTGGAGTTTTGAGGCGACGCGATATCAACTGGAGGAAGGTAATGCAGGTAAACGACGCGTTTTCGTGGGTGGCTGAACGACTGGATGTGCAGTTTGTGGACTCAAATTCGTGGATTGACGACTGGGACTATGGACGGGATGGTGTTCACCTAAACAGAAGAGGAACTTCAAAGTTGGCAGCATTGTTCGCGAGGGTATCTGAGTGGAGCGGTGTCACTGGGCAGCACTGACAACGGCTTCGGGGAAGCGACGATTCTCAGGTAGGGGCACATTCCTTAAGGCTGTTGCAGGTAAATTGCCGAAGCATCATAAACAAAACTTTAGAATTTTGGAATTTAATGGAAATAAGTAACCCAAGTGTGATTATAGGTACAGAGTCATGGCTCAGTGTTGATATTAATGATGCGGAGATATTTAGATCAGATTACAGGGTGTTTAGGAGGGACAGGGAAGGAAGGGGAGGGGGAATCTTTATTTGTAGCAAGTAAGATATTGTGGGTGGAAGAAGACGTAGAAATGACCATTGAAATTATCGATCACGAAAACGAAGCAAATAACATTACATTAATAGCGTGTTACAGACCACCTGGCGAAACTAACTTTAAACTCTTCATAAATTAGTGGAAAAAATTTCTTCGGAAACGGGGAAAAATGTTATCTTAGCAGGAGATCTAAATTTGCCAAATGTAAACTGCAATGGGCAGTTATTAGGAGGCGAAGCTCAATGTGTTGTTAACCTTCTGGTTTGGGATCATGGGCTTTTGCAGGTAGTCAAAACAGATACCCGGAAATCGGCTGTATTGGACGTGTTTCTATGCAGACCTGAGTCATTGTTTAGCGCATGAGGTGAGGTTTTGCCAGGTATAAGTGACCACAGCTGTGTACAATTAGACATAAACTGGAAGGTGCGCAACCGGTTTGAAGGAGAGGAAATTATTAGTTTTAACTTCTGCAGAGGAGACGTAGATGGAATTCAGACTTTTCTCAAAAAGCAATTTTGCCTGTTTGTAAAATCTGCAACAAATGTAGATGCAGCATGGGATAGTTTCAAAATACTTATTTCGGAATCAATAAAGAAATACGTTCCATACAAAGTTATCAAACAAAATAATGATCCAGAATATTATACAAGATCCATCAGAATACTTAAACGAAAGTCTAGGCGCGCATTTCATAAACGGAAGAAGTCAGATTGGCATTTTAACAGATATAAAGAATTAGCTAAACAATTGAAAGACGAAACGTTGCAAGCCCAGGAGCGGTTCTTAGAACAAATTCTTAGCGGGACCAATAATAGTTGGAAATCTTTTTACAATTATGTAAGTAGACGCAGGGGAAATAAACTTGGCATACCAGAACTCAAGGAAAATGGAATTACCATATTGAACGATAAGGAAAAAGCGAACGCATTAAATTCACATTTTTGTGTCTGTTTTTAACAAAACGGATTATAATTATAAATTGGAAATTGAGGATAGTGGAAATTCCGTTTTCCAAATAATGGCATCCAAATTGCGCAGAAGGATCAGAATGTTGCAAAATCGAAAGTCAAGGGGGCCTGATAATATACCGACCGAAATACTAAAAATTGGAGGAGAATCCATGATTCCGTACCTAATGCTTTTATTTAATATGTCAATAAATAACTGTGCCTTACCGGAAGACTGAAAAACCACGATTGTAGTTCCAATTCATAAAGGGAGAAATAAAACAGAATTAAATAATTATGTACCAGTCAGCCTAACTTCAGTAGTGTGCAAATTGATGGAACATTTAATTGTGGAATATATACGGGAGGAATTAGAAAACAAAAAGTGGTTCAATAAAGCGCAACATGGGTTTAGACCTGGATATTCGTGTGAAAGCCAGATAACGTCATTGTTTCAAGATTTAGCAGAGGAGGTGGATGCAGGGGGAAGAACAGATGCAGTGGTGATAGATTTTTCCAAAGCTTTTGATGTTGTATCATATAATGTACTTATCCAGAAGCTAACTGCTACAGGAATTGATAAACGCGTAGTTCTATGGGTTAAAAATTTTTTTGGAAGATCGCAAAGGGTAAAAGTAGGCAAGGAGCTATCTAAAAGGGGTATGGTAAGCTTGGGCGTACCCCAAGGCTCAGTACTGGGGCCGTTACTTTTTCTTATTTTTGTAAATGACATAACTGTTAATATAGAATACCAGATAAGGTTGTTTGCAGACGATTGTATTATTTTCAATAAAATTAGAAATGTTGAAGATGAGACTGCTCTCCAGGGTGATTTAAATGAAATTAGTGATTGGGCTGCTGCAAATAAAATGAAAATTAACGCTGGCAAAAGTAAGTCAATTGCATTTAATAGATCTAGGGAAAAAATTCTGCAAAACTATCACATGGGTGGGGAAAAAATTCCACAGGTGGACAGCTGCAAATACTTGGGAGTTTACTTGGCGAGTAACGCTGGATGGGACGAGCAGGTAAATTCGGTATCTAAGAAAGCGTGGAAAACACTGCACTTCTTAATGAGGATTTTAAAAAAGGGGAGTGCAAAGTCCAGGGAAATCGTACAAGTCCTTAGTGCGGCCGGTCATGGAATTTGGAGTAACTTGTTGGGACCCGTATAGAGTAAATCAAATTGATTCGTTAGAAAAGATCCAGAAAAAGACTGTAAAATTCATAAAAAGGGATAAATATTTTGGGCCTCCAAATGCTGAGGAAATAAAATGGGAGCCGTTGAAAGTTAGGCGTGAGAAACAGAGGTTGTGCGCTTTATTTAAAGCTTACGCTGGCTTAAACGCATGGGAGGACGTTACTGACAAACTGGAAAACCCAACTTACTAGGCATGAAACGATCATCCATTCAAAATTAAGGGTAGAAGATACAGAACTGACGTGGGAAAGTTCTCCTTTGTAAATAGAACCATAAAAGACTGGAATGAATTGCCTGGAGCAGCCTTTCGGGGTTGTCCCCTGTCTCTGAAGAAATTTAGGAAAAATCTTGATTTTAATGTTGGATAATTTTTGTAAATATTCCTTAAATGAAATGCTAGTGATTTCATATTGTTGTAAATACAAATGTTAAATTGGTTGGTGATTCTAATTATGAAATTAATTAATCTGAATTGAGAGAAAAATTAATGTTTTCATACTTGTGTAAATAACTATTATATCTAGCTTACAAAGCCATAAACTGGCAGCTGTGATTTATTGTTAATATATCTTGTATACATATATAACTCTGCCACCGGGTGATACCCACTTGCAGAGAAATAAATACATACATACATTAATGCTGATGATGTCAAACTTCTTCATGACAATGCTAGCCCCCATGTTGCTGCTGCTGTTCATCAGAAAATAACCAAATTTGGTTGGGAGGTGCTCCAGCATTCACCATACAGTCTGGACTTTGCACAGTTGGACTTTCATCTGTTTGGTCCCATGAAGACATTTCTGGTCGGCCAATGCTTTGCGACAGATGCGGAAGTGAAACCAGTAGTCCGAGATGGCTATACTCCAGGGAAATGGACTTCTACAAACAGGGCATATTGAAACTGGTATCATGATGGGACGTTCCAAGGCCATCATGAACCTACAGAACTCAATCTAATCTGATCAAGACTGTATGGAGGATAGGACAAGTATTTTACTCCTGCAGAAATTAAGTTAATTCTCGTGGATTGTTCTTGGTGCAACCTTCCATGTTGACCAGTCTTAGGACACTTTGTTCTCGGTTCATTGAAAGCTTTTAAATCTTTAATTGGAGCAAATTCAGGCACAAGCAAACTGCTTCTTTTGACTTGAGCAGAGTAAGCTTTTTACCACCCGGCCTTAACTGTCCCCGTTAACAAAATGCTACACAGAGCAAAAAAAAAACAAGAGTATATAGTGAATAAAACATTTGATGTGTTACATTCAAATAACTTTCTCTACATCTCTTTACAAATTATTGTTAAAAAGGATTTTCTTTTATCTACTTCATGCTAATCGAGATAAACATTAGCAACTTCCTTATCAGTAGAAGGGAATAAAGGGAATACACTTGGCTAAACTGAGTCCGATGTTTTAAAATAGATTACTATGTGATTGAAAGCCATTTCTTTAAATGGCCAGGAGCTCACAAGTTCCCATGAGCTCACAAGTTCCCATATAAGAAAAGTATTTTAAAACTGAAACCAATACAAGGAATATCTCAAAAATGATCAACTGCATAAAAAAATGTACATAACATAAATTGAGGTTTTAACGAGACATACATTTTTTGTTAAGTAAGTTTTTGTCTGTCTTACTATTTACCAGTTATGCAAAATTCATGAGGAATAAAGAAAATTCAAGTTATACATTTTTTCATGTAAATATATTTAATAAACAATATTTTAATCCAAATCATTACAGCCATTTTTGAAAAAATCAAAATTTTTGAAAATTTTCCCATGTAAAGGGTGGGGAGATTTTCTTGAAAATCTTTATGTCACATCCTTGGAGATACTGAACTTAAATACCAAGTTTGGTATTTAACCAGAGTTTTGTTTTTGAGCTATGTTGTCCAGAGACCTTTTTCTAAAAAGGCTTCCCCCTTCCAGACTCAGGGACCTCAAAACATGCATTTCTATGAAATCTAGATATGGAATTTTTGGGTGCAATATAATAACTTTCCTATACATTATGCACATAATATATGCAGAGAAAGTAGTAAAAACGGATGGAATGCACATTACTCACCTGTGTGACATATGTGGGGATGATCAGCAGGCGGCGTACGTTGGTGCACTGCGCCAGCGCCTCGTCAAATCCTGGCTTTACATCAAAGTTGATGAGTTCGAGATGTGTGAGTTTGGGCAACAAACAAACCCCACGTAAAATACTGAACGTTGGACAGGATTTCCCCTGCCCCTTTTCTAAACGCAGCCTCTCTAACTTTTTCAATTGTGACAACGCCTCTGGACCAAACTTCTCTGGCATATCACAACATTCTCCAAGTTCAAGAGATTCCAAATTCTTTAGTGAACCCAAGACTGTGGGATCCTTCTTCCCCAAGTCCTTAAATGTTGTCAGTGACTGTCCAAACAGAAAAATAACTGTATGAGCTTAAAGAGCAAATATGCATGGAATGCCCTATACTAAAAGTACAATCTTAATCATCCACCTACTCACCTAAACTTTTTTAAACATTTTATCTTATATTGATGAAATCTTAATGACAGACACCAGAATATTACATTCTACTGAGTTTTACAACTGTGAAATATTTTTAAAAGTTCTACACAATTTTAAGACAAATTTATGCAAAGTTTTAGAAATAAAATCTCTTTTAGTTCATTTATTAAAATAATCTCATGCTTAAGTTTCACACTTATGTGAACAATTTATGTTCCAAGTTTCATTATTCTAGGTTCCAGAAAATATGGTACATTTATAGAGAAAATAATAAAAATAAACAATACATACATTATAACTCAAAAATCTTTAATACATTCCAACTTCATATGCATTGCTAACATGGCTCCAAATATTTCAATACCAAAACAGAAAAGGGGAAAAAGTTTCCCTCCAATTCAAAAATTTCCAATACTATAATTTTTTTTACTAAAAGGTTATGCAACTTTGAAATTATGCATATTTTCACATTTCTTAAAAACACTAGGACTTTTAATTAACGAGTCACATTGTAACTTCACTTTAAGGTTTCTTATCTAGAAACATCCTTTTGCCAGCATCTTCAGCTAATGACTGTCTGATTTTTTGAACTGTGCGTTGTCTTGGATTCCTCTATAGTCAGAAAAATGAACTTAAGTTCAGATTGTCATCTGTGTTGACATCCCAATTCATCAGCCGATTTTCAAATTTGTAAATAAATATCTTCTTGCAGATCTTTAATTTATTGTTGTTGCCAACCGTTTTCAGTATGAGAGTAATCTCAAAGTAAGGTCTCCAAAGCGCTGGTGTCACAGGGAAACTGTTTGTGTGGATGTTGGCCATACTGCTTTTTTTCTTCCTCCCTCCACTCTCTACAGAAACCACCGTACATCCGCTAAAGCCCTCAGTCTTGGCTTGACCGCCAGTCATAATGGAGCTCCTGTTAGCCACTACGGCTAGGTGCGAAGTTTGCAGTTATTCGCTTTTTTAGTGCAAAAGGGGTTAAACCATTTGAAATTCATTGACAGTTGATGCAAGTGCATGGATAAACTTGTATGGATGTGAAAAATGTCCACAAGTGGTGTAGAGAATTTGCAGATGGTTGTACGGAAATTCATGAGGAGGAAAGAAGCGAGAGACCGTCCATTTCTGACAAAACAATCACAAAGGTTGAACAAATCATGTTTCAAGATCGGCAAATCACTCTCGATAAGCTCTGCATTGTTGATCCTGAGATTTCTCGAGGTACCATTCATTCGACTTTGAAGAGTTGAAAATTCGGGTCCCAAGAATGCTGACAGAAGATCACAAAAGACAATGTGCTGAAACGTCCCGCCAATTTCTTCAATACTATGCAGATGAAAAGGACAACCTTTTGAATTCAATAGTCATGGGTGGTGAGACCTGGACTTTCCACTTCACATCTGAGACCAAACAACAATCACGTGAGTGGCGGCTTTCTCGTGCATTTTGGGATTGAAAGGGGTTATTGTTGGTTGACTTTATGGATCCCGGGACAACAATAAATGCTGACAGGTATTATCAGACATTAAATAAACTCAGACGGGCAATTCAGAACTAAGAAAAGGAATGTTGAGCAAGGGCATAAACCTTCTCCATATGCTCACCCCCACACTGCCCGTCAAACCATAAATCTTCTGCAACAGTTTGGATGGGACATCACCACCCATAGTCCGGACTTAGCAGCTAGCGACTACCACTTGTTTCCCAAGTTGAAAGAACACTTGGCTGGAAAGCGCTTTAGTGACAACGAAGTGAAAAATGAGGTCCATCGCTTCTTTAAGAGCATGGCAGCAAGCTGGTATGACATGGGCATATAAAACAGCCACAGCATCTACAAAAATGCATTGATTGAAATGGCGATTATATGGAAAAATAGAAAAATGTTCAAGCTTCAAAACTATGTACCATTTTTTGTCAAAAAAGTTTTTCTTTGTATTTTAAAAAAATTGGAAACCTTATTTTCGGGATTACCCTCGAAACATTACTTCTGATTTTATATCATGTCTATCTTCCCAAAAATGGTAAGCTACTACCAATTTGTCTATTTCTTTGTTATTTAAACAAATGAACTTTAAGTTAATTTTTTCGACGATAGAGGAACACAAGACAATGCACAGCCCACCAAACCAGACTGTTGTTAGCTGAAGGTGCCAACAATGGCCAGTGAAAACATGTTTCCAGGTAAGAAACCTTAAAGTAAGTTAAGAATTCAATTCATTAATTAACAATTATTGGTTTTATTGTTATACATGTTTATTTCCAGTCCCCCTAAAGTAGAGAAGAGTTGTTTATTGGACTCACCAAATGTTTGAGAGCTGTAAGATGCTTCAGTGGAACAAGGCTAGAGGTGAGAACAATGCCACAGAGACTTTTGAGGCGGAGTTCCTGCAGGTTCCTCAAACTGCCCAGCACTGTCAGGTTTATTGTATCACACCTGCACAGTTATGTAATACAATCATAAATTCTTACAGCAGATAAACAAGCAATATAATTAATACGTAACTAATTTGAGTCAAATATGGACACTATAGACTAAGTGAAACTATACAGGAAAAAACTAAGTAAGTGAAACTATAGTGTCCATATTTGACTCAAATTAGCTACTTAATAAATTAAGAGTTTCACTGTATAAGCCACTTCACATCATACCTTGTTGATAAGCAATATAATATTAGAGAAAAACAAAGAATATCATAAAAATGAATGCTGAGAAAAAAAAGTTTAATCTTCAAAGACATATTTTCTGAATTCACATAGTAACATTTAAAGTGGCATATACAGATATGCTATTTCTATACTTCACACATGTTGCTAAGATAAAAAACCTAGTTTGGATGAAGCATATGTAATGAACTGTCCATGCAAAGTATTTTCTCCAGTTGTAATGTCTTTTGCTTGTCCATTTGTTTGTTTGTTTGTTTGTTTGGGAGAATGTGTATACCAGAGCAAGGGAAAATTACTTCCAGTCTAAAAGTTGATATTGAAATACATGTGTCAAGAGGGACAAAATACTAATCAATTAATGCTTAGGTTATATTGTTATTGATGAAAATATAAATAAAAAAAATGAAGGCATCAGAATTTATATAGTTATTTATGGTGTAAGAGTGTAAAGTTATGGTTTTTGATTTGAGCAGGAATATTGTGAAACAAGATGCAGTTGAGATTCAAAAAGAAATTTTACACTCGCATGTCATATAATGTTTTTTCTAAGAGAATTTTCTAATATTACAAGAAAAGCAACAAAAGATGAAATAAACTTGAGGTTAAGTTTGAGCCATTCACCATTCTTTCCAAACTTCATAAATTTCTTATATTGTGCCTTATAAACATTTAGGAATTTACTGGGTAGTGAATTTGATGTTGCTTCTTTCAAAGCTCTAAGGATCAATTCTCAAAATCTGCCATTTTCTCAAAATAATCACAGAACAATAATAATATTGGTTTATCATGGCCTGCTATAATTTGAATTCTTGGTAATGGTAAACTTATGGTCCATATGTTTATTTTGAAAAAAACAAGAGTCTCGTTTTCAACTTTGAAATTCTGCCAGGCGACCTCCTGATGCAGAGGCTCATCAAACCACCACTAGGGACAAGGACAAGCAATGTCGGCAGTCGACTAAAGGAATTGACAACAGAAGCACATAGCTTCTGAAACATGTTTTCCAATAATAAAAGTAAGTGATGTAGTGTTACAAAATCTACTCCACTAATTAATCTCAATGCTCTCATCATAAGGTCATCTGTGTATAGTAAGCCTGGTATTTCTTTATCCACTATTGCTGGACAGTGTTGCTTTTTTTCTTTTGCACTTTCCATTTATCATCTATGAAAAGATTAAATAGTATGGGGCTTGAGTGGAAGATATAAATGTTATGACAGCATCACTGCTGATTCTGCAAAGAAAGAAAGAAGATTTCCTTGGTACTGTGAAATTATGAAAATGCCATTCTGCCTCAGTTAGGTAGCAGTTTTATCGAGGTTTATATAACTAAACCTGACTCAGTATACGATTATTAATATTTAGATAAACATTACTTATCAATTAGAATGGGCTGAGAAATGCAATGTCACAGCTGGGATTTGAACAGGGTTCTGCTCAATGGTTAGAACAAGCACATGGAAAGCAGGAGAACCCTGTTCAAATCCGGGCTGTGACATTGCATTTTTCAGCTGATTTAAACAGTAAAACACATAACCTTGGTGAGGCGCTATTACTGTGCAACCCAAAAGCATCCAAACCACTATTCAGTGTTTTCCACTGTGCACATGGAAACATGATGAAACATAGCTGCTGTACACAAAGTCACAGTGCTGACTTGTTTTTCTCTGCAGTATTGAGCTGACAGTGACATCATGTGGTTGAGTTATTACCAGTATGCTTTATCATTTTATCCTGTACTTAGTCACAAAGTGTATTATGGCTCAGCATTTGTTTTCTATTGCACAGTGTGTATTTATTTATGATTTATACGTGTTAACACATTTTGTGAGTGGACTCTCAATAGTGTATACAATAGCAAAAATTGACTCACATTTAATATTTTTCATGGACGAGGCTTGGTTCCACCTTCATGGATATGTGTGTACACAAAATAATTATTGGAGCTCTGAGAAACCTAATATTGTTCATGAAATACCCCTTCATAAAGAAAAAATTGGTGTATGGTGCACCATTAGTGGAGAAAGAGTTACAGGCTCAATTTTTTTTGAGTCAATAGTTGATATCAATACAAACGTGAATACAATTTTGCAACCCCCTCTTTTTTTTTTTTTAGAAAATTAACAGACAGAGAGCATGGTTTTGCCTTTTTTCAACAAGAGTCTACAACAGCTCACACAGCCAATCTTTCGATGAGAACAGTTGAAAGTGTGTTTCAGGACAGAATTATAAGTAGAGATTTGTGGCACCCTTGATCCCCCAACCTAACCCCTGCGGTTTCTATCTCTGCAGTAAAATGTACAAGACAAATCCATACACCCTGGAAGAATTAAAACAAAATATCCAGGAAATTGCCAGCAAGTGAACTATGGCAAGTGATGGATAGTTTCCTGAAGATGTTCCACAAAATATTTGGACAATAACATGGCCAATTTCAGCATCTCCTTTAATAACATTGGTCAGTAAAGCCTTTAAAAGTAGTTTTAAAAACGTTGTATGGTTTATCCAGGTCTGGTGGCAGACAGCAATACGCACTGAGAGCGCAGCAAAACACTGCATAGCTGGTTCGCACGTTTTTCGATCACCTGGTAACACAACATTACCAATATAATAATAATTACTTATCCAACCTTTTATTTTTGAGTCTATCTTGCATGCGGACAGTGGGAAAGGAGAGCACTATGTGGGTACTTGTAGTAGTATAAATAGTAATTGCAAAATAGTTCTACTTCGATTGGAGCATGCATAAAAAAAATGAACTTACTTAATAGCCAGAGCGTTAATGACTTTAAGCTGCGGACATGTTGTGGCAATGCTCTCAACAACTCGGGAAGGACAGCGACAGAGGTCTAGAGCTGACAGGCTGGTCACTTGACTTATATGACGACAGAATTCATCCCACATGTGCTCTGTGTCATCTCCAGGGACCAACATCTTGCGAAGGTCCAGATGCTGAGTATCCCTTCTTTGGAGACTTTCTGCAAATCCTCTCCAGTCACCAACCTGAGAATTCTTCATACGTACGGTTTGCCACTGCACCAAACACAAAAGAAACACATTGATAACATACATTTCATTTCCAGACTGCACCAATTTCATATTGATTTATTTTGGGTTTTCTTCTGAACCACTATAATAAATCTGGAGTCTGAAAGGTTTTGGGAAGAGCAATGTCACATTATGCTTAAGAACATCCTTTCCAAAACTAAGAATAAGTTCATTTATTTAGTTTTAAATTCAAGCTCTGTTACATCATGTCAGCATATTGGGACTCTGACAGTGTTTCTTGATCAAGTGTAATTTATGGTTCACAATTTCACTACAATGTGATGAGGGATCAATTCACCACCCAAGATGCTGCCATAGGACAAAATCACAACTCATGGATGTGAAAATGGTAGCATTTTTTCAGTGGCCTCCTCTTTCCAGGTACAAATAAATATTACATGAAACCTTTACTTCCCTCTGTGGTATAATTGTTTAAGTCTGACTATTATCCAACTCCTGCCCTACACACAGGTTGTGTGGAGAACAAAAAAAAAAATATGTGTTTCATTCACATAACTTTCTCTACATCTCTGCAACAAATTATTATTAAAAAGCTTATACTTCTATTTACTTCATCCAATCAAGAAAAAATTAGAAGTAGAAGCGAAATAAGGGAGTACCATAGGTTAAAGTGATAGTCAAATGTTGGTTGCTATGTGACTGAAGTTCCTTTGTTTGTATGGACAGTGTAGTTCCTTTGTTTGTATGGACAGGAGTTGACAAATTCCCATATGAGAAAAGCATAAGTTTTTCAAGGCTGAAACCATAAACAAGGAATATCTCAAAAACGATCAACTGCACGAAAAAAAATGTATGTAACATAAACTCTATGTTTTAATGTGTTTTACATTTTTTGTATGGAAGGTTTTGTCTATCTCCTACGGCTTAGTAGTTAATGCAAAATTCCTCAAAATTCATCCAGAATAAAGTAGTCTTCAGAGGCTACTCCCAGAAAATTCAAGATATACATTATATTTGTCAGGTAAATATCTTTAATATATGATATTTTAATCAAAATCATTAGAGCTATTTTTAAAAAAATCAAAATTTTTGAAAAATGTGCCATATAAAGGGTAGTTGGGGGTGGGGGGATTTTCTTTAAAATCTTCGTGTCACATCCTTGGAAGATACCAAACTTAAATACCAAGTTTGGTATTCAACAGATTTTCGTTTTTGAGCTATGCTGTCCACAGATGCACAGGGACCTGTTTCTAAAAATGCTTTTTTTTTTTGATTCAGGGGGTCTCAAAACATGTATTTCCAGTGAAATCTCTGTATGGAATTTTTGGGTAGAACACAATACCTTCTCTACACACTATGTAGATAGTATGTGTAGAGAAAGTAAATAAAAAAAAAACACTAATTGATCTAATAGTTGGCTAAACTATGAAGCACAGAACTTAAAAGTACTAATGACATTGTAGGTTGCCATTGGGATATGTCTTCAGTCTATCTCTACCTATCCAACTCCTGTTCTACACATGACTTGTGTGAAAAAACAATTGAATTAACACAAGTCCAGAAATATTTCAAGAACTATTTTCTTAGATATTAACTGTAGCTGCAGATCCAGTCCTATCGGCATACCAAGGTCAAAATTATTTCCTGGCAAACCATTTACTCAGATCTCTGGTAAGGGAATATATTTATTGTACTCCATATTCTAATTTTTATTTTGGAGGGATTACAAGGAGTAATTGGTACTGTTGCCCCTTCTATAGCTCCAACTGCACAGCACTGTACGCATTTGCTATATTGTGATAGCTCATTTAAATGTTATTTACTCTCTTTCAAGAGGACACAAATCCAAAGTACAGAAAGACAGGCTTAGAATTGGCAATGATGACTTTCCAATTGGTACCATGTTGCAGTTCACTTCTGCCAGCTAATAGGCTACATCATACATGGGCTTACACAATACATTTGTCTTCTC
Organism: Hymenopus coronatus; assembly: GCA_030762935.1. Taxonomy (NCBI): domain Eukaryota; kingdom Metazoa; phylum Arthropoda; class Insecta; order Mantodea; family Hymenopodidae; genus Hymenopus; species Hymenopus coronatus. The sequence goes on from CM060894.1 coordinate 7,019,201, forward strand.
TAGTTTGACATCACCTTGTGGTTTACCAGAAACATTTGTTACAAAACTTGGCTGCCCATTTCCCTCCGTGCACATCCTCCATCTGTTCTCTCGTCACAGGTGTGTCACACTTACTTCTGTTCTAGTCCAGTTCACGCATGAATAACATTAGAAATGTTTACAAGTGTATATGTATGATACATATGTGCTTACATCATCTTGTAAGGAAGTTGTAAGGCAATTTGAAACTAAATTTCCTAGCGTGCGTGTTTCAAGTAGAGAGGCTGTTTATTTGCTTGTAAATCAATTTGTGATAGGAAAAGAAAGGTAAACAAGCATGTACTTATGGAGCAGAAATTAGACAAAATTACAGAAAAGTCAGAACGGTCACCTTGAAAATCTCTTAGGTGCCTTGCACAAAAACTGACATTTTGAAAGCTTCAGCATGGAAAACAACAGAACTTTTAAAACTCAAAGCATACAAGGTCACTGTTATCCAGGAATTGCTACCACATAATCACCGGTCAGGTAAATTTCTGTCACTAGATTTTGAGGAATGTTACTGATGGAACAATTGATCCACGATTAACACTGTTCAGCAACAAAGCACCGTTTCATTTACATGGTCATGTGTCATCATAACACAACTAATATTATGCTACAGACAAACCCAATTAAGTTCATGAAATTCTCTTGCATGACCAATAAATCGGGATATGGTGTGCAATAAATGGATACTGAATAATAGGGCCTATTTTTTATGAGATACCATAAGTGCAGAAAGATACAGAAATAATACACTAGCGCCACATTTCGACTGCTGATGGATACTGGATGTCAGCCTGGATCCTGCCACCGTGCATATAGCTGATGAATCATTACAGTTTATTGAGGACATTTTTGAAGATAGAATCATTAGTAAGGGTTTATGGCCTGCTCGGTCCCCTGATCTTACAGCATGCAATTTTTATTTATGGGGCAACTTGAAAAATAAAGTATACAAAACTTATCCCCACACATTAAGAGAATAAAAATATCAGGACAGAAATTAATGCTATTTTGGAAGCTGAGCTGTTCTGTGTGAATGAAAATTTTCTCAGAAGATGCCAGAGATGTATTGATGCAGAAGGATGGCATTTCCAACATCTCCTGTGATAAGGTGTGTTTTGTGTATATTCTGATAATTGTTAATGTGATTTGATATTTTATTTGACCAGGAGAGGGACCCTGTGCCTGATGGCCAAGTTTTATAGCATACTTACTGTACTAGTCATTTACACTGAAAATTAGACTTCTTGTGTTGTTTGCAAGAAGCAAGAAGGTCTGGTTCCTGAGCCAGAGTAGGGAGATCATGTACAGACAAGCTCTGGCTCATCCAACCTAAACAACAATGTATGGTGTCACATTTTAGTGGGTCTGTCAAACCAGTACTGTGTGCAAAAGTTAATGTTTTTTATTATATTAATGGTAGTTTTAAAATAGTTATTTCAGTTTGTATTGCTAGAACCAAATGTGATCTGGCAGAAGTTTAAATTCCCAGTGCAGTACCATCGTTAATCATTGATTATTAAAAGAAACTGGCAACATATTAAGAAAGCAGTGCACCTCAGTAAATGCAGAATTATTTTACTAAGCATCCCTTTTCTAATAATATGCAATAATTCCTAGGTGTATTAATTAAATTTTGCTTTAGTATTCCTTGTACCTCAGCAGTATGCAGGGTTTTGCAGAAATATAAAAAAATATGCTTAATACTTCTGGTATTGTGTTTCATTTTTTCTTTCCTGAAGTTAATTTTTTAACTGTTATCCTAATAGAATACATTTTAATATTTATTAAAATAGAGATCAGGCCCCTAACCTGCTTTGTTAAAATGAAACTTCAACCCTATGCGATTCTTGTAATGTGTTTCCTGGAAAGTATGGAACCAACCAACAAACAACACATTTCATCTCATGGTTTGTGATCAAGAATGAACCATAGAAGGAAGGGGTTACATTGCAGCACTTTCTAATAGTTTATTTGCCAAACAGTTCTAAAAAAATGTTAAAATGATTAAAGAATATGTTACACACCTATGAAAATATTCCCACAATTGTACACAAATCAAACATATCCTTACTGTATCATAACAACCAAAGAAAGTGAGCTCGTGCCATGTGCTAATGTTTGATGCAAGGTTGTGTTGGTCTATCACAGTATTGTACACCAACTGTGGTATATTAGTCTACAAACTGAAGTTACAAAAGAATTTTAAGCTTTATTAAATCTGTCGACAAAACTATACAAATGCCTCCTTTGCCATAGTCATAGATCTCTACTCTGACCATTTTATGGGCATACTGTGAAGTTTACAACTATATATATGGGAAACACTTTGTCCTCCATTCTGGCAGACCTGTTCGTCAATAACCTTGAAGTAATGTAACTAAAACATTTTCACATTACTTTTGATGCTGGCACAGATATGTGGATGACATCTTTGTTATTGTACCAGAGAAATTAGTTAAAGATGCAGTTAAATTGTTGAATTTGCAGGAGAGATCAATAAAGTTCACAGTTGAAATACAAACAAATAATTGCCTAAGAACAATTTTAATGAAATGGTCTTTTGGAACAGTGATACGTATGAATAGAATATTTTTGAGTTTGGGTTTGTAACACTCAAATGCCATGGGAGCATCATTGTCGATGGTTTCCAATTCAACCCAAAATCTCATCAATATGCCACTTTCCACAGCTTGAGTCACACACTAGTCATCTAACAGAAGCTCAATACAAGCGGGAACACACACACATACATGATGTAGAAAAATTAAACAATTTCAGTTTGAACTCCACCAATAAGATAATACATCAACATAAAAGTGAAAATGCTAAATGGAACTACCACTTTGGAAAAGTTAAAAAAAATCCACACACAACTACTGTGTATTTACTTTCCATCCATGATACTTCTGGAAATTATTTAGAGATCACAACATAAACCTGATATCACAAAATACAGACAACATCAGAAATGTACTAAACAACTTTTTGAAAGATAGCATGCCAAAAACAAAATTATCCGGCATTTACCAAATGAATTGCCAAGATTGCAGCAAAATATATATTGACAAACGAGGTGAAATCTAGACGTTAGAAAAAAGGAACACATGAGAAACATCAGATTCGAATACATAGACAAGTCCACTATTGCCCATCATTTTTGAATAGGGAATCATTACACAGTACCGGAAATAAAATTGTCAAACACTTAAAACATCCTTGGGAACTAAACAATGGGAGAGCATCTTTATTCATGAGCATGAAGGAAATCTCATGAATTTTGAGATTGTTGCCCTAGATGATGTCATCCAGTTAACAAAGATGAGAGATGGCAGCACAACTCTTAGTGGAACCAGACACAACAAGGGAGCAGCAGTCAAAGATTAACTGAAGATAGGGAGGATATTCCCTGAAACTAAAAAAGATCAACATGTAAGTGGAGAATTTTAAACTGTTTTTAAAATGTTGATTCATTCTTAAACGATTGTTTTACAAGCATATGTTTGAGGCAGGAAGACAGAAGTTTAATGGAGATATTACACAGACATGCTCTGAAATAACTATATATGAGGGTGATTCAAATACAAACATAACTGAAGCAGAGTACTGTGCAGGCAGATTCCAGCACGATGGTATGTTAGGGAGGGGAACCATTTTCATTGATGATTACCCTCAGTAAAGTCCAATTGTTAAGATTAAAAATAACTCTGAGTAAAGATAAAAATATTAATTTTATATTTATTAATCTGAATTTAGATTTTAAGTAAAAAGACTTAAATATTGTTAAGGGACGCCTCTCAGCTGGAAAAGTTCTCACAATGTTTTTAGACTATAGAGGAAATTTACTTGTTAATTTTCTTCACAATTGATGTATGATGAATGCAGCTTACTATTGACAATTGTCAGCAAAAGCCACCTATCAAAACATAAGATGCCAGGAGATATCATCATTCTCCAGACAACACTAAGCCCTACAACACAAATTTGACAATGGAAAAATTGGAGTATAGCACTGGGAAACCCTTGAACAACATCCTTACCGTCAGGATTTATTCCCCTGGACTTTCTTTTGTTTGCGCCCATGAAGGAATTGCTTAGAGGGTAACAATTTCAAACCAATAAAGTCAGGAACATGTGCACAATTGGTTGACAACACATCCTCAAAACTATTTTTGAACAAGGAATGTTGAAGCTTCCAAAGTGTTGGCAAAGGTGTGTAGAGTATGAAGTAGAGAAGGTGTCACTTCTATATATGTTTAACTTAATGTGTAATTTAAATACCCATGCAAGTAACCAACAAATCAGATTTAAATCCCTAGCAGTAAGGTGGAAACAGCTTAATGCTGATAAAAGCATTTAAAATCAACCAATAAGAATGTTTTGCTGAAAATTTGCATGCATATTAAAAGCATAAAAGCAGTGTTTACAAACAGCAGTAAGAGGATTACTGTCAGATTTGTCCAATTCCAGTCACAGTCTTTTCTGTGTCACAATAGGAATGGATTTCGAAGGGCCTGGTACGTCATAATTGTTTTCCTGGCTGCTTTCTGCACTTGATTCACTATCACTGTCACTCTCTAATACACGTTGTATCAGTTTTCTCAAACCCTCCTCATCATTCACACAGACATGAGTGAAATAATACTAAACTGAAATTATTTTTCCTGGTGAATTACAAACACCACATGTCAGCATTTCATTCCAGACACATAAAAATGACATCTATGATAAGGAGCCTAAACTACATGGAGTTACATCTTGCGAGCGGAACTTGTCATACAATTCATATGCCAAAAAAGTGCGTGTAAGTCCTGGTCATCAAATGGTGCGAATGGGTTAATCAAAAGATATATATAAAAATTACCACCATTCAAATATAAGTGTTAATTTTTTTATATATATTCTTGTAACCATATTAAGAGGCAGTTACACAGTTTAAGCCCAAGCTACACATGCTGCTTCAGCATGGCTGACACTTTGGTTAAAGCTTTGTTACTTTCACAACAGAATAACCATGTTCAGCTTTACTGAGTTGAACTGTAAAGTTAATAATGCTTTCACATGTATAATGAGTGAATTTGTTAACAGCGGCATTGTTCCTAAAATAATTTCTTGTGCATTAAGCAACATTAGTTAAAATGACTGAAACAACAGAGTCAAAACTCTGCAACCCATTTCTCAAGAAGTCAGCATTCTCCTAGAAACTGAAGCAGCACAGGTATTGCAATGCAAGTAATTGGATAAATTACAAACAATAACAAAACCCATATTTGGAGGAAACTGTGATGCAAAGAGCAGATTAGGATGACATAAAACAGTTTTAACAACTCTAGATGCTAAGATTGTAAGGTGCCGGAGAAATGTTCAGCTGCAATAAAATTAGAGTGCTTCCATTTGCATATACCCTTATTATCAAGGAAAGCATTGCTTCAGATGAAGGCTTTGTTATTGAAACATAAACCAATACATTATAGATGCAATAACAATGAGTACAACCAAGTAAATGGTAAGGTAGCTTTATAAATTTAAAACAGAAGTTTTGCTGGCCAGTTAAGTTTTAGCAGCACAAAACTCTATTTAAAGTTACAATGCCTTACTCTACTTCTCAGCGCTATCATCATTGCTATCATGGTATTTATTGTTTTTCAATGCACATGTTATACTCTTCCACAGCTAAAGATCTGTATCAAGATATCACTTTTAGGTATTCATCAGCTGAGCTGATCAACTTCCACTCTGGTCTTTGCCATGCACACTGTTTTTTCCTTGGCCACTCATAAATTATGTGCCATTTTCTAACAGAAGAATTGTTCATTGCATCCCTTGTATTATTTGCCTATAACATTTGATTGGCCAACGTTTTGTGTATTTTATATATATAGAAAGAAAATATCTTCTTTGGTGGGAGAAAAGTATAACATTAATTGAAAATTGGTACCATGTGAAAACAAATATCTTGGCAGAATGGAGATTACGTTGAGAAACAGAGTAAGGTGCTGTAACTTTGTAAATAAAATTTTGTGTTCATATCTCTCATTATTATTTAGTTATGTCAAATCGTTCATTACTTTTTGGATGGCCCTTATTCTATAAATAATTTCTGGTACTTCATTGCCGATGATTTATTTAACTGAAATCTCTTGAACAACTCAGTCATTCCCATACCTATGTGAGAAAGGCTTGCAATTTATATGTTCCAGATAGTATTCTGTTGTTAATCTAAATTGTGTTTCCTCATCACAAATATTCTCTTCTTCAGATAACATGCCGGCTCCTTAGCTTAAACTGCAGTTCAGTACAGTTAAAGGCCAGCTTATCACTTGAACTACTATAGCTTAAGCTAAAATGGTGAAATGCGTTGCTTACCAACGAGGAATGAGCTGCCAAGTCTCGCCACATACGACAAACACGAGCAGCTCGCAGCAGTTCTTGAACCTTCAGATACTGAAACACATGCAGCAAAGAGGAGTACCCTGCACACAGGTTCGTCATGAACTGCTGCATGAAGCGCTGTTCATCCTTTGTGGAGGGTGCTGCTTTAAGGCGTTTTGCTGGCGGTTGGCTAACCCTGAAACAAAAGTCATTGTTTGGATATTCATGTTTATTAACAAATTTGCAACACTTTGAATTCCTCACTCCAAATGTATGTTTTATGTCATTTTGCAAAAGACCAGAAATGATGTTTGCAAAACTTTATGTGCTTTCAAGATCTCCTTTTAAACATTATAGTCTGAGAATTTATTTACTGAATACCATATTTTCTGTGCTACGGTATCAATATACTAAAATTAAAACATGTTACATTCACATGTCTTTCCCTGCCTAATCTGCAAGAAACTATTCTTACAAAAGCTACTTCATGCTAATCGAGATAAACATTAGCAAAAGTCATAATTTCTTATAGTACAAGGGAAATAAGAGAATATACTATGCTAAAATGATAGTTGAATGTTTACAGAACCCATTACTATGTGATTGAAATTTGGTTCTCTTTGCATGGACAGGAGTAAAAATAAAATAAAAATAAAATAATAATTAGAATGAATTAAGATTTCCCATTTGAGAACAGTATAAGTATTGGAAAATTAAAACCAATATCTCAGAAACGATTAACTCCCAACATTGTGTGCTTTAATGAGATATGCATTGTGTAGGCACAGCAAGATGATTTTATCTGTTTACGATTACCAGTTATGCAAAAGTCATCCAGAAAGAAGAGGAATTCAGAGATAATTCCCAGAACATTCAACATATATTTGCCATAAAAATATTTTAATCAAAATTGTTATGACTTATTTTTAAGAAATTAAACATTTCTGAAAAATTTTCATTGTAAATGGTAGTTTGGGGTGGGTGGATTTTCTTGAAAATCTTCTTGTCGCATCCCTGGAAGATGCTGAGCTTCAACATAAGATTTGGTATTACAGTTGAACCCATTTTATATTTAACCCAGTTGTAAGTAATTTGCATTCATATGTAAACTTTCGTAGGTCCCAGCAAAATGTAACTTACAAACCTATTAACAGAGCCTTATTTATGCATAATGCATTTATCCGTAATTCATGTTATACGTATAATTTCAGTGAAATACAACTGAGTTTTATGTAATTATAACTATCTTAAAAGAAACTCGAGGGTATTTTCCTTATCTCTGTTGACAAAGAGCTGAGCGGGTGGCTTTCAGCCTCGGGAACAAAAGACAATAATACTTTTGCTGGTAGAATGCGACAATGCAGCAACAAATGAGAAGTAAAGATAAAAATGTTCAGTATCTGATGTTTATTGCTAAACAGTGGTTTGTCTTTCAGTTCTCAGTTGCTTTTAATCAGCCATGGAGAACAGAAAAAGGAAATGTTATACAATAGATCAGAAAGTGAAATTCATACGACATGGCACTTAATCCACACAAAACCAAAATTGCTTCAGACTTAGGAATTGCTTACTCCATGCTATGTACAGTCATCAGAAACAAAAATGTTATTTTGGATGATTTTTTAAAATTGGGTGTCAAATCAACAGAACACAGCCATCAGCAGGAAGGGAGATGGCACTTTTCACATGGTTCCAGCTCTACCAATCGGTGACAACACGTGAAAGCAAAATCGACAGATTTAGCTGAAATAATGAACTTCATGGCTGATTTCAAGGCCTTATCAAGATGGTTGCAAGAATTTAAAGATTGTCATGGAATCACAATTTGCAGTGAGTTGAATGTTATGGATGACATCAGGGTTCAACACTGGAAGAAAGAGCTTCTACCAGAACCATAAGAGATTATCAGCCTCAAAACAGCTGCAACTGTGACAAGACTGGCCTATTCCCAGCAAGACATTAGCTGAAAAGGCTGACCCATGCAATGGAGGGAAGAACAGTAAAATTTGCCATCAATGTAGATGGATCACTTGTGATAGGAAAATCCTAAAACAAAATCCATGGAATATGAATCCAATAGGAAGTCTTGGATGACTATGATTTTAATGGAACAATGGTTAAAGAAACTGGACATTAAAAGGAAAAAGAGGCAGAAGAAGATCCTTCTTTTTGTGGATCAATGTACAGCACATCCACCTCAAATAATTTTGGAAAATATTTGAGTGGAATTTTTCCCTCCTAACTGTACCAGTTCCCTCAGGGGCTCACCTTGGTGAGTACGGGGAGTAGCGCCCCCGAGGTGCCTGAGCTACCCAGTGTTCGGGGGTATAACCGGACCACCCTGCTTCCTGGGGACATAAATAAGGAAGCCTGGTCCTCCAGGTTGGGGGTTAAGCATTAGGTTAACAACCTAATCTTGTAAAAAAGCTATTGTTACGAAACCTGCAAAAAAGCCTCGGAATGATTTAATGTTGGCGACCTGGAACGTAAGGACAATGCTGAAACCTGGGAAAATGAAAGAAATAGCAAATGAAGTATTAAAATATAAATTAGATGTGGTAGCGCTCCAAGAAATAAGATGGGCAGGGGAAGGTAGAATAGATAAGAAAGAATACACGGTATTATATAGTGGACCTAAAAAAGCTGGACTTAATGGTACAGGATTTATTATCTCAAAGGAAATCAAAAAGAGCCTAATAGAATTTAAATCAATTAGTGAACGAATCTGTAAAATACGCCTTAAAGGTAAATTCAGAAATATAACTATATTATCTATATATGCACCTACAGAAGAGAAAGATGAGATAAACAAGGAAGAGTTTTACGAAAGCTTAGAAAATACATGTAATTCAGTAGGAACTTATGATACATTGGTGATACTAGGAGATTTTAATGCCCAAGTGGGGAAAGAAGACTATTTAAATGGAGTGGCAGGGAAACATTCACTACATCAAATAAGTAATGAAAATGGTAATCTACTTGGACAATTCGCAGTTAGAAATAATATGATTATTAAAAGTACCTGCTTCCCTCACAAAGAAATACATAAAGGAACGTGGAAAATGCCAGGCTCAGATATAGTAAATCAAATTGATCATGTGCTAATTAAAGCAAGACATACATCATCAATTATAGATGTAAGAAGTTGTAGAGGCCCAAATTGTGATTCAGATCACTTTTTGGTTAAAGTGAGAATGAGAATAAAAATAAAGAAGATGGAGAGGGTTCAAGAGAACAAACATATACGATGGGATAGAGAAAAAATAAAAGATAAAGAAGAAAAAAAGAAATATCAAAAGTTAATGAGCAGCAAATTAAATGAAAAAGGAACAGAAGAAGGTGTAGAAGAACAATGGGAGGTAATAAAGGAGACAGTAAAAGAGGTAGCAAAAATAAGTATAGGTGAAAAGAAAATGGAAAGAAACATAGAATGGTATGATAAAGAGTGTGAGCAAGCTATAGAAAAAAAGAACATGGCTAGGAAAAAAATGCTCCAGAAAGAAACTAGAAATAACTATGAAGAATACCGTCAAAGAAGAAGAGACGCTAATAACATATGTAAGAAAAAGAAAAGAGAATATTGGAAAATGCAAACCCAAGAAATAGAAACGCTGATTCAACAGAGTGAGATAAAGAAATTCTATATGGCATTAAAGCAAATGAAACAAGGGAAACAGAATAAAATGAAAGAATGTCTAAGCAAGGAAGGTAATGTTCTTGGAGAAGATAAAGATATACTGGAAAGATGGGCTGAGTACTACAAGGAATTGTTAAATAAACGACAATCAATAAATAATCAGGAACAAGGAGAGAATGAAAATGGAAATGAACAAAAAATGGAAGAAGAAGAAGAAGAAGAAGAACCGGATATTTGGGATGTTAAAATAGCAATACAGAGCCTAAAGAATAATAAAGCACCAGGAGAAGATGACATAATCGCTGAGCTAATTAAATATGGTGGGAATGAAATTATGAAAGCAATACATAAGTTAATATTAGAAATATGGAGGAAGGAACAGATGCCTGAAAGCTGGAAGACAGGCATAATATGCCCAATATATAAAAAGGGTAATAAATATCAATGCCATAATTATAGGGGAATTACATTGCTAAATGTAGCATATAAAATATTTTCAAGTATTTTAAATAATAGAGTGAAAAAATATGCGGAAAATGTATTAGGCGAGTATCAATGTGGATTTAGAAGTGACAAGAGTACGATAGACCAGATATTTGTAATACGACAAATAATGGAAAAATTCTATGAGCATGGCATAGATTTATGCTTTCTGTTTATTGACTTTAAGTTTGCATTTGACTCAATTGACTGAGAAGTTCTCTATAACACCTTACAATGTTTTAAAGTGCAACCGAAAATAATAAGACTAATAAAAATGACAATGGAAAATACAAAAGCCAAAGTGAAAGTAATGAATAAATTAAGTCCGGATTTTGATTATAACACAGGAGTAAGACAAGGTGATGGACTATCGACGACTCTATTCAACCTAGCCCTGCACAGAGCAGTAGAAAAAATAAATACTAAAGGAACAATATTTTTTAAGTCTAGTCAGATATGTGCATATGCAGATGACATATTGATTGTGGCAAGAGATAGGAAAATGTTAGTTGAAGTTTATGAAGAATTAGAAAGAAGGTCAAAAAAAATAGGATTAGAAGTAAATGAAAAAAAAACTAAATACCTGAAAATGACAGCAGACAAAAGCAAAAGAATAATTGAAAATCTAGTAGTTGGAGACAAAACATTTGAAGGGGTATCCAAATTTAGATATTTAGGAGCGCTTGTAAATAATGATAACAATTTAAACGAGTGCATAAAAGAAAGAATTCAAGGTGGAAATGCAGCCTATTATGCAAATTTAAATCTATTAAAAAATAGGCTTATTAGTACAGGGACAAAATACAATATCTATAAAACACTAATAAGACCAATAGTAACGTATTCTGCAGAAACCTGGACCCTAAACAATGTAGATGAAGAAATACTACGAAGATTTGAACGGAAAATACTTAGACGAATCTTTGGACCTGTAAAGGATAAAGACCAATGGAGAATAAGATATAATTATGAGATAGAAGAACTAATTAAGCAGCAAAATATTGTGAAATTTATAAAGGCACAAAGAATAAGATGGCTAGGACACATAGAGAGAATGACAGAAGATAGAATGCCAAAAAGAATATTGAAAGGAAGACTGTACGCTAGAAGAAAAAAAGGAAGACCAAAAACAAGATGGTTAGATGATGTGATGGAAGACCTAAGAAAAATTGGAATCAGAGGGTGGAAAAGTAAAGCAGAAGATAGAGATATGTGGAGGAGGATTGTGCAGGAGGCCAAAGCTCACCAAGGGCTGTAGAGCCAGAAGAGAAGAACTGTACCAGTCTTCTAAGCCACTTGATTTGGACATCATTGCAAATTTCAAAGTTCATTATAGAAAAATGCTGGTACAGCATTTAATAACACTGACTGATGCAGGAAATGAAAATTACTACAAGCCATGGAATTTATTTCGGCTGCCTGGAAGCAGGTGTTATCCTCCACAATCAAAACATATATTTCTGGTGAAATTTTAAATAAAAATTTTGGATGGAATACAATACTTCCCTTACTATAAGAAAGAAAATAAAAATGTGCCATATACTTATACAGATAGACAAGTGGGAAAATATATAAAGATCATCCATTGCATTTTGTTGCTTAACAAACTTTCTTCTTCTGGAAATTCATTTCAAAATGTACTGATGTTGCCCCACAAGAGCAATTCTAAGTTTAAGTGATGTTTTCTTCTGCCTTTCCAATTTCATAATTTTGCAAAAACAGCCAAATTTAAAATTCACCAATTGTAATTAATATAAATATTCAAAATATTGATTTAATTGTTTTTTTCACACAAGCTGTGTGTAGGACAGGAGTTGGATAAGTAGAGTCAGACTGAAAAATTCAATGCCATAGCCAGGATTTGAACCACAGATCTCCTGGTCTCTAGCCAGTTGGTCTACCACTGAGCAACCATGGCAACATACCAGCACAATACTAAATTTCTAAACTGACTTACATGTTTCCCGGTAAACCATAAGGTGATATCAAATTATTTTGAGGTGACATACCCCAATGGTGACTTACAATGTTGTAAGTAGTTTAAGTCCCAGTATAGCCAACTATTATGTTCAATTGGTATTAATTGAATTTTTCAGTCTAACTCTACCTATCCAGCTTGTAAAGCTGGAGAAAATTATTATTGCAGTATATTAAATATTAACACACAGTCTGAGTTTTACAACTTTTTTCTTTCTATTCTTTATATGAGGTGTGGAAATAAAGAAACTGAACTGACTGTGCGCATTTCCAACTTTGTCAACAAAGAGAAGAGTGTGGGATAGGCCTTAAGACTCTCCCTGATAGGTGCACAGAATTTCATGCTGCTAAGGTGGTTAATCTGGTTGTGAGCCTTCTTGTGTCTCAGCTCCGCCAGAATTATGCTACGCTCTAAAGTGGAACACATTCCTGACAAAAATTGGAAAACCCACCACAGAAAATTACAATTTGCTGGAACAAGTTTATGGTGATCAGTGTCTATATCATGTGCAAATTTTTAAGTAGGTTAAGAGGTCAAGGATGGTAGGAAGACATCGAAGACAAAAGCAAAATCGGGTCATCCTTCCACATTGAAAATGGAAGAGAATGTGGAAGGTCAGTAGAATTGTTTGAGAAGATCGCTGCCTGAGCATTGCCTGCCTCAATAAGGAAACAGATGATGATCTGGGTATGGCAAAAGATTGTGCTAAAGTGGCACCAAGAATTCTCACAAAAACAACATTGAGTATACTGACTGCTATGCTGACACTCTTGAAAACATTGAAAATGACCCTGATTACCTCAACGTAATTAAAATGCAATGAACCATGGATATTTCAATATGATCCAGAGACTAAGCACCAATCCATGCATTGGAAGGGCCCTCAATCCCATAGGAAGAACAAAGCATGCATGAGCAAATCAAAATTCAAAGCAATGATGATGTCAATCAAGTTTATTATATAACTGTTCTGAAGACCCTCCGTGAACGTGTATGGTGAAGGAGACCAGATCTGTGGAAGAATTGCTCTTGGATTCATCAGGATAATACACCGGCCCAGAACGCAATATCTGTGAAGAGGTTTTTGGCAAAAAAAAACATCGCAGTGATGGAACATCCACCATATTCACCTCACTTAACACCAAGCAACTTTTTTTCTCTTCCCAAAATTGAAGTCTGTGCGAGTCTGTGGATGCAGTGGAGGAAAAATTGACAAGACTCGACTCAACAGCATAACAGAAAAATACTTGCAGTACTGCTTCCAATAGTGGAAAATTTGCATAGAGCAGTGCAGGGATTGGGAAGGTGTGTAAGTTTTTTTCAATAGTGTTGGAACATGAGACTGGTTTCACACCTTGTAGTAAGTAGAGAAATTATTGGTTCCATCCAAAAGTCTGATCTCAAGGTTTCACCACAAATATATATTTTGAGGCCTCCTGAATCCAAATTTTTAGAAAAAAGGTTTCTATGTGTGTCTTTGAACAGAATAATTCAACTCAAAAATGAAAAGATGGTTAGATACCAAACTTAATATTAAAGTTTTGCATCTTTTAAACATACAATATGAAGGTTTTCAATCACTCATTGCATGGAACACTATTCAAAACTTTTTCTTTCTCAAAAATGGCACTAACAATTCTGATTCAAATACTATGTATTTAAGATATTTTGATGACAAATAAAATGTAAAACTTAAATTTTTGGGGGATAGCCTCTGAAGACCTCTTCAATCTGAATGACTTATATAATTGGTAAACATTAAGGGATAGACGAAAACTTACTACACAAAAAATGTAGATCTCGACAAAACACACAATTTATTTCTGAGATATTCCTTGTTATTGGATTAATTTGTTTTACCTATGCTTTTCTCAAATACAAAATCATTAGCTTTTGCAAAGAGAATGGAATTTCAATGCCAGCACATAGCATCCCATCTTTAAATTTTTTTATGAGTCTATTTTATTTTATGTCGCTTTAACTTCCTGGTCATATTGTAAGACTGCTTGTTTATGGTATGGGGGGACAGTAGCTTTTCGGGATTAATCCCGTATCATACCAATTTTGCTTCCTGCCAAGTAGATGGGATAGAGTGCCACAGATGGCGCATACAGCCAAACTCTAGTCTAGCTGCCTCCATCAAGTGTCAGATGACAGAGTTCAGCCAGTCCACTTTGTTCCACCACAAGCAGATGGTGTTAGGTGTCATTCAGTCTAGTTGCTTTAATTGGAAGTGCACTTGCTATTATCACTTACTTTCAGTTTTACTATTTTTTTGACTTAAGGTGGAACTTTGGGTTCTGGTGTTAAAATATCCAATCTGGTATTTACCTTGGTGACAAAGAAATCATGATAAACCTAACTCAGATTGGTCGGTACACGAATTTTGAACAGTTTTATTACTGTTGGAGCTTTGGGTCGTGGTGTTAAATATCCAATCAGTATTACCTGGCAACTGAGGGAAACCTCAGTCAGATTGATCAGCCAATGGGATTTGAACCCGGGACATCCTGAATGCTACCAGCTGAGCTATCCTGCTTGGATGGCTTTAGAGATTTGACTATCACTTTAGCCTACTGTATTCCCTTATTTCTCTTGTACCTGCACGCCAGTAATAAGACCATTCATGCTACTATTTAACTTGATCAGTATGAAGTAGAGAGAGAGATAAATTTTTGTAACAACAATTTGTTGCAAAATAGGTAGAGAAAGTCTTGTAAATGGAATGTATAAGATTTTTAAAACTTAGGTCTTCATTATTGTACCTACTGCAATGCTGCTGCAAGAGGTCTTCCATAAAATATTACACTTTATTTTTTTTTACAATTATATCTCAGCAGGTAATCCACTTTCTCAATAAGTCTCCATTGAGCTGTACACACTTGTGCCACCGGTATGGTAACTTCTGCAGGTACGCCAGGAACCACTTCTTTGGAATCTTGTTGCACCCACCGCAGGACAGCTGCTTGCAGTTCCTGTAAGTCGGTGAAATGATGTCCATGCAAACGTCCTTTCATAGCCCCGAATAGGTGGCAATCAGAAGGACCAAGACAGGTGAGTATGGTGGGTGTGGAAGCACCTGCAACTGCATCTCAGCGATGGCAGCCATGGTTTTCCAACTTGTGTGGGGACGAGCATTATCGTGTTGAAGGAGTATACCTTGTGCCCATTTGTTTTGAATTTCACGGCACAACTTCCACAGTGACCACATATGCTGCGCTGTAAATGAGGATGATTCCATCTGTGTCTCATCATCAGTCACAAGTTTGGACACAAAGCCTTCTGGATCCTGGTTGTAGCATTGGAGAAGATCACTGCACACATCCTTAGGCTGCATTCAGGTACCTGGGCAGAGATCTTCCTCACCTTCAGGTGTTCATGCACTATGCTGGGAAGTCCTCCAGTTCTGTAAATGTGATGCACTTGTTCTCCCGAATAAGCTGCGTCGCTTTTGAAATGTTGACTGGTGTTATCCAGAATGGGTTCCTTTCTCCATTGATGCAGCCACTGTTCCACCCATCCACCCAGTTGTAAACAGTTTTTCCCCACACACTGCCAGCAATCGCCTGTGAATCTTGACAGTGGCTACAGAAACCACATTGCCTGTAATGATCACACGCCATGGTGTCTGCTCACATGACAGAAGTTGAAGAAATGCACTACAGTGTGTAGTGATGTCACTTCTCTAGAACATCCCGCTACCTTTGGACAGACCAAATTATTATTGACTTGCAACTATCATAAGCCAAATAGCATACCAAAAATTATGGGAAAAAAATAAAGTGTAATTCATTATGGAACGTCCCTCGTATGTTTTTACTATTAGAACCAGCTGAAAAATTCAATGCCAAACCCTTGTAATAAAATAGTCTGATAGTTGGTATAACTATGTGAAATTACCTGACACAAAGTACTTATGAGTGCCAGTCGCCATTTAGGTGTTCTCTGAAGGGAGACATACCAATTGGTTTATCACGTAAAAAACATGAATCATTGGAGGACTGAATGCTATACCGGCATGTTGTCACAGTAGTTCAATGATTAGAGCAAATGAATACACAGTGGCAGAATTGTGTCAAATCCCAGCTGTGGCATTACATTTCTCAGTCTGTTTTAGGCCTTCATATTTAACAACAAATGTTGATAGTTTCCTTATTACTGTGTAATCCAGTTCCTAACAGTTCACCTCCATTGTGTGGAGAGATCCCAAGTTGCAATCTCATTAGATTGAGTTAGGTAAGGCTTTTCCTCAGCTCTAACCTCTATATAAGCTCTGGGTTCATTTGAGTCTCGTTTCTTAATTCTTTACATATCGCTTTCCTGGTCAAAGGAGGAAAAAAAAAAAAAATCACATGCCTTTCTCTACTAACTTGTACAAATTGGTCTTCCAAACCTTTATCCTTCTACTTTATATTAACCAAAATAAACATTAGCAGAAATTGCCTTACTGCAGCTATTATATAAGTGGAGTAGAAAGTTCAGAAACAGTGCAACTTCCATGCACATGATTGTGTGCCTTTTGAAATATTGGAGAGAATGGTAAAAATGTTCAGCGATTTATGCAGTGATAGTTACCAGACATACTAATAGCTAATAATTAGTTGCATTATTTAACATAAACATATGCTCACTCACAAAAAATTCTATAATGAATACAGAGAAAAATAAAAGTATTTTAATATAAGGAAAGAAGAAAGGGAGGGAAACAAGAAAAAAACAATAAAGGAAAGAAAGAAAAAATAAAGAATAGAGGAAATAATTCAGAAATAAAGACAAAAAGAAAGAAGAAAAGAAAGAAAGTATTCAATTAGCTATGGAGAGCTAGGTTTAGTGAAATAATAGTTTAAACTCAATAACTAAGAAGAATTCACTGTAATCAATTTTAACCTGATAATAAGATATTCAATTGCTATGCTTGAGTTATGAAGACAATTATTAAAATCAAAGCAGATTCTTCATCAACGAATGGCAAGAATAAGTTATTTGCAATATAATTATGTATATTTGATTTATTCACTTAGGAGCAACATTGTTGGTCTGGGTGGCTCAAATGGTTAGTTAATGGTTTTCTGATCACAAGGTCACAGCCAGACTGATGCTTAAAAGTGACAGCTCCACGTCACTACATTTATTTGGCTTGTAAAAGAACTTCTGCAGGACACCAGTAGTGTCAATATGATCCAGGAAATGGACAGCATCATTAAAAAACAAATAATTTTATTTTTAGGAGCTGAATAATGATAATACATTTATAAAATTACTTAGTCATGCCACATAATTCAATGCAGTATAAGTTAATAAATCTTAGTTGTTAATACATCCAAATTTTCAACACATAATTTCAACAAAGGATATGTTGTCAAATCAATACAATTATATAATATTTTTGCAATCCTAAATAACATTGATGGTTCAGCTATTTCAATACAGAAGTTCTTTCAACCCACTATGTTCAAGCACTGAATGGGTACATTATATACATATATAATGCAACCCAAATACATCCAAATCACTGCACACACGGAAACACACAGCTGCTGTGAACAAGGTCACAGTGCTGACTTATTTTTCTCTACTCTGAAAGTGCAGTATTGAGCTGACGGTGATATCGTGTGGTTGAGTTATTACCAGTGTGCTTTTATTATTTTGCTCTCTACTTAGTCACAAAGTGTATTATGCCTCAGCATTTTGTTTTCTGCTGCACAGAGTGTATTTGTGATTTATATGTGTTAACACATTTTGTAAGTGGACTCTCAATAGTGTATATAATTGACCCACATTTAATATTTTTCATAGACCAGGCTTGTTTCTACTTTCCTGGATATGTGTGTGCACACGCTAATCCTTATTGCAGCTCTGAGGAACCTAATATTGTTCATGTAATCCCCCTTCATGATGAAAAAATTAGAGTATGGTGTGCCATTAGCGGAGAAAGAGTTATAGGCCCAATCTTTTACCAGTCAACAGTAGACACCCATACATATGTGAATAAAATGTTGCCCTCTATTAACAGACAGGAAGCACAATTTTTACTTTTCTTCAACAAGACTCTGCAACAGCTCATACAGCCAACTTTCAATGAGAATAATTGAATAGGGTTTCAGGAAAGAATTATTAGTAGAGATTTGTGGCCCCCTTGGTCCCCTGACTATCTATCTCTGGGGTAAATTAAAGCATAAAGTGTACAAAAAAAAACACA
This sequence comes from Hymenopus coronatus, assembly GCA_030762935.1. Classification (NCBI taxonomy): domain Eukaryota; kingdom Metazoa; phylum Arthropoda; class Insecta; order Mantodea; family Hymenopodidae; genus Hymenopus; species Hymenopus coronatus. The sequence continues at coordinate 7,037,897 of CM060894.1, forward strand.
CATCCTAGAAGAATTAAAATAAAATATCCACCAGTAAATTGCCTGCAATTCTCAAGGCGAACTACAGTGAGTGATGGATAGTTTCCTAAAGAGGTGCCAAAAAATATGGACAACAGTGGTGGCCAGTTTCAGCATCTCAATAACATGGTAAGGAAATCCTCTTAAAGTAGTTTTAAAAATGTTGCATGGTTTCACCTGCACCTTTTTATGAATGCGGCAGACAGCAATGTGTGCCGAGGACACGAACAGGCAAAACACCGCACAGCTGGTTTGGACATTTTTGTATCACCCTGTGTGTATGTATATATGCATATATGAGGGTTAGGGCAAAAGTCATGGCAACTAGTTTTTTTTCTTGTAAATATGGGAACAGATCACAAACTTATATGTGTCGTGTGGAAGTTCTGTAGGCTTAGTGTGTATGCAGAACAACAGATGGCTCTTGTGATAGCTGGTAGTAGCGCAGTGAGGGTTGTGAAATCAGTCAGTTGGTGAGTGTCATGCGGATTGGAAGTAACCCATATTGAACAGCGCACTAATATTAAAATAGCTGTTTTCCAAGGGAGAAATGTGATGGAATGTCACAGTGAATTACTGGAAGCCCTTGGGAATAATGGCCTATCACACCGTACAGTAGCACGGTGGGTAGGAAAGTTTCAGCAAGGACATTGAAAGTTTCAGCAAGGACATGTGCCAACCAGTGATGAGCAACGTTTGGGACGAATTGGCACATGCCATCATCAAGCAGCTCCTGGATGAAGACAGACGATGGATGCTACTGGAGTTAGAGAGGGCAAGTGGCATCGAAAAAATGCACCATCCACAGGATATTGCATAATGAGCTGCAACTACGCAAAATCGCATCACGGTGGGTACCGCATGTACTGCGGAAGTTCAAAGGTGGGTGTGCTATGCAATATGCTCCAACCACCTTGCACGCTGGCAACAGGACCTTGATCAATTCTTGTCATGAATAATCGCCATCGATGAATTTTGGGCCAGGGCAAACGAACCAGAACTGAAACATTAGTCTGTGGAGTGGCAACATGCTGGATCACCAAGGAGGCAGAAGTTCTGTCAGAATCCTTCCCCAGTCAAATTGTTTGTGATCATTGCATATGATGTCAGGGGTGACATTGTTTGCCACCTTGTTCCACATGGCAGAGGTGACCGCACAGTACAGGGACTTCCTGGTGTGACAGGTACGGCGTGGCATTCGGCAGAAACATCCGGATCTTGTGGACCATGAAATAATCCTGCTTGACAATGCAAAACCACATAAAGCAGAGTGTGTAGGGCAGCTACTGCGACATTGAGGATGGCAAGAATTGGAGCAACATTTCGCCCTGTGACTTTGATCTCATTTGAAAGATTAGGAACCACTACGTGATAAGGCGGTTTGCAACACAAGAGGACATTGCTAATGCTGTGTGCAAACAGATGGCCTGATTCACACTTAGTGTGGCAAATGCTGCGGCAGATTGTATTCAGTGCCGCCCACATCTTGGCAGCATGTGGTGACAGTAGCAGGGGACTACTTTAAGGGTCTTTAGGCCCAGGTTTGTCATGTTAACTGTATGTGTACTGTGTTGTCATTCTTTTGCACCGTGAAGGCCATATTGCCCTGTATACTACCATAATAAATTAGTGTGTTTTGATATTCAGTGCTATTCATTGTCCAAACATGTAGTTAACACCTTCTCCTTTCGTCTGTATACGTCACATTTTCCAACCGGACTGGTATCTTCAAGAAAATAAATAGTTGCCAGGACTTTTGCCCCAACTCTCGTATATATATGTGTGTTTTTTTTTTTTTTTATTGTTTTTTTTTTATTTATTCTTTCTATATTCAAAGGAGAGAAAAAAACCCAAATGGAATTATTGCTTTTCTGTTGAACGAGTAAAATCTTTTAAAACAAATACAATAAATTTTACGTCTAAAAAGTCTAAATGATTCATGTTTACTAATGAAGCATATTTTATTTGAAATATTTAGTAGTGTATTAAATTCATCTTCTAGCCATCCTAAATATCAATTTTCGTGTTTAATATGCTTTTTGTTCATTTATGTTGTTCACAGAGTCTTTTTCTAAAACTTCTTTTTTGCATTCAGGGGCCTCAAAACATATTTCTGGTGAAATATCAACATCAAATATTTGGATGGAATGCAATACTTACCCTACTTACTATATATGTGAAGATTGGGAACTAGAGGGAAAATTGTGGAAAGAGTGTCAAAATATTGGACGAAAATTAAAAAACTAGAGGAACAAAATTTTGTACATCACTGTTTGGTATTACAGGAAAGATTAAATCAAAAAGATTCTTGGCTATATAAGATAAAAAAAATGATGTTGAAAATTTGGTTTGGGCATCTGTGGTAATCTAGAGAATTATTACAAGATGGGTTCTGGAAAGAAATAAGGTTAGGAATGAAAGATATTGAGAGACAAGAAATAATAGCAAGTTTTAATTTGAAAAGTTCATTTCATTGAGATGAAAGTCACATGGAACATAGCAGCAAGAGAAGGCTTTGAATGGGCTAGAACAGGCATATGTCACATAGTTTTAGAATGTGAAGAAACTAAAAGGCTTAGGAAGAGGATACTTAAAATAAAAAAAGAATGGGTAACATTACCACAAGAAATTCAAATGATAAAGTTAATGAATGTAAAAGCGAGGGGAAACTTCTTTGAAATTGGGAACTTTTTGGGCAGAGGAAAATAAATAAGCAGGACGATGAAGTAAATTAAGCAATAGTAGGTAATATGTATTTAAGATATAAATAGGACCCAATAGCTCAGCAACCTCAGGGTTTGAGTCTATTGGGTCACATGGTACTCAGCAACTTAGTGTAGTGATAACAAAGTAACAAAATGCATACCAACATGCAAAAGTTTTGGAAATAAACCTACTTACTATATATGTACTAAAGAAAGTAAAAATATTACTGTTATTGTCCAACATGTAATTTTGAAATTGCTCAAGAATATTATTAAATTCACTCCAAGGATGAACTACTTGCATTTTTGTTTTTGAAGGTTTGTTTGCTTCTTTATGGGATATTACAGTTTTATGTGAACTGTGTGTTAGTAAAATGTAAATGAGAGGAGCTTAAGCAAGCTTGCATGTAGAGCATAGTTTTGTTTTAAAAATACAAACAGGATCCCCTGTGTCATGAAGCACTTTAGCGAGCATGGCCATAGGGACCAGCTTGTTTAACTTGCACATAGATATTCTGGATCAATTGAAAAAGGTGAATGCTACTCACATGGTCATAATTAAAAATATTGATATTGCAGACTTATAATGATAATACTCGCTTTAACTACTAATGGCACCGCAGGCGGTGACACTGATGATACATGAATGACAATGGAGCACCGGTGGATTGCGATGGTGGGAGAAACCGGAGTACCCGGAGAAAACCCGCCCCAGCGCCGTTTTGTCCACCACAAATCTCACATGCAGTCGCTTGGGATCGAACCCCAGCAGTCTAGGTGAGAGTCGAGTGGTCTAACCACTCGGCCACTCCTCTCTTGTGTATATATTGAAAGTTACACAGGGTAATGTTGAGTTATTATTGGAACCAGTTGCCAGCATCTGAACACAGTTCTCCCACGCTCTGTACGGTTGCTCTATATCAGTGACGTGCTATGGAGAACGGGGATTAAAAGTAAATGGAGATGAAACAAACACTATGGTATTTAACGCAACAAGCTGTGTAAAGATAATAAATCTGATGTGCTCCATTCACATAACTTTTTCTACCTATTCTTACAAAAGCTTATTCTATTTCATTCTAATCAAGATAAACATTAACAGAAATTTACTTAGTACTTAATTACTTGCAAATACAATAGGCTAAAGCAAATCAAATGTTTAAAAAGCTGCTTGCTATGTGATTGAAATTTGGTCTTCTTTGCCAGGAGTAAAATAAAAGAAAAATTTGAGAAAAGTCTTAAGCATTCTGACCTGAAACCAATAACAAGGAATAACTCAGAAGTGGTTAACTCAAAAAAATACATGACATATATCATGTGATTTAACGAGATCTACATTTTTGTATATCTGTTGCAACTGACAACTACAGACTATACACCCAATGAATCTGAGGGAGTCAGGATGCACATATGCTTGTGACTAGAGAACACACAATATGAACATGCCATTCCTGGCAATGAGAACATTAACATTTGAAAACTTTCTTTGCCACTTCCAGGACCTGCAAAAGTTTCCCATATCTTGTTTAGCTCATATTATATTTTATTTATAATGCTAAGTCTGACCGTATCCCTAGTTAGTTGATCAGGCTATAAATATTAAATATACAATATTTCAAGGTATTACTAAATATCCTTTATCCTCTAAAATTAATCTAGTTTCCATGTTTTTCAACTGACTATCTCCATTTCAGCCATACCTTCCATAAAGCTCCCCTTATTTATGTATCTGTTTCTAAGTGCAACTTGGTGATTCCTCAGTAGCCATTTCCTACTTATTAAATTTTCCCTCCAGTTATTTGTAACCCTGCACTGAAAGATAAAGTGAACTTCATCTTCTCCCCATTCCTGGGATAACCTCACCCCTCATTCCCCTTAATTTCCAAATACTTTATCTAAACCAGGCTATCCCTTCTCTTTCATTGTTTTTGCAGATAAAAATGTACTTCTCTTTCTTTGGGTCATCTTTTAGCTCCCTGTAAAATGCCAGTGAACTTTTCTCCTAATTTGAGAAAATAACATTTGTCTTTCCACGTCTTCCATCCTGGATCTCACTTCCTTCCAAAAGCCTATTCCAAAATATCCTATATTAGCCCAAAAATCTCCTAGGCCATTTATAATTAACTGTTATATTATAACATATGAATTTTAACTTCACTTTAATCAAAATAAACCTTTGCAGAAATAGCTACAAAACCACCTTCATTACAGATATAAATAGAATGGCGATAGTCAAATGTTTAACACTTGGAGGCTATTTGTACTGGCCCTGAAATTCCATACTCTTTCGAAGTAATTGTGAGAAACAAATGAACAGCAAAAGGAGTTTGAAAGACTAAGTAATGAAAAATTTGAGCCATTAATGAAAGACATCTCAGAAATGGGTAGCACACAAACAAGTTATTTAAAATAAATTGTGTGTTTTAAAGAGATTTACATTTTTTGTTTAGTATGTTTTCATCTATCAGATAATATTTACCAGTTATACAATAGACCTTCTAAATGTGGAGGGCTTCATAAGCTATTCCAAAAAAATTCAACATAGGCATTTTATTTTTCATGTAAATCTCTTTAATACATGTTATTTTAATCAAAATCGTTGAGAGCCATTTTCGAGAAAACTGAAAATTTCAAATAATCTTTCATGTAAAGGGTAGTTTGGGGTGGGGGGATTTTGTTGAAAATCTTCATGTCACATCTTTGGAAGATAGCTTAAATACCAAGTTTGGTATTTAACAGTCTTTGTTTTTGAGTATGCTGTTCACAAACCTGACAGTCCCTTTTTCTAAAAATATTCTTTTTGGTTTTAGGGAGTCTCAAAACATGCATTTCTGGTGAATTTTTGGGTGGAATGCTTACTATACATAGTAGAATAATTTAAAAAATCCATTAACATGATTTTTTCTACATATCTGCAGCAAAGTTTGCTAAAAAGCGAATTCTTCTATTTACTTCATGTCAACTGAGAAAAAACAAGCAGAAATGGTATGTAAATAGAAGGGAAATAAGGGAGTACCATAGACTGAAGTGATGGTCAAAAGCTGGTTGCTATGTGATTGAAGTTCCTTTGTTTGTATGGACAGGAGTGGACAAACTCCTAATATGACAAAAGTTAAGTATTTTACAGCTGAAAACAACAAGAAGAAATATCTCCTAAATGGTCAACTCCACGAAAAACATGCATACAATATAAATTGTGTGTTTTAATGAGCTCAACTTTTTTTGTTAAGTAAGCTTTTGTCTATCACTTGCAATTTACCAGTTATTGAAAATTCTGCAAAATTCATCCAGAATAAAGATGTCTTCAGAGGCTATTCCCAGAAATTATTTTGAGAAAATCAAAATTTTCGAAAATTTTTCCATGTAAAGAGTAGTTGGGGGTGAGGAGATTTTCTTGAAAATCTTCGTGTCGCATCCTTGGTAGATAGTGAACTTAAATATCAAGTTTGGTATGTAACAGATTTTTTCCTTTTTGAGCTATGCTGCCCCCCCCCATACACACACACATATACACAAACAGACAATTTTTCCAAAAATGCTTTTTTTGGATTCAGGGGGTCCTAAAACATGAATTTCTGGTGAAATCTCGAATCAAATTTTTGGGTGGCATCTCTACACACTATGTACATATACCCCCGCCACTGAATCCTTGCACTTGACAGTTAGGAGTTAAGTTGGAACATCCACAGAAAACAGATGAAAAGCTTTATCCATTTGACTTTCTGAATCAATCACAAAGGAGCATTCTGGTTGGTCGGTCAGACAGTGGAAACCATCTTGACGCCACACCGTTGCAATATTTCCAGTCATGTGCTCAGTTTGTGAACTCTTAACACGTGCATTGAGCTGTTCTGTGCAAGCTTCGTATTATTTGTTGTTATTTATATTTGTTGATAGTGTTTTGATGTTTGTTTGTACATGAGGGAACATAAGACTTTCACAATTATAGAGGTGGATAGACTTTTGCAGGAAGGTGTGGTGAGAGTGGACGCGGCTACATGGAACAAGAAAGTGAATCATGTGCACAAAATAATATGAAAAGCGCAGGAATTAGATGGAATCATCAGTGAATGTGAACCACTAATGATATGTCTTGGTGACGACGATGTTGCTGACAATGACGATGATCCTTTCCAGAATGATGACGGAGACTTGGATGAAATTGAGTCATTAAAATTCTAAACTGGTGAAAATTATTTTGTTATACCTTTCTCTTATTGTAACAAGCTATTTTGCATTAATCTGTTCTATATTGTTATAAATACCTAAGTACGCTACATGCATTACAGTATCACTGTTATTTACAATTAACATCAATAATAACGAATTAGTTTCATTATTCATTGGCATTCATTTACTATTGTACTGTTTATATTCGTCGATACACACGATAGAGACATTTGTAATCAGCTGTTGTTATTTACTAATTACTCTGGCAATGCTGCAAAGGCAGCATAGCCAACTTTCCGCGAAACCACCTGAACTATCAAGTGCAAGGATTCAGCAGTACAGAGAGAAATTAAAAATCTATATAAGAGTGGTAAAATCTAGCAGACAATATTTAATAGTTCAAGAAAATTTGTTGACAGGGATTTGTGCTCAAATCAATACTTTCATGGATTAGCCTATCAATGTTATATGTAGCACAATTTTAACTGCTGTCTTTATTCAAAGTGTACTCATGAAGCTCTCCAAAACCGCACTTAAATACTTGTTGATCATGTGGCAAGAACTTTCCGGAAGTAGGAATTAATTAGGCAAATTCACCCAGGTGCAGCAATGCCCTGCTTTCATGTAAACTGCAGCTCATGGAGTGATATTTTTATGTACACCTGCAACAATTAGTTATAAATGATCCAAAGCACAGCACAGCACATGCACAGCTAGGTAAAAGTGTGTGCATTTGGCACGTGGTCACAATACTTTTTCTGCTTATTGGTGAAGTACAATTTATAAAAATATGTAATCTTATTTTATACACTTAAATGAAACTGCAGTATGTTTCATTAATTATGTCTTCAAATAACGATGAAAGGAAAAGAGTTTATAAAGTTACTGAGTCAAGCCCAAGCAGCTGCTTCTTCTTCTTCTTCTTTGTATAGAGCATTTACACGAACAAGTAAATCTACATTACCAAGTGCAGATGCAATTTTAATTTAACAGCTTATACAAAAATAATATTTTTGAAGAAAAAAAAATCTGATATGTTACACTCACATGACTTTCTCTAGCTACCTTACACACAAACTTCTTACGAAAGATAATTCTTCTTTCAACACCATGCTAATCGAGATAAACACTAGCACAATTTTATTATTTAGTTCCTTATAAGTAGAATGGAACTAAGGGAATATACTATGCTAAAGTTTAAAAGGTGTCGTTATGCAATTGTCATTGCAAATCCTTCTTTGCTTGACCACGAGGAGAACAAAAGAACAACGGACACTTCCGTCTGAGAAAAGTATAAGTACTTCACAAATGAAACTAATAAAAAGGAATACCTCGAAAACGGTAAGCTCCACGAAAAAATGTACATAACATAACTTGTGTATTTTAACTAGATCAACTTTTTTTGTATTGAAGTTTTTGTCTATCTCTTACATTTTACTAAGAATTAAGCAAAATTCATCCAGAATAAACAGGTCTTTAGAAGCTATTTCCAGAAAATTCAAGATATACATTTTATTTGTGATAAAATTGGCTTTAATATGTGGTATTTTAATCAAAATCATTAGAGCAATTTTTAAGAAAAACAAATTTTTTGAAATTTTTTCCACGCAAAGGGTAGTTAGGGGTGGGGGGATTTTCTTGAAAAGCTTTGTGTCGCATCCTTGGAAGAAGTTTGGTATTTAACAGTCTTTTCGTTTTTGAGCTATGCTGTCCACAGACAGACAGACACACACACATACATGGACCTGTTTCTAAAAATGCTTTTTTTGGATTCAGGGGGTCCTAAAACATGTATACCCGGTGAAATCTTGACATCAAATTTTTGGGTGGATTACAATACTTCTCTATCCCTATGTACATTGTACATATGGGGCTGGAGAAAGTAACAATCAGAATCACATTAAAATGGTACTTCTTGGAGAAATAACTGTAGAAAAAATGTTGAAGTGATGCAATTTATCTAAAGTGTATAATTAATATAGCCCAATAACATGCAAATTTTATACAGTGGGAAATTTAACTCCTTCACTGATGTTGAGGTTAGCTTACATTTTATGAATACCAAATGTTTTGAACCTCTTCTATGAAACTTGTTTTTCTAAAATATGTAACAGCAAAAGCAACAGATTATTAGCGTACTTTTAAAAGCAGTAACCTTAACTATTAGCACACACATTTCATCTGTCACTGCTTTATATCAAAATTTAGTTTAGGAGGAGCATTTCACAGAACTTTTGAAAAAGCCTCAAGTAAAATAACATTGCAGCATCAACTGTTAATCCTAGATGTACTATCCTAAGGTAATGCTAGCTTGTGCATTTGCCCCCCTCTCCCCTGTACATAGACTCAGTGTTGTGCATGTAGATGGTAGCTTCTACTCCTCTTACACATAACCAGTCATGAATTACATTGCTGTACTTAACATCCTTTAAACATGAAAAATTAAGCACTTTCAATTGAAGTTACAATTAGAATGTCTGAAAGCATGTTTAACCCTTTTATTATCTTAATTATTTTGCTAAGTATGATGCTTTTACTTTTAATTCCTGAACCAGCTCTCATATCCATTTCACAGGCAACACAACCAAAGTAATTTGAATTATAAGACCATTACAGTGACATGAAATGGAATGGTCATTCATTCAAATCCAGCAACTGTAGTTAAATGGCACAGGCATTGTGCTAAAGGATGGGAAGAGCCCAAGTAAAATAATGGTGAGATGACACATCTGGATGCTGACAGGGTTACATTTGACTGTATTTAAAGTATTAGAAATTCATTCAATGCAGTGCAACATTTATATTTCAAATACATAATCCACCACTCACAGATTAATATATCTTTTGTAGGTACATGATTGGTAGAATAATTGCCTTATTACATTAATATTGATGTTTCTGTTGTGAACATAGACATATTTTCCTAAGTTTGTTGGTCATAACAAACAATATTATATTCTCATATTAACATACAAGGTGATCATTAAATTTTGGGACTGTGTCTGCTGTGACTGAACAGATCAGTGATTGACATGTAAGTACAGTATGGATGAGTAACAAGCTGCACAAAGTTTCAGTGCAATATCATCATTGATACCAGTGTTACACAAGTTTTTACTAGCCAGTGCATGCTCACCTTAGCGATCAAAATGGACTTGAAACTGGAACAGAGAATAAACATAAAATTCTGTGAGAAACAATCGGCAATTGAAACCCACAGAATGTTGATATAAGCTTACGGGAATGATGCAATGAGTTGGACAAGATATTTTGAGTGGCATACGCATTTCAGAAATGGCAGAAGCCAGGGCAGCCATATTCTTTTGTGGAGGTTCAAATTGAGCTTCATGTCAACTTTGAACATGCACAGCATTGCCACCAAAATCGTGGCCAGGTTTCTGTCACAAGAACACAGTCTACAAGAACTCCATCAGCAGTTACTGGATAATCCAGGATTCTTGTCAAGGATCATCACTGGCAACAAGAGTTTGATCTACTGGTTTGATCTTGAGATCAAGCAGCAGTCTTCACAGTGGAGACTGTGAAGACTGACGAATGAGAGACAGGTCAAGAGCACAACCAAGAGCATGGTCATTGTTTTTTTTTTGACATTCACAGGATTGTACTCCGTGAATTTGCTGCTGCAACAAACAGTGACTTCTTTGCTGTGATGTTTTGAGATATTTCAGGGAAGTCATTCTTCAGAAATGACCACAACTGTGGGTTGCTCCAAGATGACAATGCACCAGCTCACCAAGCTCTTGCAATACGCTAATTTTACTCCTTTTTCAACCCCTGTATTCACCAGATTTGGTCGCCAGCAACTTCTTTTTGTTTTCCCAGTCCCAGTAAGTGCTAAGTGGTGTTTGTGGTACAAAAATTGACTCAAATTCTTTTAAATTAATACCAAGTTAGGTATTTAACAGACCTTTTGTTTTTGAACCACACATACACACTTTTTCTGTTTTTTTTTTTTTTTTTTTATTCAGGAGATCTCAAAATATATATTTGCGATGAACTCTTAGTATTAAATTTTTGTGTGGAATACAATATTTTCACCTAATATGTACATTGTACATACATGCTAGAGAAAACAAAAGAAAAATGTTTCCACATTTACAACAGTGCCTCTTCATAATTGGTATCTAACACAATTTAAATAAAGTTTCACGTTTATAACAATGAATATGAACAGGGATATTGTTCAGTAAATGTTATCAATTCAAGCAAACTAAAATGCACTTAATAGTTGAAGCATTACAAAATAGTGAAAATCAATGTTCATCATTTTGTCTAATTAAGATTCCTTCCAGGCAGGGAGGAGTTGGTGGGATTGCTTTCTGTTCCTGACATGAACACAAAACTCACTGTGCAAGGAACGCAAGAATGTCAGAATCCCATTTCAAGCCCATTTCTAACTGAAGTTATGTGCTTACTCAATGCAATGGCCTGTTTGCTCCAACACAAAAAGCTGTAGACTGGCCAAATCTCAAGCACATGCTTTCATTTGTGCTTCTCAACTACTATCAGTTACATTCCCACATTTCTAGCACATCCATGCCATATTTCACAACAACTCTAGCTTCTCGGGCTTCTAGCCAGCTAAGTACATGGATTGATTCCAACGTTTCCAAGATGTACATCATCTTTGAATTTGCATATTTATAGTGCCCGAGTGAAGATAGCATCCAATTGGTTCACATGATATTTTTGGCCCAGAAGCAACTGATATTTAATATGACTGAGCCATGGGCAGGCACCTTATGGCAGTTATACGGCTAATGTTTTGAACTTGAGTACGTTTGAAAAGATTTTATAGCACACCAGGATAGCAGCAGTGTTCGACTTGCTGGGAAAGAAGAGTAAAAGAACCTTAGCCATCTCATCTGAAGTAAATCGTGATTCAGGCCTACAACTAAGTACATCATGGGCACCGATGATCACCTGCCATCACCAAGAAAACTTTACTGCATTCTTATACAACAGATTGTGCTATAAAATGTCTTCAAACAGGTACACGCTCAAGTTCAAAACATTACACATGAGATCCATGCCCAAGCCTCAGTCATATTAAATATCTATTGCTTCAAAATATCATGCATACCAATCAGATGCTAGCTTTACTCGGGCACTATAAATATGCAAATCTGGACTTTCAAGTTATCAGTTTACTGTGAAAATGAAGATGATGCACATCTTGGAAATGTTGGGAGTCAATCCCCTGGCTAGATGCCCAAGAACACTTAAAGAGTTAATATGTTATCAGGAAAGCTTCAGCTCTTGTTTTTCTAATCTTTGCTGTGGCGGCTCCACATGGACTTCATCGCCTGCCCTCTATGAGTACGACAGTGGAAATATTTTCAATCTTTCTGTGTCTAATTTAGCTGACTGAAGTTAACTCATTCAAGTCTGGATGGGGAACTTCCTACATTGACATTCTTTATTCAAAGAACATTATAGTGCACTATTAAGCTAGAAAATGTAGCAAAACATATGCACAGCACAATAGGAACTGTGAAGTGAACACGCTTAGCAATTTCACTTATGTTCCAAATGGGGGATAGCAACCATGTCTGAAAAAATTTATCAACAACCAAGCTCTTGATTCAAATTGTATTGAGTTTAACCCATGTGTGTACTTTGATGGGTTTGTCCATCTTTGTATAACTTACCCCTTCTGTACAATATACTAAATTTAATCAACCTTAACTGCAACAGTTCTCAGCCTCCAACACTATGTTGGATGTGAAAGAGCATTCAATTTTGCTCAGAGGCCTTTTTGTCAGGCTTCAGATTCTTTTATGTGCCATAAATCTATGACCAGGACCAACGGCTTTACTTCCCTTCCAAAGGAAGCAATGCCGAAAAATTTTTACATTAAAAAAATTCCATCGCTCTCCCCCAGGTTTGAACCTGCAACCTTGGGAACTAGATTCTGCACAATGACCAGTCTTTCTCTGCATTCTACATTACCAATTAGATTGATTATTCAATCTGTTTTAGTCTCAAAGATGTCTGTGGCCCTAAAAGTTGTTGCTGTCTATTAGATTGAATTTGTATTGCTAAAAGAGCGCTCCAAGTAATTATTTCTCCTAGGAGCTACCAAATTTCCATCATTCCATGAGCATCAGAACAGTAAGAATGACTGATTATATCTCAAGTAGAAAATGCAAGGCTATTATAATTATTTTTTGAGGATGGTCATATGCCTTCTGATAACATATTTACTAATGAACCACCAGAATTTGATGATAGTGAGAAAAAAGAAAATGAGGGTACACACTGTTTTCACTGGACATTAGTGATAGTGTTTACCATCATGATAATTTACAAATTTGCAAGGACTGGAAGTGGGATGCAATATTTCAAGTTCTATTTCAAGCACATTGCTTGAAATAAATCCTTCAACACCTGGTGTCTTGGTGAAAATCCCAAAAAATGTGGTTAATGAATACTTGACAAACAAATTTTTGCTTAAAAATGGTATTTCATGGCACAAATTTTCCAATAATAATGGTTTGTCAATGGGTTAACTCTTTATGTGAAGTATTTTCTTGCACCACAGCTAAACAAGCAACACGCTCCAACATTACAAACAAATCAACAAACAATATACTTACTATTTTGTCATCTACGTTAAACCTAACAAACATCCAATTTTCAAATAATGTTTATTGCAGTAAAGAAACTAATAACCACGTTGGACAATGCATATCCACAGCTTCCCAAGCCAGATGATAGTAAATAATATTAAATGATCAAGTTGCACTCATCAAACAAATGCAGATATGGTTCCCATTTCTTTTCAAGCAACACAGTTCATATTGCAGGAAAATATGTCTGGAAATGTAAATGGCGTGTTATTTATGGACGCTCTTTAACTACTCTGGTTCTCAGCATCCCATTCTAAATTGCGTGTGTCTGGGACATCTAGGGAAGAGATGGAAAGAAAATTCATTGAGACTGTAATGGGCCACGAGGGATAATACCTGGATGGAAGATGATGATTATATTGCAATTGTTTTATTGGAAAGTGGGTTTTTGCTATACAAAGTCAGTGTATTACTGGATAGCTGTAAATCTATTCAAGGCAGTGAATGTATCAGTGAAAATTCAAAAATCTAGTTTCTTGTTATTGCTTTAACATTCTTACCATATATTCAGAGCAAAACAGTTACTCCACACAATACACATATAGCAAGCCATATTACACAATTTTTAGTATATTAATTAATTTAAAAGAAAAAAGTTTGCATGCATGTTATTGATTTTCTCCATTTTTTCAAGGTGAGTTGTGAAAATCAATTAATATTGATGACTTTTCAATATTTTTAACTATTGAATTGTGATGTTTAAACCCTAATTTCTGAAGCTCTTCTAAACATTTCAAGCTAATAAGTTATGTGGTCCATGTAGCATTTTGAATAGTAGAAAGCACTGAAAAAGATTGATTGAGAAAAAGAGAGTTTAAAGTTCAATGCAATGCTTCACCTAGCTGGTAAAGGATTGATTAAATAGTAAAACTGATGTTAAAAAAATCTGATGTGCTACATTCATATGACTTTCTTGTCTATGCTCCAACAAAATATTCTTATGAAAGCTTATTTTGCTATCTACTTCATACTAATAAGATAAGCATTTATTACAGTATTCCCTTGCACAAAGGAAATACAAAAAGCTATAGTCAACTCTTTTAAAAATTGGTTACTATGTGATGGTAATGAAATTCTGAGAAAACCATAAGTATTGGAATATTTAAACCTATAACAAACAATATCTCAGGAATTGTTAACTCAACAAAAATGTATAGCGCATATATTGTGTGTTTTGGTGAAATCTACTTTTTAGTGTAGTACATATTTGTGTACCTCTTACACTTTGTCAGGTATGCAAAAGTCATCCAGAATGAAGAAGACTTCAGATGCTATTCCAAGAAGTTCAAGATATAGATTGAATTTGTTGTGCAAACATCTATAACATATGGTTTTTTAATCAAAATTGTTAAGCCATTTTGAGAAAACCAAATTTTTCAACATTTTTTTCATGTAAAGGTTAGTTTGGAGTGGCTGAATATTACCTGAAAATGTTCAGTCGCATCCTTGGAAGCTGAAAAACAATAAGAAAAAACAACAACAAAACTGTATATATGTTTAAGAGAGATATGTAATGAAGTACTTATTTTTACTTGTACTATGTATTGTAAATGGAGAAGTATTGTATTCTGCCCTAAACTTCAATGTCAAGATTCCACCGGAAACATATGGTGAGGGCATGACCCCCCCCCCCCCAAAACCTTTTAGTGTTTACTTTAACATTTTTCAAACATTTTTATTTTCTCAAAAATGGCTATGGGAATTTTGATTAAAATACAAAGTGGATTGCAGAAGTTGGAAACAGACAAGTAATTTTAAATTATGTAATACTCTTCCATTGCTAAAGATCTGAAACAAGATGCCACTGTCACTTGACGTCTTCATGGCTGGCAAATCTTTTCCATCCAAAAAGTCACGAACAATGTCCAAAGTGAAACACCGGTTTCTCTGAATTCTTTTACCAACATGTTTTAAAACCCTCCACTTCCACTCCAGTCTTTTTAGTACACAGTTTCATCCTTATTTACTTGTAAACTATGCGCCATTTCCTCACTGAAGATTACATTGAGAAATAGAGTACGGTACTATAACTTTCATGCAGTTTTGTGTTGATAACTTTTGTTATTATTTAGTTATGCCAAATTGTCTGCTATTTTGTGGATGGTCCTTTGCAAATGGAAACCATTCATAATAGTCATGAAATAATAATAGAATAATACAGAACAATTTCATTCTTTGCACATTATGCACACTCCCATTAATAATAAAGTGATAAAAACATTCAAAGCCATACTATAATTTAATGTGATTTTAAATCACATTTAGATAAATTTAAACATTTACTCCTTTCAATTATCCATTTTTTGTTTGATCAAAGTTTAAACTGTTCTCCCTACATAGTCATTTCAGGCAGGTACACTCAATAATACCACCTTAACTCACGTTGGGATAATAAATTAAATGTAATAACTGAAATATGTTAATTTCTTTTCAGAAGATTCAAATTATGGTCCATTTGGTTACCTTAATCTCAAAATGCAAAAATATTGGATTCATCACGTATGTTTCAGAAAACTTGCAAGTCTTACACTGCATTTTTCACAAGCATAACAATCAATAATGTTCTTCACATTTCCATTTTGTTGTAAATGTATATGTGTTCTTTGGGGAGGTATCATTGATTTTCCTCTAATAATAGGAAATAAAAAGTGCTATCACCACAAGCCCAGTACATGACATGGCCATGTACAGACCCACAACATGACTATGTGACCCAAAGTTAATAACACCAATGTACCAAATGAAAATGCATATGTTTCTTTAGACAAAGACTAAAATATCACATTTTTGACCCCCTATATGGCAGAAATACAAGACACGATTCTTCTCCTTGAATATGGGGAATCCTGTATAATATGGGAGGCTGGCAACAAGTCTACACACACATACCTTTTTCTAATTATTTTTACTTTCTCTAGCCCCATTTGTACAATGTACATAGGGATAGAGAAGTATTGCATTCCACCCAAAGATTTGATGTCGAGATTTCACCAGAAATACATGTTTTAGAACCCCCTGTATCCATAAAAAACATTTTCAGGAAATGGTCCGTGTGTATGTGTGTGTGTCCGTGTGTCTGTGAACACGATAACTCAAAAACGAATAGTAGGTAAAATACCAAACCTTTAGTATCTTCCAGGGATGCAACACAAAGATTTTGAGAAAAATCCCCCCACCCCAAACTACCCTTTACATGCAACTTTTTTTGAAAAATTTGATTTTCTTAAAAATGGCTCTAACGATTTTGATTAAAATATTGTATATTAAAGATATTTACCTGACAAATAAAATGTATATCTTGAATTTTCTGGGAATAGCTTCTGAAGACCTGTTTATTCTAGATGAATTTTGCTTAATTTGCCATAACTAGTAAGCCGTAAGAGATAGCCAAAAACTTACTATACAAAGAATGTAGGTTTTTTAAAATACACAACTTATGTCATATACATTTTTCTCATGGAGCTTACCGTTTTCGAGGTACTCATTGTTATTAGTTTCAGTTGTGAAGTACTTACACTTTTCTCAGATGGGAGTGTCCATTTTTCTTTTGTTCTACTCCTGGCCAAGAAAAGAAGCGATTTGTAATGACAATCGCCTAACGACAGCTTTTAAAACATTTGACTATTGGTTTAGCCTAGTGTATTCCCTTATTTTCTTCCTACTTCTATGGAACTAAGTAATAAGAACATTGTGCTAATGAGTACCTCGATTAGCAAGGTGCAGAAAGAAGAATAATGTTATGTAAGAAGTTTGTAGAAGAGCTAGAGAAAGTCATGTGAGTGTAACACATCAGATTTTTTATTATTTATTGAGGGGGCCTGCCTACTATTGTACTAAAAATATCACAAGGAAAATAGAATTAAAAGTTTGGGACAACATTTGAAAAAAAGAACCATGTTTTTAATTTTGAAATCCCGCCAGGCGACCTCCTGATGCAGAGGTTCATCAAACCACCACTAGGGACAAGGACAACTATTGCAGCAAGCAATGCTGGCAGTCGACTAAAGGAATTGACAAAGGAAAAGCATGGCTTCTGAAACATGTTTTCCAATAATAAAAGTGATGTAGTGTTACAAAATCGACTTGCTAATTAATTTCAATTGTTAGAAGACATCACTGTCACAAAGTACACCATATATCGGTAGTAAAAGTGTTGACTTCAAAAACATCAAAATGCATTAGAGTTGAGTGGAATGAAGGTTTTTCACCTCTTTTGCTCCCTAATAATGTATTCTTAAAATTCATCTATTTAGTAGTAAAAGCACTTTCTCCTTGCACCTTTGGTATATTTATTTATAGCTCCTGATCTCTTTACACTGTAGACAGGATTTTACTATCAAGTAGGTGAATTTTTAAAGTACTTGGTTAGGTAGCAAGAGGGGAAATACCCAAATTTCACTCAACACGCCTGGTGCATTCGATGTTCTTGCAGTCAACATTTTTAAATAAACTGTATGCTCTTTCTACTGATGTTAGTGTGGATGCATCTGCCAGTATCTGCAGCTCAGATGTGAGGGCTCTCTGTGACCTAGTTATTGGAGCTTTTATAGTTATTATGCCTGCATTGCTTTATGAGGAAACCGCTGTGTCAGCATTATGACAGACTTCCACAGCCGTAGTGCAGTGTAAGAAATGATACAACCTTCACCAGAAATCAAAGTAAACCAACCGAGATCGTTGAATCTGGTGCAGCATTAGCTCTTGCTAAATGAAATATAATTTATTCTTAATGATTATATCACGTGTCACATGTTACAAGCAGAAACCTGACATACCCCGAGGAATATTGTAAACATATTGCAACCTCTCGTTGCAAGATGTGTTTATACAAGGGCCATCCAGAAAGTGACAGACGATTTGGCATAACTAAACAATAACAAAAGTTATCAACACAAAACTTGATTTACATAGTAACAGTACCTTACTATATTTTCAATATAATCATAATTGCTTTCAAGGTATTTATTGTAACGTGGTACTAGTTTTTCATCGCAGATGTTATACTCTTTTACTGCTAAAGATCTGAGCCAAGATGTCACTGCCACTTTGAGATCTTCGTGGCTGGGAAATCTTTTCCATCCAAAAAGTCATGTATGGTGTCCAAAGTGAAACACCGATTTTTCTTAATTCTTTTAACATTTGCTTTCAGCTCCTATACGAACTTCCACTCTGGTCTTTTTCCTACACACTGGTTCATCCTTGATTACTTGTAAATTATGCGCTACTCCCTCACTGAAGATTCGTTCATTGCATTATCACTATACACTTGCATTATTTGCCTATAAAATTGATTGGCTGAACATTTTGTGCATCCATAAAAACAATTAAGTTCTTTGGCAGTAGAGAAGTATAACATCAGCAATGAAAAACTGGTACCACGTGACAATAAATGTCTTGATAGAATGGAAATTACGTTGAGAAATAGAGCAAGGTACTGTAATTTGATAAATAAAGTTTTGTGCTGATAACTTTCATTATTATTTAGTTATGCCAAATCATCTGTTACTTTCTAGATGGCCCTCATAACATAATTGGACGAGATATGGCAAGCTTTCTGTAATCTTAAATTTCCAACTGAGCAGCAATGATTGCATATATCTAATGCTTTCCAACAGTATGCAGGATGTCAGTGTCATTTAAAACCTATTTATGCGTACCTTCCTGCCTCAACTTATACGGAGATGGCATTTAACAGACACTGACTGATGATGATACATAGGATCATTAATATAAGGTTACCCCTCTTGCGACCTCTCTCCACTATGTGAGAGATCCGAGAGTCATTGGGAAAGTGGTGCTGGCAAAGGTGCACTGGAATCCTTATCTTAAATAAATGCTGAAAATATGGACCATCTGCTCCCAAACAGGCAGTATAACAAGTTAAAAGATGTTCTCGCTCAGCAACAGAAATCCCTATGTAATCTACAAAAACTTAGTGACAACATCACGCAAGGATTCCTGCTGCTAAGCTTAGACGAGTGAGCAAGAATATTTTTGCAAATTGTGCTGCGTGATTGTGAGAAGGTCAACATTTCCGTAATTTATCTCAAGATGTGTATTTTAGTGTGACTTTGCTGACATCACTTTCCTGACGACTCTCAGTTCTCTTGCACAGTGGAGAGAGGCCACAACATTGGTTACCTTATAATTTAACGACCCTATAGTATCTATTTATAATGACATCTTTTTTTGAGTCCAATAACTTAGAAGAGGAAGAAAACAAAGTGGACTGTTGGTTCAGTGCAACAATGACTCTAGTGGCAACCGACAATACACTGCCTGGATTTACAGTTACCAAACGTGTTTCTTCCATTTGGAAAGATGCAACTGATACAGACCTTAGACCATCAAAAGCAGTGCCAATTTATAACATACATAAAAGCAAGAACCTATGAATGTGTAATATATTTGCATAATATGTAGCTTTATATTCACACATGCTGTTCTTGCAGAAATAAATATAGTAAACACAGGTACACTCATAACATTGGTTAAAATGTGTATGTACAAGTGTAAATAACATATTTTAAATTTTATAGTAGTTTTTAAAATTTGTTAAATTTGGTCCAAACTATTTTTACTTGGGAAAGGATAATTGATTTTGCTTCTATCTGCTTCTTTTTTCAAATAATTTGTTCTTTAAAAACCTGCATTTTCTCAGCCATTAATTCAATTTCATGTATAATGCCAAATTGTAGTTTATCATGGATGTACAATTGAAAACATTTAAACTTATAAAAGCAATGTGTGAAGAATGAAATGCTTTTGTAAGCAAATAAAATTATCCTGAGAAATAAAAGTTTTATATCTACAAAATCAGCTTATACTGGGTGATAGGCATGGAGCAGAACAAGTTTCAGGCTCTTAGCTGGTCGGCGGTGAAGCACAAGGCTAAGTGTGAGTTCAACTTTTGCAAATGTGGCAATGTTTGTTAGGTTAAAGCAATACAGTGCAAATTAAATGAAATGGCTCTATTCGGATATCGGTATTCTGGTTCCCAAAAAAATATTAATTTATAAATATCATCTCTATAATTACATCTGCACAGAAACTGCATGTGTCCTCCATGTTCCCCTGATTTAACCTCCTGCGATTTTTATCTCTGGGGAAAAAGTTTACATAATACACACACTTCAAAGGGACTTAAAAATAACATTTGCCAACCACTGTCATTTCTCAGAGGGAAATGCAGCTTGTAATGACCAATTTCCTAAGCAGGTGTCAGAAGTGCTTGACCAATGAAAAATTTTTAGTAATTGACTTGTTTGTTAATGACACTGCCAATTGCCATGATCATATCAGCACTGCCAGTGTGCCAGAATTTCATCTTACAGAGTTCTTTTACATGCCAGTAAAGTCTACTGACATGGGGCTTTTGCTTTTAAGCACACTTAAACCGCTGTATGGGTTTGAATCTGCAACCTTGAGATCATACAGCCAGCCTCTAACCAACTGTGCCATCCAGACTGACAATGAACAATGAAGGGAGGTGCTTCCCACATCTCCTGGCTTGATACATTAGTATTTTTATTTTTAAATGTTTACTTTTTGTATCTTTGTTAGAAACAACTTATGTGACAAACTGTAGTGTATTTACTGCAGACATGCTATCACTCACTCAGTGCTGACCGGGTAAGAGCTGTAAAACCTGTTCTCTCTATGCTGATCACCCAGTACATGCAGGGGAATATTCCTGTACAATCATAATTAGCAAATATCCCGTAATATGTAAATAAAGACGAAAGGTGGATGACCGGGGTAATGGAAGGGATATGTAGGGAAAATCAGCACACCTACAAGATATGATTATCTGCAAACAAACAAAACAAATAAATTAACATGACTAAGTGAAAGAAAGAAGCACATAACTTTTTAAGGATTGAGACAATTTTAAAATGTCAATAATAACGAAAAGTGATGTGCCTCTTTTTCAGAATCATGCGCTCTTAACTAACCTGTTTTGTTGATCCAAAGTTGCAACACTTGTCTTTGATTCGTGTGTACTGCCCAAGACAATATTCGTAGACTGTAAGTTGTTGTGAGGTCCATTCAGTATGAGATACTGCTGCTGTTGTGGTGCAAGTTTGCTTGCAGTTCCATTTTGAACAGTGGGTGTTGGCATACCAGATCCAATCAATGGTACCAGCAACACACCCGGAGGATTCTGGGGACCTCCACTAAGAAGAAATGCGGAGGTTGTAGGAAGGACTGGAGCGGTGTTTGTTTTTATTAGGGTTACGTTATCCCCACCTGTACGAGAGGAGGAGGTGGTTATCAGGATTTGTTGCTGCCCTGCAAATCCCTGTGTGCCTGCCGTGGTACAGCCTATAGAACCTGACACTAACACAGAAGAAGAAAGAGAAACTGGTGCCTTATCTCCAAGTGGAGAAGAGTCTGCAACTTGAACTGAAGATTTGGAGGTTGGTGTTGTAGCAGAAGCTGCTACTGCTGGCGAAACTGAAAGTACATTATGCTTGGGTACTACAACGTACTTCTTGCCAGCCATTCGAGCAATAGCTTGCACACTGGCAGGACTGGGAGAGGGGGCAAGAGGATCGCTGGTTGCTACTGTGGGTGTGACAGGCCCTGACATGCTCACAGACGTAGCTGCGCCAGAAGTCGACTTTGGTGTTCCTACAGAATTTAACTGGATAGTGGAAGAGGGAGGTAGCCATGTGGTCACTGCGCCAACAATACTTTTCTTGGTTGTGGTGCTTGTTGTTTGAGCTTTCTTCAGCAGAGATTCCTGTGCTGCGCCAAGCTTCACCAGACGTGGTACAGTAATGAGCTTTCCATCGCTGTTCATGTTCGTAGAGTTTAGACGTGGTAGACGCTGAAGTTTAGGGGGAGAGCTTGCACTAGAAGCGGGCTGACCATTTGCTGTGCTCTCTTTCCCAGCAACTTTGTTTCCATTGCCAAGAGAACTAATGGGTGTTAGCGGGGGAGGTACTGTTGGACTAGGCACTTTTACTGGTGCGTTGCTGGTACTACTCATTGGTTTTTCTTCCTTTACTTCTTGTTGACAGTTCTGTAGAAAGGAGAAACAATACCTATAACATGCACAACTGTTAAATAGGAACACATCTGTGGTCACAAATATTATATACAGGCAGCTCATGTTTTACTTCAATCACCTACAATACCCTTACTTTAACAATGTACAAGAGTACCACATTTGAAGCATGGATACTAGAGTTAAAATGCAACAATGTGTTAAAAGTTAGTGACAATGGTTTTAACTTTTAAATGGATCAATTAAGTTAAGCACTGTCACCCTACTGATGTAGTGGTTACCATGCTAGCTCTAACACCCAATGTTGTATGTTCAAACCCAGCAGAGGGTGATGGATTTTTTTCGGACATAAAAATTCTTGGCACGGCTTCCTTTGAAAGGGGAATAAAGATTTTGGTCCTAAGTAATGCTTATTTGACATAGAACCCCATACCTTGAAAGAAAAGGTCCCTAGGGTAAATTCTGCCATTTTCATGTCTGCAAATCATGATTTCGTCTTGTAGTGCCATCTATAGTCAATGAGTTGATCCCTCGTTATCAAGCACCCATAGTGACGAACACACAAACTAGAAATTCTATCGATCAAGAAACCACCTTTAAATGTGGTCCAATTTGCCAGCATGACATTAACTTGAATTGAAAGTTAATAACTAGCTGGACCCTCCAAACAGCATCTCAATTGGCCCCAATTGGGGTGAGGGGGCAATGAACTTCAGAATTTTAAATGGAACCATATATTCATGGTAGCCCTCAATAAATTAAGAAACTTTTGTTTATAACTTTTTTTCTAAATTGAAAGCTTGAAGAAATTATAGAGTATTGAAACTGTGCTTAACCCACTTAATGAGCCACGGAAACATTTGCTCAAGAATAACTTTCTCACAACTGCTAATTTCAAATCAAGCTATTTATTTTTTATTTACTATTGTAGCAATTCTCACAATCACAACAAACATTTGAAGTGAGCAGCATTTACTGTCACAGTGTCCCAGCCTGTCATGAAAATTATCTAATGGCTTGTGTACACTAATGGATGGATCAATTGCATCAACAAATTACATACCTCTTGAGTTTTCATTCCATTTCCATATCCAATTATAATTAAAACTTGTATTATTTCCTTTTCTCTGAGATTTGCCATGTTACTAAACAAATAAAGACTAGGTTTGTTTCTGACAACAATATTCATGGCCTCCTGGATTCTGTTAACAATTGATACTCACTATAAGTTGGTTTATCTTCTTTGATAAGGTTACACAAAGGTTAGATTGTGTCAAAAAGTTGTTATTGTGCATTATTCCAATGTTTCTTTCTTTGGTCCACTAAGTGTGTTAAACAACATTTCAACACCCTAAAAATTCTGAAGTTTTTAGGTTATAAAAAGTTTTAAATAAAAGTTACTTATTTTATCAGAGACATCAGCATTTCTAAAATTTATGCCAGGGTTCCATTTAAAGTTGTGAAATTCATCCCCCTTCATCCCTTCTTGGGGCCCACTGTGGAGCTGCTCCCTAAGCTGTAAGAAGGGCCCCTATCTCCCAAAAAGAATAAAAAAGGTCAGTGCTTAACTTTGTTTATCCATTAAAAGATTACGGCCAAAATTTCATACTTTTTGTTCATCCTGAATATTTTGAAGCACATGAGTAACATTATTCTTACACAATAGTAAGGATAATAAGCATTGACATAGTGAATAAAATGAAACTTCAAACATTTAAAAACTGTGTGAATACAACAGGACATTTTTATAAGAGTGAGGTTATTACCCAATTTCTACATAGTTTAGCAGCAGTTTAAACAAAGCATTTATTTTAAAATAAGAACTACATTTTAATTTTGAATCAACCTACTTGAAATAAGCAGCTTGACGAATTATAAAAGTTTTGTTTTTCCCCTCTTAAGAAAATAATATATCAACGCCCTTACAAAACCTGTAATTAAGTTTTATTAATTTTGGTAAAGCTATACGATTATGTGGAGGGACGGACAGACACATGGACACATACACACAATGGTCTTAACAACTAGTTTAACTGACTTCTACTGGCAATCCATATTTGAAAGTGTTGAAAACATTAAGTTGTTCAGATGTGAAAGTCACCAGATTGCCCAAGTTTTGACTTCTTCTTGGGATAATTGGGTTTTAGCTTCACAGATCCCGGCTACGCTTTGCGGCTTAAATGTTTATAACAGACCAGTAACTACAAAGCAGCTCTACTGACAGAATAACAAAAGTACCCACGTATTGAAATAATGCCAAGTGGTGTAACCATCGTATAGTAATAATTTAATTTTAAATAAAAGCAAAGCTATTGAATTTTACAATTATTCTAAAGTTAACTACACAGCAGATTTTACACAATACAGACAATACAGTGAAATTAAATGCTTTTTTTCCATTCTTTTCTTTTGCTAGTTCACTTCAAATGTGTAATGAATACAGTCTAATTATATAGAATTTAAAAACCATTTTAGCAACAAGAGAAAACATTTATTGAAGGAAACTGACAGATGTGACTAAACAATTTAAAGTGTACTATGAGCACACATTTATTGAAGGAAACTGACAGATGTGACTAAACAATTTAAAGTGTACTATAGGCACACATTTTCTTGGATGCTGGTTTCACAGGGAAATGTGGGTAGGGCGAAGAAGAGAGGATGCTGCCTGTCTTTCCACAGTGTTGTCAGTTTCTTTCTTTGAGTGTCACAATCATTTTGGTGATTGGGGTATTTATTTACCATAAAACTAGCTGAATTAAACAAAATATAGCACATGTACATGGACTTTGAATGAAACCTTTGCACTGAGGCCACTATATGTCAGAGTGTACAGTGCATTTCATGTCTCACCTTGTTGTTCTGCCAAAATTGCACAAAACCTACAGAATGAAGAACACCAGGGAGTTGAACACCCATAGTATTTACTGCAGTAAGGTGATTTGACAATATGTAAAAACTGGAGAGGCATTATCATACTATCAGTCCCTAGTAACTTGACTGTAGGCTACTCAATCCTCGTCATAATTATAGCAGCATGCGGAAAGTGGGCATGACCAGCTGTCACTTGTCGGGTGACTGTCTCCAGAAGCAAAGAGCTTCCCTGTTCTCTGGTTTCATTCTCGCTCTTTTCAAAGCCAGGATCCAGCTTTGCTTATCCATGATTTAAAGAATTTTTGTGCTTGAATATTTCAATTGCTTCTTGTGTCAAGCAAGCTGATAGTGCTTTCCCTGTAGGTTATGCATGACACTGCCAGTGTCCTAACTGTACTCCACTCTTGTTGGACTAAAAGCTTTGTTCCCTGAAAATACAAGATGCAGATTTTGGCAAAATGTCGGCAATGAAATCATTTGGACCATGGCCTACAAGCCCGGCTGCCATATACAATCAAGTTGAGAGCCTAAGTCACTGGTAAGTTTTTATTAAGAATTATATTGAATAGAAATTTATTATATAGAAATCAACTTCAGAAAGAACAACATCAGACAACATATAACTTTGGAACAATCCGTATAATGGCTAAAATCACTCTATTCAACATTTAGAGAATTGGCTGCAGAGAGTGACAGAAAAGAGAACCTTTAGGTCCAGTTTCACAGTATAAGCTTAAGCCTTGAATTGTGGTTATACATAAGCTTAAACTACAGTGTAGTTTTAATGTATATAATTCAAGTGATAAGCCCAGCTTATCCATGGCTTGACTTAAATCATTCTGAATTGGCATACTAGCAATATTGGTAATGAATAAATATATTATTTTTAACCCACATGCATAACAGCAGACTATTTAACTGAGAATTCTACAAGAGATTTTGATTTAATAAACAACTGCCAGAAATTATTCATGATACAAATAAAAGTAAATCAAATAAACATTAAATCAATTGGTACACAAAACTTACATTTTATACTTCATACCAATGGTATAATTTGTATAATTTCTTACACTCATTAATTCACAAATACTTGCAGCATTGTAAGTTGCCATTGGGATTGTCATCTCAAAATAATTTGAGAACACCTTGTGGTTTACTGGGAAACTTGCGAGTCAGTTGAGAAATTCAATGCTATGCCAGCATGTTGCCATGGTAGCTCAGTGGCAGAACAACCAGCTAGAGATTGGGAAATCTGAGATTCAAATCCCAGCTATGGCATTGAATTTTTCAGTCTGACTCTACCTATCCAACTCCTGTCCTACACATGGCTTGTGTGAAAAAACAATTAATCCAATTTAATATTGCTTTATAATTCAGTAACAAATTGTTTCTCTAAATGTTAGCATTATAATATGCAAGTGAAAGCTGGACATTTTTCTGACGTCTCAAAATTTCAAGCATGCAAAGTTGGCAAAACTGTTTCAACCTTTCTAATCCACTCTTCACATTGTGATTTTCCCTTACTCCAGAGTAATTTGTACAATCACTGGCACTTCATAATTTGTATGTTGCTGGTTAATCTACAAAAGATTTTACAAACAACATCGCCACAAACAAACAATGGAAATTCACTTGAGTGTATGAGCAGGTGTTCCCTGGGGTTGTTCTATAAAGTTGAACCTGGCAGTTCTACTTTGAAACTCGCAAAGTTTAAACCAAGCCTGGCTTAAACTTTGGCTTATGCTTTAACTGTGAAATTGGTCCATAATCTCTTCTGAAATTTGAAAACCTAAGGGACTGATCTGGAAAAAATCATGTGATGAGCTAAAGGGCGGGATTGTTGTCAGCTTGGTGAGTTACAGACCTGGACTGGTATTCCTTTCTTTAACCTTTCCTATCCAGTCTTCCTTGACTCAACTATTTGTTTTCTTCAACTCCAAATATATTACTCCAAGGAGTATTCAAGGCCTTAGGGATCATTTCATTTTCTACCCTGTCCTTTCTTCTCTATTTAGGGTGATGTAACTGCCAATTATGGTGCTCAATTTAAATGATTACAGCTAGTTTCAAACAATGGGAAAATCTATATAACAACAGGTCTAGAATTACTACACTACCAAGAAAATCCTTCATAGCAGCTACACAAAATTGAAATAAAAGAATCGACTTGATGCCTATTCTGTGATCTTAAAGAAGATATGGAGAGAAATCACCTACTCCACTGCCCAGCTTTACTCAACATACTAGCATCACATCAAAATACTCAGGTGCAACGGCTTCATTGCCAACTATCAGAAATTAAGTACCAACCTACATAAAATTGAAATAAAAGAATTGACTTGATGCCTATTCTGTGATCTTAAAGAAGATATGGAGAGAAATCACCTACTCCACTGCCCAGCTTTACTCAACATACTAGCATCACATCAAAATACTCGCGTGCAACGGCTTCATTGCCAACTATCAGAAATTAAATACCAACCAATTAATGAACCTCATTTATATTTGAAGCTTTCTTGGCATTTAACAGACTTTTCATTTTTGAGCTAAGCTGCCCACAGACACACACACACACACACACACACACACACACACACACACACACACACACACACACACACACACACACACACACACACACACACACACGGGCACATGGACATTTTTCTAAAAATGCTTTTTCTTTGTACTCAGGGGGTCCCAAAACATGTATTTCCAGTGAAATCTCAGTATCGAATTTTTGGGTGCAATACAATGCTTTCCCTATACACTATGCAGTATGTGTAGAAAGTAAAAATTAATTGATGAGTGACAATGCTTTATGGTAGAAGTTGTTTGAGCTGAGTGATGATAACATATATTGCTGGTGCATATTTCCATAAAGTGTTAATGCTGTATGGACCAAATAACTTGTGTAGTTGATCAGAGAATATGAAGTTTGATATACATAATGAAACAATGAAGTTATAAGAACTGTCTGTAATTTAATGAAGAACATGAAAGAAAAGAAAATTGGCATTAACGTCCAATGAACAAAGACTTTATAGACCGTGTGACAGAAAAGGAAGTACAAAGGAGAAAGCAGCATCTAAACTTCATGTGAATGACACAGATCAGTGTAAAGAAAATTAGTTTTCAAATACCTCTTTAAGTTAAAAACACCATAGATAGGAGAATTAGTGTCAAAGGTTACCGATTTGCTAAACCCAAGCAAAGAAAGAATAGATTATTACCTAAGTATTTTGAGTCAAATAGTTTCACTTACTTAGTTTTTTCCCCAGGTGCATTTCAAAGATGTTTATCTTCATTGTCGGTAAGTATTTCACTGGCTCCAAAAGGGGAACTTCCTATCATAATTTCATCCGTGCTGCCATCTGGTTTTCTTGGAGATAATCTTAAGATTTCATCTGCCGCTGGTATAACTCAGTGCACCTTTTTCAGATTGCTAGTTCAGTTGTAGTTTTCACATGTTTAATAAGTTTGTGTTGTGATACAGCAGATTTGTCAGATTTCTTTCAATCTTGTTTAAAGGGTTCTCTTTCTTGTAAAACCTGTCACATTCATTGTCATTGCATCTATTATTGCTTTATTATTCAGTAATGAAGATTTTCATCAGAAACAATGTTTCTCTATATGCTCAAATGGAAGCATGCTAATCAGAGCTGCTTCACACCAATCAAATCCACTCTTCACATTGCAAATTTCTGCCCACATTTGGTTTTAAGCTTATTTTAGGAGTGTCACCATTAGGGAAAGATGTGCAATTGCAAGCATTAAAAACCTTGGAGTTGTTCAAGTCGGTAAAGCCAAACCTGCCTGCCCTGCTGTGAAACGTACAAAGCCTCAGCCTGGCTTACTTTAGGCAAAAACTTAAACTGTGAAACTGGCCCTCACAAATCAAACTATAAGGTGGATGTCTAGGCACGCTAGACAGTCTTTATGTATCGCTTCGGCAGTTTTACACATAGGCTTATAATTGGACTTGAGGAAAATGCATCAATACTCGAGACTGTGTGTCCGTCCATTTCAAATGTTAATTTGTAACTCATAGCAATACTTATTAAACTGGATATACTTTCACATGAATGGAATTCAAATAGTAAACCAAAAGCAAGTTTTTCCATTACCAATCCAAATGAAGTCGTCAATTCACTAACTAAATTCATTGGATTTGCCAGGATTCCCACCACACGATTTACAGCTCAAAGTTGACTCGGTGATGATTATACTGTGCAATATCAATCAGCGAAATTATGCAGCGGAACAAAACTCACTGTTAAAAAGATTATAAAAATTTTGATTTAAGTTGCTATAACAGGAAAGTTCAAAGGAGAGGATATACTTATTCCAAGAATACCACTAATGTCAACCAACTTTCCTTCTGAATTTAAGCGCACCTTGCATTCACAATGACAATAAGTCCCAAGGTCAATCGTTAGAAGTGTGTGTAATATATATTTAATTGTGTTTTTCGCATGTTGTACATTACGTACTCGAGAGTCGGCAAACTATCTGCGCTATTTTTTTCTCTCCGAAAGGAAAATTGTACATTACAAGGCATACAATGAAGTGCTGTCAAATTATTTAATTGTACTTTTATTTCATTGCATGGTCGTACTGTAAACGGAAGGTTTTATCTCAGTTTTTTTAAGCCGGGGCGGGCAGCTAGTTTTATATAAAGGGAAGGTGTGTGAGGGAACACAACAAGGCATCAGGCCCCACAAATGTCATAATGCATTTAACCACCAGGTAGTTGTATGACCCAAACATTTAAACACACATTAGATGGCTTTCAAAGTCAAGGGTGGTTCAAAAAGTAATGCAAAATAATTTTTTTCTGCCTTGGTATTGCAGCTGGAATGTTGCAATTTCACACAGATATAGTTTGAAGTTTTCACTACAGAGGGTATTTTTTTTTTCATGTGCAGCTCTAGCAAGAGCAGCGTGAACTATGCAACAAAGATGGCGTGCTGCTACTTCATCCACATGTGTGAAGAGGCGTGGTTCTATATTTGTGGGCCAAAGGGCATAATTTGTGAAATTCACAAGGATGATGGCTGATTGTATCAACCATAACAATGTTTCCAGGCGGTGTTCATTCTTCCAAGAATGGTGTCATTGTTTTCTTGACAATGCTCGCCCCCATGATGCTGTTCATCAGAATATCACCAAATTTGGTTGGGAGGTGCTCCAGCATCCACCACACAGTCCAGACACATTGTCAAACTTTCATCTGATTGGTACCATGAACAAATTCCTGGCCCGCCAACTCATTGCGATAGATGCTGAAGTGAAATCAGCAGTTGCAGATGACTATACTCCAGGGAATGGGCATATTGAAACTGGTATCACAATGGGATAAACGTGTAGAGAAAGTTAGTGACTATGTCGAAAAGTAAGTAAAAGGTGTAAATTCATTTGTGAATTGTTTTGCTTTTCTTAACTATAAACTTTTTGTACAAAAATTATTTCAGCTGAAGATAAAAGCAATGGCTTTTGAAACATGTCCTGTTTAAAAAAACAGTAAGTGAAGCAGTAAGTGTCTACACCTCCTCACAATTTTAATTCAATGCTGCTTCACTGTCTCCAGGCTTCTACAATATTACTTTATGAAAACCTATATAACCTGCACCGGTATATGAGATTCACTCCAAAAGTTTTGAGAATGGACACAATAAAATATTAAAAACTTGGATCTGTCCATTGCATCTTTTCAAAATATTCTCATTGCATTCTATACACCCTCTCATCCTTTCAAACCAGTTTTCAAATGCTGAATGCCATTCTTCTTTAGAGTGAGTGCAAATACATTGTCCATAAGCAGCTACCGCAGCTTCAGGTGGCTCAAATCGTTCGCCTCACATTTTTTCTTTCATTTTGGGAAATAGAAAAGTCACATGAAGCCAGATTTGGACTGTAGGGAAGATGGGACAAATATCTGACTCCTGATGAAATTGGGTTCTTTCTTATGCAGTGTGGGCAGAGGCATTGTCATGGCACAACAAAATTCCATTCAGATCAGTCTTGGGATTTTTATTTTAAATAAGTGAATTAGGAAACTGTAACACTACATCACAGATAAACACTACACTTCACATTT
Source organism: Hymenopus coronatus (assembly GCA_030762935.1). NCBI lineage: Eukaryota > Metazoa > Arthropoda > Insecta > Mantodea > Hymenopodidae > Hymenopus > Hymenopus coronatus. Next base: position 7,069,433 of record CM060894.1, read on the forward strand.
GTTAGGCAATCTTCTCCTGGGAAGACCCAGACTGATGACTGTCATTTAGTTTGACAGTCTCACATTGAATAATAGAAACCTGAGCACACTTGAAGCACACCAATTCCCAAAGAGAAATGAAATGGGAGTTTTATTTATGGACGCTCTTTAGCTGCTGTGGTTCTCAGCACCCCATTCTATACTGGACATGAAAGACCGCTTAATTTTGCTCAGAGGCCTCTTTTTCAGGCTTGAGGTTCTTTTATGTAAATCTATGACACAGAACCAACAGCTAATTCCCTTCTGAAGGACTAAGCGTTTCTGATGTGGTTACTGGTGATGACTGGGTCTACTTGTATGAAGGGAACATTGACAATTTTAGAATGCTATGTTTCTAAAGACAAATTAAGTTTGTTTATATCTGACAGCTACTTTTTAATGTTTTGTAAGTTGATTGATTGCCATGTAGATTGTTTGATTTGCTATACTAGTTTGCTAATTATCATCATTTAAAGATTTATGTTCACCCAAAAATGAATTTGACAGGAGAACATTTCCAGGCTACAAGTTTTTATGATTTTAAATTGTCATCAACACCTAAATATTGAAAAGATTGGCTTAGAAATGCATTTGGCAAAGAAGCCCCATCTATGGCAACAATTTATAATTAAAACAGCAACTTCAAGACATCAGCCTTTTCTGCTGTTTTGAGGAAAATATTGTTGTTGTTCGAGCTATGCTTGAGATATATCTAAGGACATCTTATGAATTTATTCGGGCCACATTGGACATTGCCATGAGTCACATTGGAAAAACTTTATTGTCCATGGATTCTACATAAATTGACTCCTGATCAAAAACAAGAATGCATTGATTGAAGTAGGAAAACTCTGGAAAAATTCCAAGGTAGCACTTCAAATTTGGTTTGGAATATCATTGCTAGTGATGCACTGGCAGTGCTGGTAAGAAGATAGTTTGCTTGTTTTTTTCTAAATCAGATCATACGAGGTGTGATCAAGAGATAACGGGAATTTTTAAATTTTGCAGGCCATATGCATCCGATTTTCAAAATTATTTTTTATCTTGTTGGTACACATGTTCCTGATGTATGTTTGCGTTTTCAGCTGTTTTGAATACTTAGTTTATTGCTGACAGTCAAAAAGTTATATATGTTTGTGAGAGTTCAGAGAATTTTTGCTTTCAAAAAAGATGGATCAAAGAATTTGCATTAAATTTTGCTTTAAAATGAATTAAAGTGCAGCACCACATTTGAAATGTTGACTGTGGCTTTTGGGGAATCTACTATGAGTAAGACAAGAGTTTACGAGTGGTATAAATGCTTCAAAGAGGGTCGAGAAGATGTTGAAGACAACAACTGCTCTGGACGCCCTAGCACATCAATTAGTGAAGAGAATGTGGAAGAAGTAAAGAAAATGGTTCTGGAAAATTGTTTTCTTCGATTACAATGGGATAGTACATCATGAGTTCCTGCCTTATGCTCATACGATCAATACTACCTGGAAGTTATGCTCCATTTGCATGAAGCAATCCGAAAAAAGACCACAATTGTGGCAAAACCACTTATGGAGATTGCATCATGCTCCCACTCACATTTCAGTGCTTGTTGGTGATTTTCTGGCAAAAACAAGACTGTTATGTTGCCTCAGCCACCGTATTTTCACCAAACAGGCATCGCCCTCTGTGACTTCTTTCTATTCCCGAGGCTGAAGAGAACCATGAAAGGACATTGCTTTGCCACCATTGAGGAGATAAAAACAGAATTGCTGAAGGAGCTGAACACCATAACAAAAAGAGTTGCTCCCAAGATTGGAAAAAGCGCTGGTACAAGCATGTTATATCTGAAGGGGACAAATTTGATGTTGATGAATAAATAAAGATTCTTTAAGAAAAATAGAAATTCCTGTTACTTTTGATCAAACCTCGTATATGTGCTACATCATTAGCAGATAGACAATGTTATTGCTAATATACACAAGTGTCTGCTAACAACAAATTTTATATCATGATAATGCATTGAAGCAAACATCAAAACTAACAACTGAGTATCAGCAACACAGATTCTCCACCATTGTGATCGTCATCAGATGAAGCACTGGAAACACATTACAAAAACTGGTTTCTGAAGGGCCTCACGAAGAATAGTATCATTGCTTCAAAGGATTGATTTCTTGGAATGCAAAAATGCATTGATGTTAAAAGGGAATATTTAGAAAAACAATAAAATCATATACATTTTTTAATTTTCTAAAAATATTCAATGTTGCCCCGATATATCAGTGATTATCAAAATGATGGCAAGGCAGAAAGGATCAAGTTTGGGTGGGTCTGTGAGCAGCAACCAATGACAAGTGTTGCAGGCTCTTCTGCCCACATAACCAAAATATCACTCCACTGAGCTGAGTCTGATGATCCATCTCGCTGCAGTCCTCACGTTGTATCAATTCTTATTTTTTTTTTTTTTCGTTCTCATTCTAAACAAATTGACAGTCTTAAACAAACAACTATGAATATGAAAATTAACTTCACATTCTTTGGGAAGAATGCTTCAACAAGTAGTTACAGCATAAGATACAAACTAGTTTCAAAGGACTTAACAGAGTTAGGATAATTTCATGATTGCTGTTGAGGAGCACAAGGATCCACAGAAGGGTTTAGACAAGCATTTTTTTGGATTCTTCTTTATTTTGAGCTAAATTACACATTTGTCTAAATTCTCATATTTCCTTACATTTCATAATCTTTCTTGAAGCACAGATCAAATATGTGGCTGATGGTTTGCACTACACCTTGGGGATGTGCATGAGAAGAATGTAGGCTGAGTCCCATAGGAAATGACTTGCTATATAAAGAGCAACAGAACCAGTGGCGGGTCTCACCTCTGTCACCGGCTCGACTCAACAGCAACTGCGCCATCTCACAAGGTAAGCTCCTATGAGAGTCTTTTGTATACTGTTATGATGTCTCTCTTGTACACTATCCAAGCCTTTACAAAGACTAAGACCTGTTAAGACCATGATTAACTCATCACTAAGTAATAAAATGGACTATTCTGAAGCCCTGAATTGTCCTTACCTTCTGTAAATTTCATCATAGTGAAAACCCCCACATCATCACATTCTTGCGAGGTGACAATATTATTACAATGCAATACCAGGTGGAAGGGAACTTATTATGTTTCTTCTAATATGTGCATTTTGTTATTTGTTCAGCGATTCCGAAAAAATAAAGGGTTTTTGTTCCATTTTGGATGCACAATTCCACAAGAATGTATGAAGATAAATGTTTGTTAATTATAAGATGCGTGGAGTAATGTATTTCTATTAGTTTCGGTAGGAATTATGGGACATCACACAGGGTTTCAAATTAATTAATCGCTTAAAAGAATTAAAGGAATATTCTGAGAGCATTTTCAGATGTGAAATAACTCGGCAACCTAGTGCTGAGGTTGGTCAGGGATCTGAACCAGCTTCTGGATGTACACACGTCACGTAGCTTGCAAACATGATGCAGGTGGTGTAATGTTATGGCATATAACGAGTGCAACTGGCATTCTGATTGGTCTACACTCTTGTGGTAGCAGCAGTGAGGCATGTTTATGTACTGACCTAGTGCAAGTGACACCCGCACAAACTGCAGCACTGCCAGCTTGTCTGTCTCTTGTTTTCGACAAAACTAGAATATCTCTGTAGGAAACGGTCAGAAACAAAAACGTAAGACACAAAATGTGTTTCAAATACCGAGATCTATCACTGGTTTAAACTAATGTAATGACTTCCCTTCCACCTGGTATTTCTGACCAATAAACAGCCCCCACCCCCCTTGTTCTTAGTCATTTTTAAAAATGGTTCAATGTACAAGGTGAACAGCCTAAGAGTTTACTGTCAAAACAATTTCCTGTAGAACTGGAAATATAACAGTACATACCTTACAGACGTAGCTGTGAACCGTGTCAGTGACTGGACCCAGGCCGACACATTCAGGATGATAGAGGCAGAGACAAAGGCGACATTGTAGTGACGGTATGAGTCCCATCATACCAACGCAGTTGATGGAACATGGCTCCATGGGGCTCTTCTTGGCAGTGCTGTAACGTGTGCACGGTGAAGGTAAAACATGGAAACAGGAGTGGAGCAGGACAGGAGGGCTTTAAATCATTTTGGGTACCAGCAAGAGTAACTAACATTATGTGCAGTGTTCTAACTAACAACCAAATTGTACCTGTAGATAAAGTATCCTCATAATCAACATATCATTAATGGACAGCTCTCTATTTTAATACATGATTTTGAAAGTAGTTATACAATATCATTTAGCTTTTATTTCTGTCATCTCAGTGCTAATAAACTTGCTTGGGGTTATAAATGTAAAAAAAGCTAGTAATAGTGAAGTAACACAAATATTAATATAACAATAGTTGCAACAAATGTTCACTTATCTTTTGGAATCCTTTTTGACTAGTTTTGCAATAAATCTATTGCATCCTCAGCATTAATTTCCTTTTGGTCTCAGTTTTGGTCTGGTTTTTGATGATGTTTATTTACATGGTTATGGTTACTGCAACTTGGTGGATTGTGTACTAATGCATTGCTAACTACTGGAATCAAAACAAATTTGGTGAGAGAGTCAATTGGAGGTATATCAAAATTCATTGTTATATTAATATTTGCTTGGGGTTATTTATTCCCAAGAGGATATTTTGAAATACGCAAGGCAACTGCTTATTTTTTTTATGCACACGTGTTTGCTTTAGGGCAAGCCAGTCCGAAGCAAAATGCTGCGGCTGTCATGGCTAAAGACTGATGAGTCGTGTTGTAGTGGAATGGGTAGAACACTGCTCTTGTTCAATGTAGTAGTATACTCACAACCTATCTCACAAACATGTGTAAAATTTTGAGCTTTTTAATTAAACTTTCATTTTTATTATGTTATATTAAGAATTAAGATTGATGGATGTAACTAACTGCCTTAAGTTTGGGATAATAATGTTTGATAATTCCCACAGAGTTGTAGCACCACAGCCATTGGGGTAGTATTGGACCGGCCTGCTTCACGGAATACTAAACTAATATCTAATAATCTTATGCTCTGAAATACATTTATTGGGGTGTAATCCAGTGCAATTATACTTTCAAGCAGATGAGCTGCCATGCCAATAATCAGAGCTCTAACAGGAATTCCGCAGATGAACTACAGGTGGGGCAGGGTAAGGGAGAAATGCATAAACAACTCACACAAAACTTCAACATTAATTCAAGATAACAAAATTAAACAACACAAGTAATTAAAATAAATTATTAAAACTGTCTATTAAAAACTGCAAAGGGCAAACTAGGATAGTGTTGCAGATAAAATCATATCATTCGTCCTGGCATGCACAATATTATCCCTTAAAATATTTCCTGCCCTTATAACTAGCTAAAATACCCAGCATTGCTTGGTGGTTTCATGGCCTAAGAGATTAATGTGTCTAATTCTGTTTATGCATAGCCATAAAATTTGTGCAAACGCCATCCAGAAACTGACAAGACAATTTGGCATAACTAAACAATAACGAAAGTTATCAACACAAAACTTTGTTTACAAATTTACAGTATCTTACTCTATTTCTCAATGTAATTGTCACTGCTATCAAGGTATTTATTGTCACATTGTACCAGTTTTTCAATGCAGATGTTATACTTCTCCTCTGCTAAAGATGCGAGCCAAGATGTCACTGTCATTTTGAGGTCTTCATCAGTTGGGAAATCTTTTCCATCCAAAAAGTCACGTACTGTGTTCAAAGTGAAACACTGGGTTTTCTTAATTCTTTTATCAACATTCGTTTCCATTCTGGTCTTCATCGTATATACTGGTTCTTCCTTGATTACTCGTAAATTATGTGTCATTTCCTCACTGAAAATTCATTCATTGCATTATCACTGTACACTGCATTATTTGCCTATAAAATTTGATTGGCTGAACATTTTGTGCATATATATATATATATATAAAAAAAAAAAAAAAAAAAAAAAAACGAATAAGCTCTTTGGTGGTAAAAAATTATTACATCTGCATTGAAAAACCAGTATCACGTGACCATAAATATCTTGATAGCAATGACAATTATGCTGAAAAAGCTAAGGAACTGTAATTTTGTAAATAAATTATAATTGTAATACTCCTCTCTCCTACATATTATTGAAAGGTACACTGATATACAATTAGTTAATTAGAACCAGTTGAAAAATTCAATGCCATAGCTGGGAATTGAACACAGTTCTCCTGTTCTCCGTGCGGTTGCTCTAACCATTGAGCTACTGTGACAACCCGCCAGTACGGCATTCAATCCTTCAGTTGAAAAATTCAGCAACTGCACGGAGCGGCAGAACCATGTTCAATTCCCGGCTGTGGCATTGAATTTTTCAATTGGTTCTAATTAACTAATTGTATATCAGTGTACCTTAGGAGAGAGGAGTATTACAATTATAATAGAATAGCTTATGTTGCAGGAACATAGTGAATATTACCCACATACTAAGTACTTATGATGGTAAGTCACCATTCTAGTGGTTCTCTGAAGTGAGACATGCTGGTTGGTTGAACCGGGTAAAACACACATAATCAGTTGGAGGATTGAATACCGTACTGGCGGGTTGTCACAGTAGCTCACTGGTTAGAGCAACCGCATGGAGAGCGGGAGAAACGAGTTCAATTCCCAGCTGTGGCATTGAATTTTTCAACTGGTTTTAATTAACTAATGTGTAAATAAACTTTTGTATTGATAACTTTCATTTAGTTATGCCAAATCATGTCACTTTCTGCATGGCCCTCGTATATGTGTGTTCCTTAGACTTCTACATCATTGCACCTCAAAATGTATGTTTCCTGTAAAATCTTGACATAAATGCTTTCCCTACTAACTATATGTAGTAAAGAAAGTAAAAATTCAAGTCATTGCTGTTCTTACCTGAATGTTGCAATTTGATTTTTTTTAGCCTTAGCTTGCATTCCTTTTGGGGCATTTAAAACTTATTACACAAGGCACTTAAAGAATTAAAACTCACAACATTATAAAATAAAAATACTCAGAAAACAGTATCCCAAACATCACAACTGCTGCAGTCTATAATGTTTCTCAAAATGTAGCGGACAACCACGTTCTCTCTGCCTTGTCATTTTAGAGAAAATAATTTAGTAAGGTCACTACAACCTTGTTTATTATGAGTAACCAACACACATTTAACTATTATGAAACCACAAGAGGCAAAAATTATTATTATTATTATTATTTGTTGCTAATGTTTAAGCTATTATGACTATCATTGAGAAAGATATGGTCTTGCAAGTTTTTGTAGGCATCATAAGAAACTAAATAATTAATCCTGTGAAATAAGATGAAATTGTGAATTCTGAGCTAGCCAGCAAGTTTGGTCGAAATCAGTGCAATGGTGTAGAAGTCCAAGGAATGTATATACAGGATCCCAGAATTCAACCACACAAATTGAAAGCATTACAGAGATAAACACTTTTAGATAGGGAACTCACTGTCCCTTTTGCCAAATATCAAAGGTATGACATGTTTTTCGGATCTCACATCAGTGGCCATAATTCAAAAGAACCTGGGTGCATGTGTCCTATTTTCATTAGCAATGCCTTATTTACATGACAGTAATTGAAGGAATGCAGTGTTGGTGCACACTCAAAACAATATTTAAAACTAAAGGACTTGCAATTTTGATAACAGTTTGGTTGATTTCAGATCATATGCTATAACATACTGGGGGGTGAGTTGGTATAGCGCTGGTCTGCAACATCGTTCTGATCTCTCAACTTTGTTACCTCTCCAAGAGCTACACAATTTGATCAGCACTAAAACACTTTTTGATGTCAACACCATAAACCTTCCAGAACAAATTACTTTGAAAAGACTGAATGAAACATACATAGTGATCAATACTGTAATTGTTTGTCACAGACCCTGTGTAGATTAATTTAATAAAACAATTAGGTTTGTTGAAAACATTTATGTGATGTATGCTTTGAAACGTATAAACTAAACCACAATTTTAACTGAGGATACTATTGCTAGGATTGGAACCTCAGTACTTCGGTTTTGTAACAACCTGAGCTACTGTGTTCCTGCACATTGTACTTTCTTGGTGCAATCTCCACAGGTTGTCACATCAAGATGTTCCTTGGGTAATCTTTTGTATTTTGTACTTCAGATATGTATTAATTCTCAAAATGCCTTTTGATTTTTCTTTCATGCAGAGATGAATAGGAAAATGTGCTTTCCTTTCCATACATAGTTAAATAATTTTAGGTAGGTACTTGTTTTATTGGCCATCTCCTTAGTGCAGCTGCTTGCCACTCAGCCTTGTGAGGTCCCTGGGGGTCCAATTGAGGAGCTACTGGATTGAGAAGTAGCGGCTCCAGATCGAGAGGGAGGGACTTGAGGCACTGATCACATCTCATCCTCCAGCACTGCACCCCATTCATGATACCTTTGGGCTGAGATGGGGGATACAGTGCTGGATGGTAGGCTAAGGTCCCTTGCCATGGAGTTACGTTTTATTTGTTTTACTATGGAGATGGTTGTTTATTTTGCATTTTATTTTAAGTTTATTTGACATAATTATATTGTTTCCTAAATTGTGAACTGCATCTACAATTGTAATGTGTATGATACACTGTTTTTGAGAAACTCCTGAGAGATACGGAGAAGTGTACCCCTTCAGGTGGTTAATTCAATGTTACTGAAACATTCTACGTTGCATCTAGATGCTTATCATACATTATATTTAGTTTGCCAGCACAAATAAATCATATTGAGTAACGCAGCAAAATATGAAATGTTCAATATAAAATTCAAACAAAGGAACCAACATAAAAACAAAGCATCTTAGCCTGATGACAACATGCTAAACATTGCGCTAAATAATGCCACTATATCGACGCTCTCTGAAATTCAAGTGTCAGGCCTTAAACTTCCTGGACTCCTCTACAATCCTGCCATTTGTGTGATTCAATCCTGGCACATCCTGTGTGTATACACATACACTCACTCTTATGAAGATAACTTATATCAGTTAATTACTGATAATGCATAGGAATGGAAGCAATTTGGTTTAGTGTAAGTTCTGTTTTGTTTTAAAAAAACATTTAAAACTTAACAGGTGTGAATTTATGTAAAATAACTAATGGCTTTGGTGTTTAAATAATAATTATACATAATTCAGGTAATGCATAAACTTAGTGACAAACACAACACCAACTTGCAATACATGGATATTGCCTGGAACAATGTGACCAATCAACAACAAACTTCAGAGTTTTGGTCTTTTTGATACCTGAAAAGTTTCACGTTTATGAATATATTTGCAAGCATAAACTTCATGCTGACAGATATCACACTGTAAATAATAGCAGTATATTTGGAGGCATATTAAAATGTAAAATTTCACAGATAATTACACTAAAGTGATAAAAAAATGAAACAGTTTTATTTATAGGTGCTCCTTAACTAATATGGCTGTTAGCGTTTTATTCTGTATTGGTTGTGAAAAACCAGAAATTTTGCTCAGAGGCCTTCATCAGGCTTGAGGTTCTTTTATATGCCATAAATCTGTGACACGGGACCACCGGCTTTACTTCACTTCTGAAAAAGCCTTACTAAGGAGTTTTATACTAAAATATCTATCAACCTCCACCAGGTTTGAACCTGCAACTTTGTGAACCCCTAGGCCACCTAGAAGATGACCTATGGTGTACACACCAATGAAATTTAACAATTGCTGATAATGTTGCATCCTTTGCAGCCCGAGCTGCATAGTTGACAACCTATGAAGACCAAATGACCAAATCTAGCAGAATTTTAGGTTGATGTAATTAACATGGTATAATGTTGGTACTACATATGCAACACTTCTGTAACGGGCAAATAAAGTAGAAAATCAACTGTTAATATACATAGGATAGTTGACTGTGTATTCCATTACAAAATAAATGAGGACTCATTCTTATAGTGATGAAATTGGCTATTCATTTGCCATATAACCTGAAATAACTATACCTTATTCACTGTAACCTGAGAGTAGGTATATAAATAATATAAATGTGGTGGAAATTAACTTCATTGGTTGGTGGTTTTAAGCATTTTTTATTCTTCCACAACATAGTTCCAAGATTTTTTAAATACATATCCCGATTTCCTTGCATTCTGTAAAGCATGCAAGACGTTGCTGTAATACAATAGGTACATAATATAAATGCAATATTATGCTGTACATTTATTATTAACTATTGAGAAATGTTATTACAATGCAACATGATCAGCTGCTTACCTTGCCAGCACTTAAAGCAAGTTGTGTTCAGATGAAAATGTACCCCTTCTATTTATACAGGGTTGGGCAGATAAAACCAGTTCCATCTCATCTCACATGATTTGAAAAGAAGTTATGTAGGATACTGTTTTCTTTTCTTTCCTTTTTCTTGAAAATATAATTATGTTCGCTATACTACATTCCATATGTTTTATTTCATTGTTGTTGCACCATTGTTGCTTATAAACTGTTCTGATTGCTGTTGTAAAAAGTCAGACATTCTAAGCACAAAAGAGTTGTTTTTTAAATAAGCATGACTTATTCAATACCAGAGCGAATATCCATTGTAGAGGCATACATATATATATGTACATACATACAAACAAGCTCTAAAACAAATATTTGCTTCGCTCATACCACGAAAAGCAGCATTCAAGATTTAATGCTTAAATGGCGATGGCTGGATCCATTAAAACTGTAACAAGGAACAGAACGCCTTCTTTCCAAACACCTCAGCTTACGGCGCCAATTAATGGAATGATGACTAGGAGTCCCGAGATTGGCTCAACAGGTTCATGCAAGTTGGAGAACTTGCAGATGTGTGTTGAAGTCTTTGACATCAAACCATACCAAGAACAACTGAAGAAGCCCAATAGAGTTAAACGTGTAAAATTCTGCCATTGGTTGTTGGACATGGTTGCAGATGACCATATAGACCCACTAATGTTCATTATGAGTGATGAGGCTTGGTTTCATCTATTGGGATATGTAAACTCCCAGAACAGCAGGAATTGGGTCACACAAAATCCTAACCTATTGTCAAGCAACCTCTGCACGACCAAAAGGTCGGTGTGTGGTGCGCTATGACTGAGAAACACATTATCTGTATGATCTTCGACACCACAGCCAACATGGATGTCTACTTGATCTTCTTGGATGAATTTTATCCTCAACTGACAGAAGAGGAGCATAATTACTGCTTCTTTCAACAAGATGGGGCAACATGTCGCACAACTGAGAGGTCACTCACCTGCATTCATCAGATGTTCACTGAAGAAATGACAGTGAGCAAAAACTTATGGCCACCACGATCACCAGATTTGACATATGACTTTTATCTATGACAAGTGTATGAGCAAATTCCATATCATTGAAGATCTCAAGGATAACTTCAGGAATTGCATCTGCAGCATCACCCATGAGGAACTGACACAAGTTTTCATGAACCTGTTAAAGTCTTGCACAGAAGTGTCTAGATGGAGGGTACTTCCAACATTTATTATGAAGGTAGATGCATTTTATTTCATTTGAAGTTTGTTTAAAATAAATGTCATAACACAGGCCAGTTTTATCTAGACAACCCTGTATTAAGTGTTTGTTACAAGAGATAAATGCAAATTGGGTCAGCTTTCACATATGACAATAATACATCAGATTATTTCTACAACAAGAAGAGCAGGCTGAATTCCATTTACCTGAATGAGGAAGCCACAGTAACAGCATTATTGTGTAAATTAAACCAATAGCATGCAGGTGCATCTCAGTGATGAACATGGAGGAATACATAACTTACAGCTTACAGCAAATCATAACCTTATGCAATTCTGCATTATTAAATTAACTTTATAATCTTAATGTTTCATAATATGTTTATTTAACAAATAATACAAAGATTTATCATACAGTTACAGGTGGAGGTGTATTTGACAGATGCTATACTTTCACAATTGCCAACCTAATTGTGATCCTAAAGTTGGTATGATTTAGCAAGATTACACACCACCTGGACACAAAGGATGCAACATTATCAAATTCTGTGAACATCACTCAATAAATATTAAATTGACTATTCATTTTTGTCGTGCTAGCAGAACAAACATAATTTGTGCGAGTCGGGAGAAAGGGATTTAAGTCCAAAAAAGTAATTTTTCAATAAGCAATTTCAGACAATTCTCACAAACAGCTGATTCACATTTCAGTAACTTTATTAGCACCAAGATTGCAGTGTGATTGCTCAAAGCTTTCACAACCAAGATTGGACTCTTTTTGACTTCATTCCTAGTAGAATATAACATGTGTCAAATAGTATGGCTGCATGCCAAGCAGGAGGCTTGGGTTCAATTCCTGGTACCAGTGTGGAGATTTTCTCCTGATGGGAGACTTGGTCTGGGGTTCACTCAGCCTTGTGAGGCTGCAATAACTGACTGGGAGGGACTCAGTGCACTAACCACTTCCCACCCTCCAGTACTGCACCCCACATTTTTTTTCTTTTTCTCTTCCTAAAGGATTGCATTTATATTCTGTAAATGTAATTTTTCAATGCTCCCTAGATAGTCTGATCGGCTTGCAGGAAGTGATGCCTGAACCCATTTCTGAGGGGGCAGTGTTTGTTACATCTGGCCTTGGGCAGATTCACAAGTTGTACTGATGGTCTGATCTGGGGACTGCAGATACATATTATATACCCAGGTACAGACAACCCCACAAACAACAGGTTATTAGTGTATGTATCTGAACCATGTTGCCAAGTTTTTCACAATATACCATATTTATCCAAATACAAGATGATATTTTTTTTTCCAAAATATTAATTTTGAAAACTGGGGGTCGTCTTGCATTTGCGATATATGTTTTCCAAATAGCAGCTGGAAAAGTACAACTTCACATTTATGGCAGTGGCTAACCCTGGGGGAAATGGCAAAGATTATCATTCAGGTCAGACATATTCAGCAGATTCTATTCGTTTCCTTTCATGCCGAAAAGTTGGCTGTTAATGGACCTATAACTATTCTCATTAGAAAAAATGTTTCTCTCCGAGACTAAAATAAAAATAAGAGACTTGTTTTCACATCAGTGGTTGCTGCACATAACGTTGTATTCAGAGCCAACGGTGAAGCAGAAAGATAAGAGGTTTACCATTTCCTTCCTCCCACTACATATACCGTATATTTTGGTTCATTCCTCTGGAGTCCGTAATATAAATTTATGCGCAAATTTGAATTGGCTAAAACTTTTTATAATGATATATGATATAGAAAATTGTATCCATGATCGTTGCTACAGCTAAGCTGCCGCCCAGCACAACATACAGGAACATTTCCATTCTCTCGCTCACAATGAGAAAATTCCAAAATGCAATGATGCATTATATTTGATCTGCTCTCTAAATAGAAAATCGTATTCATCATCGCAGTTACAGCTACGCTGGTGCTACCTGTTGTCAAGTTCTCCCACTGCATACATGCCGGTACACTTCCTTATTCTCCACTCCGCCTCTCTCCTGCTCAAAACATATATTTCTGCGCAAATTCAAATAACTGAGGTAAAACTTTTTACAACGGTATATTATTTCTAATTGCACATATACCACTGCATCATTTCTATTCTATCCTCACCTTCACTCCTAACCACCACGTGAATTTCCATGCAAATTCAAATTTAGTAAAAAAGAAAGGAAGAATGAACTTTAATTTAACTTATTTTGTTCAAAACACATAGCAAAACTTTATATCTGATATGCTAAATTCCAAAATTAATTTATGAAAAATTGCAGTCATCTTGTATATGAATAATTGTGGCAACAATTGTTTACATGCCAGTTTGTGATGATTCACATTTGAGACACCAAGAGTGTATGTTGTTGGGCACTGTAAAGCAAATGAAACCGACTTACTGCAGAACAATAAATGAAGGTTGTTAGTTTCCCTAAATCAATATTACTGGGTGATCAGCAAAGAGCAGATCCTAGCCTGCCGGCAGGACCACTTGCTATACATGCACAACAGGTGACAGCACCTCCACAGTAAACATACAATAATTTGTCATGGAAGTTATTTCTAACAAAGAAACAAATAGTCAACACTTAAAAATAAAAGTACTCACATATCTCACGTCAGGAGATGTTGGAAGTGCCTCCCTTCATTGTTCAAACATTTCTGGCACCTGCTTAGGAAACTGACTACTACATGCTGCAGTTCCCATCAACTACTTGACGAAAGTTATTTTTAATTTCCTTTAAAGTGTGTGGATTTGTTTTGTAAACTTTCTCTTTTAATTCCTCCAGAGATCAAAATTGGAGAGAGTTAAATCGTGGGACTGCAGGTATTACTCACAAATTCCTATGGACATACTGTGGCATCCAGGGTGGTCAAATTTTTTCTACCTTCGTATTGCAGCTGGAATGTTGCAATTTTATACAGATACAGTTTGAAGTTTTCACTAGAGAGGGTATTTTTTGTTTCATGTGAAGCTTTAGCGAGAGAAAAGTGAACTACGCAACAAGCATTGCACGTATGCTACTGTCATCCACATATGAAGAGCAGAGAGGTGTGGTTCGATATTTGTGGGCCAAAGGGCATAAACCAAGTGAAACTCACAGGGACATGCAGATATATATGCTATTATCCAATGCATTCATGAAAATATAAGATACACTAGTAAACAGATCCTTATAAACTCAGATACTCAGGCTGAACTTAAGGCTCTTAGTTGTCATAAGGTTACATCAGGACTGGTTCAAAATTGTCTATATGCTCAATGACCTGCATTACAGAAAGAGGCTCAGCACATCTAGGTACCAGGCCATAAACGCATAGAGGGCAATGAAGAAGCTGACGAACTTGCAAGACAAGGAGCAGCTTCACAATTTATTGGACCAGAGGAACATCTCAGTGTTTAATTAGAGAAGCTATTAACAACTGGTCCAAAAGAGAACACTACAAGACCTGGCATAAAACCCAAGGAAGTAGACACGGTGAACTATTTATCAAAGAGCCATGTAAGGAAAGAGCTGAGAGCCTGCTAAAATGTAGCATACTTCAGCTGAGAACAATTACACAGAGTGAAAAAGCATCTCAACACTTAACAGTGCTTCAGGGCAACTTAGACTGCAGACTTTGCAAGAAGGAGGCTGAAGCAGCCCAGTACGTTTTATGCTCCTGCTATGTTTTGGCTCGCTTTTGGAAAAAATGTTGATAGAACCAGAAGAAGTATAATCCATACACATTGCTTTTTAAGGGATGTTGGCTCTAAATGGTACAGATAGCATAATGAGCACCGGGCTGGTGCGCCCAGAGAAATGGTGGGAATCTGTATCGTAAATGTAGAAGAAGAAGATGGGGATGATTGTATGGACTGTAGCAATGTCTCAAAGTGGTGTGCATCCTTCCAAGAGGGCCGTGTGAACTTAGTGATTCGCCACGCTCTAGGAGGCCAGTAACAGTTGCAACCCCGCAGAATGTCATAGGCGTTGAGGCAGCAATTTTGAACAACAGGTGTGTGCAACTGCAAACCTTATTGCAACAGTTCAACATTTCATGCGGTGCAATGAACGATATTGTTCATGACATGATGAAATTTCATAAAGTTAGGGCTCGCTGGGTGCCTAAAAATCTGACAGACAACCACAAGGGCCAGTGAATGACAAGCTTGGATCACTAATGCTGCATTCACAATGAAATGCAAGCACAGATGCAATGTAAGCGCAAGAGTTTGGACTCATATTATTTAATGTAAGCATTCACATAAAAACATGCAAGTGCATTGCAACGCAAGAGTTTGCAAACTTCAAACTTTATCCTTGCGTTGCGTGCAAAGAGGAAGAATTCTGCTTCTTTTCTCTATGCATTGCCTATGAATTTAATAACAAACGATCACACTGCAAGATTTTGCAGGGCCTGCTGTACATGCTCTTCTATTTGGCCGTGCCACCCCATCTCTAATCTCCCTCAAGAGGTTATGACAGTCTCCGTGCAAATCCTTCTTTGATTTAATGGATGTAACTATCATCTGTGTACAGATTTATTGGATCTCATAAACCAAAGACGCAGAGAGATAATTCTTGATTCATTAAATGTGTAGCTTTATCACTTACCACAGTCTCTATGCTTGTACTATTTTCGGTAATTCTGCACAATGGCTCTATTAATTCTGCCGTCTGCAAAAGGAAACTACCATGTTAGTATCTATAGTAGGAAATAAAAGTGATATATGCGGATTGTGTGAAAACACAAGTCATTTAAAATTGGTTAATAAATAGAAGGTGCAGAATTACCCTGATTTATGTATAATTTGGCAGGCATTGAATTCACGGTCTTTGCTGGATCTGAAATGAAGACTTTCTATTTATTAACCAATTTTAAATTACTTTCTGTGTTTTCACAGAATCTACATGTTTCACTATTATTTCCTGCTATAGTTACCCCGACATATCTCCATTTATCAGACGGTAGAATTAATAGAGCCGTTGTGCAGAATTACCCTATTTTCAATAATTTGGAATGAGCAATTATTATGACGTTACTGCTGCTTGCATCAGTTTATTAGTATGTAATTTATTTATTTTGTAAAAGATTGAGTGTATTTTCTTATGTGGTATTGTTGGTTATGTTATTCAGTTTGTAACTTGTGGAGCGCTTGAAAGATACTAGCATGTAACTTGTGGATCTAGAAACCCGTGACAACTTCTTCCTTTGCGCTTATGACTGCATTGTGAATGGCGTTTCCTTGTGTCTGTGCTTATGCTATGTTATGTCACGCTTGCATTTCATTGTGTCTGTGCTTATGCTATGTTATGTCACGCTTGCATTTCATTGTGAATGTAGCATAATTGTGGTACACTGCAGAAGGACATTATTTTCTGAGGGAATCATCACTGGCGATGAGTCATGGGCATACCATTACAAGCCTGAAACAAAGCAGGCAAGTATAGAATGGAAACATGCTGGTGCCCCACTAAATACTCAATCTGCTAAGAAAGTGCTTGTGGCAGTGTTCTGGGATATGCATGGAGTTTTATTGGTGGACTTTGCTGAACACTGTGAATGCTGCAGCCTACATTAAAACTTTGATGAAGTTGCGTTGTGCTCTTTGTGACAAATGCCACAACATTAATGCTGATGATGTCAAACTTCTTCATGACAATGCTCGCAACCATGTTGCTGTTTCGGTTCATTAGAAAATCACCAAATTTGGATCACCACCATGGTGTAATGGTTACCATGCTAACTTCATATACCCAAGGTTGCGGGTTCAAACCCAGCAGAAGATGATTGATTTTTTCGAGTGTAAAAATCCTTAGCATGGCTTCCTTCAGAAGGGAAGTAAAGTTGGTCCCGTGTCGTAGATTTATGGCACGTAAAAGAACCTCCAGCCTGGTAGAGAGGCCTCTGAGCAAAATTAAGTGGTCTTTCACGCCCAATTTAGAATGGGATGCTGAGAACCACAGCAGTTAAAGAGCGTCCATAAATAACAACCATTTACATTTTACCAAATTTGGTTGGGAGGTGCTCCAGCATCCATCACACAGTCTAGACTTTGCACAGTTGGACTTTCGTCTGTTTGGTCCCATAAAGAAATACCTGGCTGGCTAACGCTTTGCAACAGATGCGGAAGAGAAATCAGCAGTCCACAGATGACTATACTCCAGGGAAACCTACCTCTTCCTCTTTTGTGTAAATACATTAATGGAGCAAACAGGGACCACATCCCTCTTCACCATTATGGTAATCTGTATGTATCTTGTACATCTCTTATTAATAAATGTAGCTTCAACTTTGAATCTTGCTAATTTATTTTGCTCATTCCTCTCATTACTGGTTAAGGCTCCTTATCCATTTTAAGATGTTTTGTCTGAGCTTTGCTCCCTTGTAAAATATGAAAGGTTACTTAAATGTAACTTTCGAGCATTTTTGGTCTTTACAGCTTTCATGACATGACAGAATGAATCATAAATGAATAAAGCCATTTCACTTACTATTCACTGTGTGCCAGCTAAACACTAAGCCTTACACTTTACTGCTGACTGGCTAAGAGATATGAATCCTGTTCTGCTCTATGTTGATCACCCAGGGCTTATGTTCACCACCTACCTAACTCAATTGCTTTCTGCTCTAGTCCATTTTCACAGAATGAATAGGTGCTTGTGTAAACAGAAACACATGCACAAAAGCGAATCAAGTGTACGTTCATTGGCTGATACCGCGCATTACAAGGCACACTGGTTACAAAGTAGTTCACTGATTTATCACTGATATATGGTGGACATTGTAACAGTGATGTATTCTATCAATTGAAGTTAATTAGCGAGTCGATTTTGTAACACTATATCACTTTCTTTTATTATTGGAAAACATGTTTCAGAAGCTATGGGGTTCCACTGTCAATTCCCTTAGTTGACTGCTGGCATCGCTTGCAGTGGTGATTGTCATTGTCCCTAGTGGTGGTTTGATGAACCTCTGCATCAGTAGGTCGCCTGGCTTTTAATTCTGTTTTCCTTATAATAGTTTAAGTACTTTCAGACTTCTATTTATGGTGTGTTGTTCTTTCCAAAAATGCCAAGCTACTGCCAATTTGTCTTCTTGTTTTTCTTTTATATTTCTAAAGTGTTCTTTTGCTCTTGGTTTTATGTTTCTTTTAGTTTGACCAATGTAGATTTTTTTCAGTCATTGCAGCTGAACTGGTATATTGCTGGTTTGTTTTCTTTTAATTTAGAATTTAATATGTTTTTATGGAGTAATTGTTTTTTGGGTCCAGAATGATATTGTGTTGTTTGAAGATCCTCTGGAATTTGTAGAAAGTTGTAGGTTGGTATGTAAACTTCTTGTAAATCATGTTAACAAAAACCACTGGATCTCCTCTGTATTAAGTAACTACAGTATGTTTAACATGTCATTGTGCAGAGTTGCAACAAAATAAATCTAAAGTAAACAATCAAATTGGACTTAATTAGAAAATAAGCAAACAGGTGTGCAGACTGCCTTCTGTTGGTGAGCTTTGGAAGGGGGAAGGTGAGGCCATTAGAACCTAAACCATCATGGCCAAACAAATGCACTGCATAGGTAAGCCTGTAAGCCTGTAAAACACTGCAGAGGTAAGCCTTTTAACAAGTGAGAAAGTTGTAATTTTAAATTGTTTCATAAGCTATGTAAGAAATATCCCATGTTGACCATCAAGGATATTGTTAACATGACAGCGGAAATTACAGGTGTGTATGTGTGCATTAAATATAAATTCTGCATACAGTGAAAGGCTAAAAACACACAAGTTAGTTGCGCCTGGAAGATTCAAGGAAGTGTAAAATGCCAGTGCTTAAAATTCAGTTTGATGAATTTGTTAGGTAAGCAGTGCGTCAAAAACTTCATGATTTCTTCCACATTATTGAGCCACTTACAATCAAGAAACTACTTGAGTTTGTGAATGGTGACTCCGACCTTCCTACGTTCTGTTTATAAACTGTTACTTGAAATTGATTTCGAATTCTGGAAAGGAAATGGTAAGAGTATCATTGTTGACGGTTAGGATGTATTGTTAAATTCTCATGTTCAGACAAGAAGGGCAAAAACTGTATTTTCTCAAAGAAGTACACAACTTCCCAAGTATGGGTAGACACCATCATGAAGAGTAAAACGCAAGCAGAAGAAGATGAAGGGAGAGGGGAGGAGCAGAACTTCCATCTTGATGGAATACAACCTCTTTCACATGAAATTAGATACGTTTTTCGTATTTATTTTTTAATAATGCTTTTTATATTTCATATTTATATAATTAGTTCAGAGTGCTGTACACAATTGTTATCTAATCAGTAGTGTGTTTCTAAACTATCCGGCGAAGAGGTTAATGGGTAGGGGTAAAGTGATGACAGTTCCCAGGTTCCACGTAGTTATCTCCCTTGGCACCATGTGGTAATGAGAGTAGTTCCATTAGAGAAAGAAAATGGAGGAGTACATTTTGGTTCTGTTTACACAAGGACAATTTTCAGCCGGTGAAAAGGGTCCCATTTTCCTTCTGTTAGTACCACTACATACACAGTATATTGTAAACACATCGCAATATGTACCTGTTACAGTAACTTTAATTTTGCCTTTCTATTCGACCCCATGATATTATCCCCTACTGAAAACTATTTGTTTTGTAACCAACAGAGCAATAAGAGAAATATTTTATTGCATTTCGTAATGAAGTATTATTCTTATATAGAGAGTGAGAGATGAATAAGTACAAATAATTTGACACTTTGTAGAGAACAATTAGTATAACACATAAGTGTATATCATTTTGTTCACCTACTAATAGCATTGTCATAGATGAAGCACAAATTTCAGGGTCTAATGTGTTTTGAACAGTCCTGCATTACGTCTCTCTTGTGTTTACATACATCAGCAATGGCCAGCTTCTGTGTTTAGTATAACTTGTACACCACTGACCTGCATTCAAGTGACTCATAGTAAGGAAATGAGGGACGGATTCAGTTGCAAACTTTCCTATACGCAATGACTGGTTTTACATATGCTGAATCAGCAGATGTTCATTTAATTTCTGCTGCAATTGGGGAATCTGCCAATGCTGTGAGGAACGGTTTCATTTGCGATTTTTAAATCATCTTTGCAAAGGATCTGTGACCTGTAACATGGCTCTCTTTATTCCTAATATGAAGGTTTCTTCTTTAGTGTTGAGGTTTTTAATTTCTCATTTTTGTAAGAGTAATGAGGGTCATTTTGTAGTTGTGCATTTAATATTTTTCAGCTGAACCCTAAATACATTGTGATTCCTAATAATGATGTATGAAAACAAAAACATATGATGAGAGGGTGAAGTTTCAGAGCAATCAATAGTCTTCCCTCACAACATACCACCTATACTCAGACAGGGCAAAGGAGCACCATCCCAAAAACATAGTAAAAGATTCCTCATTAAATAACTTTGGAAAATAGTGATGTGTTACATTCACATCTCTGTAACAAATTAGTGTTAATAAGGTTATTCTTCTATTTACGTCATGCTAATCGAGATAAACATTAGTAGAATTGGCCTTATTACTTAGTTCCTTATAAGTAGAAGGAAAATAAGGGAATACACTATGCCAAATGATAATCAAATGTTTTAAAATGTGTTTGCTATGGGATTGAAATCTGTTTCTTTGCATGGCCAGGAGTTGACAAGTTCTAGTATGAGAAAAGTTTGAGTATTTTAAAACTGAAACCAATAACAAGGAATATCTTGAAAATGGTTAACTCCACGAAAAAAATGTATATGAGATAAATTATGTTTTAAGGAGGTCTACATTTTCTGTGTAGTTAGTTTTTGTCTATCTCTTATGGTTTACTGGTACAGAATAAAGAGGTCTTCAGATGCTACTCCAGATATACAGTTTGTCATCTAAATATCATTAATATACAATATTTTAATCAAAATTGTTAGTCATTTTTGAGAAAATCAAAATTTTAAAAAATTCTTCCATGTAAAGAGCAGTTGGGGGTGAGGGGATTTTCTTGAAAATATTTGTGTCTCATACTTGGAATATACTGTACCTAAATATCAAGTTTGGTATTTAATAGACTTTTTGTTTTTGAGCTATGCTGGCCAGATACACATGAAAGGCCTTTTTCTAAAAATGCTGTTTATTTATGCAGGAGGTCCTAAAACATATATTTCCAGTGAAATCTCAGTATTAAATTTTTGGGTGCAATACAATACCTTCTCTATACACATTATATGTGTAGGGAAAGTAAAAACTGCAAATACTGGTTCATCACATCGTCCTGCTGATACAAATATTTGCACTTATTCACCAACTGAGCAGGGATCTACTTAATGTTTTCCAAATTGTCAGTAGATATCAGCAGTATTATTCATTGCTGCTCGGAACATGTGTATATGTATGCCCCACCCAAAGATTGTGCGTCTAGTTAGGCATTTGTGTGTTATGTGAAGATGGCATTCAAACAAACATTGACAGATGATGTAATACTAACCATTTATAATGAATTCGCTGTCATTTCGTCTCCTTTTGAGACCAGTGTCTCAAAAGAGGAGGAAGGCCTTGTAGAAGCTGTTCAGTACAACGATAGATGGCTCTAGTGACTCAAGCAGTGACACATACTATTACTGATCCTGGTTCTTCCGTTTAGAAACAGGCAACTGATGTGGACCTTGTATCATCATCAAATTTATAATGTATGCAAAATCATGAATCTGTGAATGTGTATTGTATGTAGCTTTCAAGTTACATATGCAGTTTTACACACAAAGTACAGTGAACTTTTTGAAACGTATGATATCTTACACTACATAATTTTATTTGTAATGTGTATGCATAAGTCTAATTAACTTACCATTTTAATTTTCAGCAACTTTTAAAAGTTTGCTAAATCTGGTCCAAACTATTCCACATGGGAAAAGTTAATGTGCATTAATTGTTTTCTTATGCAGTACATTTGTTACAAAACTTGGCCACCAGGAAACGGTCCATGTGCTACATCCATTCTGTCATCACAGGTGTGTTAGTCTTGTTTCTGTTCTAGTCCAGTTCACATGTGAATAACATTAGGAATGTTTAGAACTGTCTAGTTTTGCTTGAAGTGCTATCAAAATGCAGTTTACAGTACCACAAAGAGTGTTTATGTACGATATGTATGTGCTTACATCATCTTGTAGAGATGGGTGCGTGCTCCAAGTAGAGAGGCTGTTCATTTGCTTGTAAATAAATTCAGGGAGATGGGATCAATTTGTAATAGGAAAAGAAAGGTAAACAGGTGTGTGCTTACGGGGCAGAAATTAGATGAAATCAGAGTAAGATTAGAACAGTCACCTTGAAAATCTCATAAGTGTTTTGCACAAGAAACTGACATTTTGAAAGCTTCAGTTTGGAAAGCAACAAAACTTTTAAAACTCAAACCATACAGGGTTATCCAGGAATTTCTAACATCTCCAGTGAAAATGTATGTTTTGTGCTTATTTTGATAATTGCTAATGTGATTTGAGATTTTATTTGACGTCCGCACATGTGAGTGATGGGCCGTGTGACTGCCAGCCGAGAGATGGATCTTGTGCCTGATGGCCAAGTTTTATAGTATACTTACTGTACATCATTGTATCTAACTTTTAAAAATGAATTATACTGCAGGAATATCTAATGATCATCCCAGTTTGTACAACTTGTAATTTACTACGGCTACAAACAAAACCTAATTTCAGGCTACCAGAACTCCACTAAACAAGATTAATCAAGCAAGGAAAGCAATAGCAACACTGAATAACTATTTCACATGGTAATATTGAAATTTCAATTGTGTTTCTGATATAATTATCTGAAAAAATTAATATTTTGATTCTATTAACAACACACATTGTAATGTGCATGCACCTTTTCTTGGGCACTGAGTTAAAGGGAAGCGAGGGCCAAGGAGAAGAAGAGAGAGCTTGCCTGCCTGTTTTTATGCAGTGTTATCAGCCAAAGAAAGTTTATTTTTTGAGGTCCTCAGCCATTATAATGAATAGTTATCTAATTTACCGCAAACTGGCTGAATTATTAAACAAACCACAGCGCATATGCATGTAATGAAGCTACTATATATCAGGGTGTATAGCGTGCTTCATGTATCTATGTTGTCACCTTCTCCTCTTCCAATATTGCATGAAACCTACAGAATGAAGACTAGGGAGCCGAGTGCCAAGAAAACGTGCTTGTATAGTACAGTGTGATTAAAAAAATTAAATTTCCTCTTCTCCTTAACCTACTTGACAAAAAATAAACATATAAATAAATTAAAAAATATAACTAGAGCTGTCCATCGAACAAATTTTAGTCTCTAATTTGTACCATTCATGCCTTCAAACACAAATGAGCTCATACAGACAAGTGTCTTACTCTCAGTCCATTCCTACTTTCACTCACATTTACAATATGCAATAATATTATGGGGAAATAATAACCACATTTTCAAAGTGCAAACAAAAACAATTGAGAACTAAAGTTGCAGGGAATATTTTAAAAAATTGAACATATTAACTTTACCTTGCATTTACATAAAGGAATCCTTAATATATATTAAATATAATTCAATGATCTCATTAAAACTTCTGAGATCCAATCGCATAACACATGGAATAAAAATAAATTGTCTATTCCTACTCATAAAACTAAACTATTTGAAAAGTCACTTAAATATAATAGGTTAAAGCTTTATAATAATTATCATCTAGTCTGAGGAATATAAGGTCTGTTAAAAAATTCAAAGCCAACTAAAATAAATTCTTTCTTTCTAACTAATTTTACTCGTTGAGGAAATCAATATTGTGTCGCTAATCAATATGGTGTACTGAAAGCAACAGAATATTTAAAATCCAAATAAATGCTGAGCTCTATTTTTCAACATACTCAATGCCAAAATGATGTTTTTAATCAGTTAATAGATTTTTTGAAATTGTTCAGCTAAGTAGTTCATTACAAATGTGTTATGTTTACTGTTTTACTTTTGCTGTAAAAAACTCTTTTGTTTTGCATATATATATAAATATATGTTAAACTTGATGTGTCTAATAACATGTATATGCTCCAAAGGATAAATAAAATAATAAAAAAATATTGGCATATCAAATGAGGATGTGTCTCACTTCTAGTTCGAGGCCTGAGTGACCAGTTCTAAGGGGAAGGCTCAGTCCAGTTGCTACACTAACGTTATTGCCACATGGTGCCTTATATACTCTGAGCTTATAGATATTCTGGGACAGAGCGAGTGGTACAAGTGAAAATGTTTTCTTAAAATTAAATCAAGAAGTTTATCAACTAGAATAAAACCAGAAGACGCCATGTATGGACTTCTTTTGGGATTATTGTTGAGAAACTATAAGAATAATAATAACAATAATAATAAACAATAACCACCACTATTTTAAGAATAAGTAATTTTGAAGTGTTTTTTTAACTATTTTTAAGAAAAGTATCTTTGGCTTTATTTTATACTATTTAGATTTAGAGTATGTATTTATAATATGTCAATTTAAGTACCCATTGTGTATAGTATTGAAGTATTAAAGCAACGGCTTTTGAGTCAGCATTAATTTGTGTTAAAAGTTGGCAGTAATGTATTTTATTTTAATGAAATTCTCCAATTTCTGAAGCTTAAAGAGTAATCATTAATTTATTATATTAATTTGTAATGTGTGTTTAAATAAACATTTACACACAATTTTTTTCCTCTCATATTAAGTTTGATTTGAATAGTACATAAAGCTGATATGACATTTATTTTGGAACATATTTTACTATATGTTTTACTTAAGTATCATGACACTATACAACGTAACAAACTGGAATTTGTGAAATATAATGAAGTAAAAGAAGTTTTGACCATAACAATAGGTAGAAGTGAAGTCAAAAACGTAATAACCAGCATTTAATATTGTCATCCATCTGTCTTTAACACACTGAAGTAATGTAAATATCCAAACGAGAAAATGCGTATTTCCCAAGAAAGGGCATATGAATAAGGCATATGTCCATAGTTAGATATATTTGTTGCCGCTTTCCAAACGAGTTGGGGTCTAAGAAATAGGCAAATATCATTTTGTAATATATGAAAAGAACAACTTCACAGCTGTAGATATAACCTGAAATAATCTGCTTAAGACATTATTACTCACTTTTCTGACCAAGTTGCAGGAGAATCTGGCTTGGCAGTTGTTAAGCTGAGAGAAGTACCATCTTCACCAGATTTCTTTGGACACCACCAGGGCGGCAACATTCCCATTTCTGCTTCGCCACTTTTTGATGATTCCTTAGACGGTTTTGGTGCAATTCTGCTGTACGGCGATTTCTTTGTTTTGGCACTTGATCCCTAGCAGAGAAGCAACAATATCAAGTTTTTGAGGTTTCATAACAAATAAGACAGTAAAGGCTAGCCCACAATAAACCAGAAACAGGAATGCCATCACATTTAGTGATATGCATACATAGAAACTTGGTTTTGCTTGTAAATGATCAATGATATTCTTTCATCTTCCTGTATTTCAGCCAAAATACTTGAAAATGCAATACCAAAAAGTTTTTGCAAGCAAACCACTTGCGAAAGTATCAAATTTACTTGTGAATTATTATGAGGGTGAGTCAATAAATGTCACAAAAGTCTGCTTCTCTTATACCATTTGTAAATTACATGCACATTTTGTGCCAAGCATGTTGTAGAAGTTGGGTCATGTCTATAAGGCATACAGTCAGTCAGTGGCAGCCAGTTTAAGATGGTGAGTGTCGAATGATCGTACCTGAGCAGAACTCACATGTGGTCCAAGGATTGTCCACAGAAGAAGTGCATTGCAAAATACATCCTGTGTATGTTGACAAGCGTACTCAATTGGATCCAGCAGTTCAAGGGAAGGCAAGACATCCGAGATCAAGAGCATCCTGGTCGTCTTGCAGAGGTGTCAACTGCAGCCATAGTGCAGTGCATGGAACAAATCGTTTGTAATGACCAGATGTGACGATCGATGACATAGCATGGCTATAGGCTGTTCATGTGGAACCACTTACATCATGCAGAGCAGTTTAAGTTTCATAAAGTTTGTGCACGATGGGTGCTCCACCAGTTGACTGAGGAGCAAAAAATGCAGCACATCACTCAGTACAATGAGGAAGGAGATGACTTCCTGGCATGAGCTGTTACAGTGGACGAATCTTGGGTTCACCACTTTCAACCAAAATCAAAAGATTTTCCATGGAATGGAAACATCCCACC
The DNA here is from genome assembly GCA_030762935.1 of Hymenopus coronatus. Taxonomy (NCBI): domain Eukaryota; kingdom Metazoa; phylum Arthropoda; class Insecta; order Mantodea; family Hymenopodidae; genus Hymenopus; species Hymenopus coronatus. The sequence goes on from CM060894.1 coordinate 7,096,242, forward strand.
TCACCAACAACAAAAAGATTTAAGGCAGTTCCATCAGCCCACAACGTCATGCTCACCATGTTTTGGGACATGCAAGGTGTCATACTGCAGGCATTCCTGTGAATGCTATGACATACTGCACCATTCTGTGGGAACTCGCTGCAAACCACCTGGACTCCTGACAGAGGGAGTGATTCACTTAGATGACAATGCCTGCCCTCACTCAGCAAGATTAATGCAGGAGCTGTTACCATACAGTCCCGACTTAGCCCCCCAGTGATTTTCATCTCTTTGGGCCTTTAAAAAGTCATTTGGGTGGCCATCACCTCAAAACTGCTGATGCGTTAATCTCAGAGGTTACTCGTGGCTGCAACAGCAACGACTTGTAGAGAGATAGGATAAGCTCAATGTACAGCATGATTATGTTGAAAAGTAAAATAAATTTCAGGCAGTTACTTTGGTTATAATAGTCTCCATCCACTGACTCACCCTCGTTAACTTAATTTGGCACACGTTCCATCCTAGAGCCTCATGCAACTTTACTCTTTCACCATATTTAACAGCTCCCAACGTGGATTCTGAGAAAACTGCTTAACAACATCTGCCCTAATAAAATTGGTATATAATGCTTCTAATGTGATTGATGAAAAATAACAGACAGCCATAATAGTTTGTGATAATTCTAAAGTTTTGGACTGTGTATATTGTGATATATTATTAAGAAAACAGGAATTCTATGGCGAATGGAACACTACATTAAATTGGTTTGAAAATTATCTCAAAGATAGGAAACAACTCTCATAAATAACCAAATAGTTATTGTCCAATAAAACTGAAAGCAAATAAAAATAGGAGTCCCACAAGTTAGGGTCTTGGGGCCCCTACTGCATATAATATATACTAATGACCTTCCTAACTGCTTCAGGGGGAATTCATCATGTATGCAGATGGATCATCCATCTAGCTAAATAGGTGTAACCTCGAGGAATTAATGAATACAAAAGAAGCTATTACTCAGTTAAAGAATTGGATTACAAGCAATGGCTTAAAACCAGATACCTCCAAAACATCCATTTTGCAGCTCAGCACTAAAGAAAAAAATTGTGAGAGGTAAAAAATAAACTGCTATAATCCTTGGAAACTTTTTAAACAAGCAATTATAAAATGGAATGATCATATCCATTATTTGTCTAAAAACTTAAATAGTGCATGTTTTAATACGAGCTGCATCGCTAAAATAACCAATCTTGAAAAATTGTCTACTTTCAAACGATAATCGATGTATGGCGAAACTCAACATCATGGCAATCGATCTTTAAAAAAAAAAAAAAACTGATATGTTCATTTCATAAGATTTTCTCTACATCTCTGTAACAAATTATAATTAAAAAGTTTATTCTTCTATTTTCTTCATGCTAATCGAGATAAACAAGAGCAGAACTGGTTTGGTTCTTATTACTTGCTTCCTTGTAAGTAGAAGGGAAATAAGTACACTAGACTAAAGCAATAGTCAAATCTTTTAAAAGATGGTTGCTTTGTGATTGAAAGCCATTTCTTTGCATGTCCAGGAGTTGACAAGTTCCTGTATGATAAAAGGTTAAATATTTTAAAACCAAAACCAATAACAAGGAATATTTCGGAAACAGTCAATCCCACAAAAAAAAAAATGTATATGACATAAATTATATGTTTTAATGAGATCTACATTTTACATGCAATAAGTTTTTGTCTCTCTCTTACAGTTTACCAGTATATGCAAAATTCATTCAGAATAAAGAGGTCTTCAGTGGCAGATCACAGAAAATTGAGATATACAGTTTGTCATATAAATATCTTTTATATATATATATTACATACTATATATGCATACACACAGGCAATTTTTCCAAAAATGCTTTTTATTTTAGATTCAGGGGTCTCAAAATATGTACTTCTGATGAAATTTCATTATCAAATTTTGGATGCAATACAGTACCTTCTCTATACACTATTTACATAGTTCAAGTAAATAAAGTAAATAAAATAAATAAATAAATAAATCTGTAAGGAATCGTGCAGAAATCTGTTAAAAAATTTGAAAATTCTATACTTATCATCCCAATTTGAAATAAATAAATATTTGCATGCAAACTTTGAGGTCCTGTATAACTCGCAAACACAACATAATCGTGGAACTAACTAAAATAATCTAAAATTACCAATGCATATGTTAGCATTATATGAGAAAAATCCAATGTATGCCAGAATAAAAGCCTAGAATCAATTACCCACTAAAATCAGGGAAATAAAAAACAGGAACTGTTTCAACAAAGCATTGAAATATCTGTTAATTGGAAAAGTATACTATTCAGTCACACAAAACATGAATGAGAATTTTTATATTATTTTTGTCATTCACAAACACTGTTTTTATCCGAATACAAGACAATGTTTTTTGCCAAAAAATGTTCTTGCATTCACGATATACGTTTTCCGAATACCATGTGAGGAAAAAGTAAGTTTCAAACTTTGTGAGTGTGGCAGTAGCAAAGCTGGGGGACATGGTCGCGAGGCATGCAGCATGTCGCGCCAAAAGTATCTGTTAATGGGCCTCTGAGCATTCTCACTGGACTCCCAGACACTAAAATAGAATTAGAGGACTACATATAACGCTCTATTGGAAACCAACGGTCAAGCAGAAAGCATATTTCTCCTCTCCGAGTCGCACTTATACCACTGCACTTCTAATTTCCCTCCTACCTCTCTGTACTGCCTGCAATGTGAATTTACATGCAAATTTGAATTAGGTAAAATGTTTTATGACATTTTATATCAAATATGTTGACTAAAAAAAATACAGCATTCATTATTGTTGTTATAGCTACAGACCACTGTTACCACGTTCGCATGTGCATATAGTCGCATATTCTGTACATTTCTGCACTCTCCTCTCTGTCTCTACCGCTCAAAACATGAATTTGCGTGCAATTGCGAATTAGGACGCTTTATGATATATTATACCATGGTCAACTGATAAGCCTCTCAATGAAAATAGCATTAAATTTTTTTTTTTTTTTTTGCTTCATTTCTCAACATAATCTCCAGAAAGGCTAATACATTTGTCATATCAGTGTTCTAATTTAATTAAACCATCTCTGTAGTGCGATTTATCAAGGTCCTCAAAAGAGCTGTTTACTGCATCAATGACCACCTCGTTGCTGTGAAATCTTCGTCCTCCAAGACATTTTTTGAGGTTTGGGAACAGGTGGTAGGTAGTCACTGGGTGCTAGATCTGGCGAATAGGGTGCATGTTCAAGCAATTCCAACTTTAATTCACACATTTTTCCCATTGCAATGACTTGATGGGCCGGAGCATTGTCGTGATGAAACAAGATTTTTTTTTGCCAAATGAGGTCTTTTTCTTTTCTCCTTATCACTCAAACATTATGGTAAGATTAGTGATATTTTTATCCTTTTCCAAGTAATCAATAAAAATAACTCCCGTACATCCCAGAAAACATTCGCCATAACCTTGTTAGCTGACAAAATTGACTTTGCCTTTTTTGGAGTTGGTTCATCTGGCGCAATCCGCTGTTTTGACTGTGATTTACTTTCTGGAGTATAGTGATGTATCCAAGTTTCATCCATGGTAATAAGCCATCTCAAAAATTCATTGGGTCTTCTATGGTAGACCTCCACATTCTCAACAGAAACCATTTTTCTTTGCAACTTTTGATCAGGTGTCAAACAAACGCAGTACCCATCTATCACAGACCTTGTGAAAGGCCAAAACATTACTTAAAATATTACCTGCATGTTCTTCTGATATGTTTACAGCTTCTGCTACCTCAAACAACTTTAATCTGCAGTCTTCCAGTACTAAACGATGAATTTTTTCAATGATCTCTGGAGTTGTCACTTCTACAGGGCGTCCAGAGCAAGGCTCATCACTAGTGCTTGTACGTCCCATTTTAAACTCTGCAACCCACCTTCCAATCATTGAATATGAAGGGGCAGAGTCTTTCAATGTCCTGTCCATTTCCTCCTTGATTTCTTTAAGCATTAAGCCTTTCAAATGGAAGCATTTAATCATTGCTCATTTTTCCAAATTCTCCATTTTTGTGAAAACTCTAAAGTTGTCTTGTTTAAAATGCTAAGAACTACACAAGCTATTGACTATGGATACAGCTAGTCTAGAGTTAAACTATACGATGCTACCGTCTAACTGGCATAGTGGCACCATATCTGTGTGAGGCCCTCGTATTAAGTATGCTGTCTTAATTGAAAATCGTATCCATAATTGCTGTTACAGTAAGTTGACACCATCACCACTAAACACAGACATAACAGTACTTTTCTGCTCTCCCTTCTCCATCTCTCTCCCGCTCGCAATGTGAATTTCTTTGCAAATTCAAATTAGGTAAAAAAATGTACGTGTATTAGTTAAGTATATTTTATAAATACAAAGTCACATCATTATTGTTACAGCTACACTTGCACCACCGCTGTCGTCATACTTTATCATCGCACATTTTTATTCTCCCTTCTATTATCTAATACAAAATCATATCCTTCATGATTACAGTTGTGCTGCCACCACCACCCATATTGTACATTTACACATTCCCCTCTCTGTCAACTGCTCAAAGCATTAATTTCTGCGCAAATCCAAATTAATCAATAATAATAATAAATTATAAGAAATAATAATAAGGGACTTGATCAGTTTAAGTGGCCATTAGTTTGTTTAAAGTATATAGCTAACCATTGAATTTCCTTTAAAAATTAAGCTATCATGTCTTCTTTTTATATACGAGGGCCGTTCAGAAAGTAGCCTCTGATCGGTCACAGTGTGGGTAGTGGGGGGAGTAGCGACGCCATCTGTGCATTCACGCACTCAGCAGGTCAGTCGGCATCAAGCCGTGGTCAAGTGAAAGTCGTACCTGCGCTAGTTTAGTGTTTGTGGCCGTTTGAAATGTGTACTGCAATAGAAAACCCTGCCAAATGTGAAGTGCGTGCTGTTATAAGGTTTTTTACAGCCAAAGGATATTCTGCAGCAGCTATTCATCGTGAGCTTTGTGCCGTGTACGGACCAAGAGTTATGAGTGAAGGAGTGGTCCGTGAATGGGTACGTTTATTTAAAAGTGGACGAGAAAACGTTCATGATGAAGAGAGGAGTGGTAGACCATCATTGGTCACGGACGAACCCGTTCAGACAGTTGATGCAAAAGTTCGTGAAAACCGACGTTTCACAATGTCGGAGCTGTCTACTGATTTTCCACAGATTTCTAAGACTCTCTTGTACGAGATAGTGACAGCAAAATTGGGTTACCGTAAGTTCTGTGCACGATGGGTGCCCAAAATTCTTACCGACCACCACAAAACTCAAAGAATGGCCTCTGCATTAGACTTTCTGTCATGTTATGAGGCCGAAGGTGAACCATTGTTAAACAGAATCGTGACCGGGGACGAAACCTGGATTAAGTACGTGAACCCTGAGGCAAAAGAACAATCAAAGATGTGGGCACATTCAAATTCGCCTACCAAACCAATAAAAGCCCGGCAAGATTTTTCTGCCTGAAAATTGATGGCAACGGTGTTTTGGGATGCAAAAGGGGTGTTGTTGGTTGAATTCATGGAACGTGGGACGACCATTAATCAAGACATGTACTGTGAAACACTAAAACAATTACGACGGGCTATACAGAACAAACGCCGTGGTATGCTGACTTCCGGTATCGTATTTTTGCACGATAACGCCCGTCCTCACTCTGCTCGCAGAACAACAGCCCTTCTTGAGTCCTTCAAGTGGGACGTTGTCAACCATACACCTTACAGCCCAGATCTGGCGCCAAGCGATTATCACCTCTTCATGCATATGAAGAAATGGCTCGGGTCCCAGCGGTTTGATGACGACGAAGAGCTCAAAGATGCGGTCACAGGCTGGCTCCAGGCACAAGCGGGTGATTTTTATGCAGAAGGAATTTCAAAGCTTGTGAACAGATACGATAAGTGCCTCAATCGTTATGGAAACTATGTAGAAAAATAGTGCAAAGATGTAGTTGTTAAGATGTATATATTAAAATATTTTTATTTAACTTGGTGAAATTCTTGCAATCAACCGGAGGCCACTTTCTGAACGGCCCTCGTATGAATTAAATGTAAATGGTGTGTTATTTAAGGACGCTCTTTAACTACTGTGGTTCTCAGCATCCCATATTAAATTGGGCATGAAACACTGCTTAATTTTGCTTAGAGGCCTATCAGGCTTGATAGAGCGTGCCATAAATCTACGACACAGTACCAACGGCTTTACTTCCCTTCTGGAAGAGGCCATGCTAAGGATTTTTACACCTGAAAAAAATCTATCGTCCTCCACTGGGTTTGAACCCGCAATTTGGGTATATGAGGATAGCATGGTAACCACTACTATACGGAGGGTGACTTTTTATATATGAAGATGACATGCTAAATTCCAAAATTAATTTCTGAAAAAATGGGTTCATCTTACATTTGAATAATTACGATACTTATTGTTCCTAGATTAGTACTACTACTACTACTTGTATATGTACTCTTGTACATTGCAAATATATACTTTCTGAATTCTTACTATTAATTGTACTTTTATATCTGAAGTCACTTGTTTGTGGAGATTTTACTCAACTTATTGTAAGCATGTATGACAATAAAACAGATCACCCTGGTAATATTGTGTACCCACTCCTTTATATTTATCCTGTGAATGTTTTAAAACAGTTGCTTTTATCTTGCTTTACTTTGTTCGCATTGCCCTTCGCACTTCCATAATATCTGTCAAACTCCTTCCTTTTTCATAATGTAAATGAATATATAAATAAATATAATGGTATAGATATGTTAATGCACATTACTTACTTTTATCTTTGTTGTAATTTTGGATTCTGTGGGTGTAGTTGTGGCAGGTGTTGGTGTTAGTAGTGGTGTTGAAGGTTCCTGAGACTCTTGAGGCTTTTCTTCAGTCTTAGAGTCCTCTACAGCTAAAGGTTCTCCTGCTGCTCCTGCTGGTGCAGTAGCAATTTCTTGCAGCTTTGCAGTTGGTGATGTTTTCATTTTTGGTGTTTTCTTTACTGGAGTTAATGATGGATCCTTTTACAAGCAAAAATTCAATGATTAGATTATAAAAGCATACACATCAATAGTGACAACATTCATACAGAAATTTTTATATCCACTTGCCAAACTTTCCCCAGAATTTTTACTTTCTCTACATGCACCCAAAAATTTGATACCGAGATTTCATCAGAAATACATGTTTTAGGGTCCCCTGTATTCAAAAAAGTATTTTTAGAAAAAGATCCATGTTGTGTGTCTGTGAACATGATAATTCAAAAACAAAAAGTCTGTAAAATATCAAACTTGGTAAAAAGTTCAGTATCCGATGTGAAGAATTTTAAGAAAATCCCCCCACCCCCAATTACCCTTTAAATGGAAAACATTTAGATTATTTTGGTTTTCTCAAAAATGGCTCTTATGCTTTTGATTAAAATCTCTTTGTTCTGAATGATTTTTTTTTTTTGAGTGTTGCATAACCAGTAAACCATAAGAGATAGACAAAAACTTACTACACAAAAATGTAGAGTGCCTTAAAATACACCATTTATGTTATACACATTTTTTTCATGAAGTTGACTTTTTCGAGATTTTCCTGTTATTGTTTTGGTTTTAAAATACTTAAACTTTTCTCATACAGGAATTTGTCAACTCCTGGTCACGCAAAGAAACGGATTTCAATCCCATAAGACTGTAGGTTTAGCCTAGTGTATTCCCTTATTTCTCTTCCACTTATAAGAGAACAAGTAATAAGACCATTCTGATAACATTTATCTCAATTAGCATGAAGTAGATAGAAAAATAAGCTTTTCAACCTAATTTGTTACAGAGATGTAGAGAAAGTCATGTGAATGGAACACATAAGATTTTTATGGCAAGGGGCCCTAGATCCCAGAGATAAGGAGAAGACTGCATTTTCCAATGGCCAAGGGCTTTGGCAATGCAATGCATCAGTCACCTTCCATTAGGTTGTCTGATAAGTAATGTCGGTTTTCTCATTTAGGAGATTTAAAATTCTATTGGGTTTCTTTGGTTTGACATTGCTATTTACAGGATGCCATGGCTAGTGTTGCGTACATTGCGAGCATGTATCAGTCTTCAGTTGTTAATAAACAATCACAAAGTGGAGATAATAAAGTTTGAACTTAGAGTCCCTCTAAAGCACTACTGGAAACAAGATTATAAAGCTGCTGCTACAGCTCGAGGAATATGTGAAGTGGAAGGAGAAGGTGTCGTTAGTGAGCATGTGGCACAACGATGGTTCCATCATTTCAACAATGGAGACTAAAACACTAAAGATTTACCACGTTCTGGAAGACCTAAAGTATGGAGTATTGAGGATACATGCCCAGTTTTGCGAGAAAATCCACGAAAAAGAACCCTAGGCTTTAAGAAGAACTTGGTGCATCAAAAGATTTCATACATCGCCAAATTAAGACACTTGGAAAATCATACAGAAGCTGTAGATCTATACCTTATGAACTGACACCTCAACAGGCTCAACATAAAAGTGGATATCTGTCGTCAGCTTATCCGTAATCCCTGGATGATAAGATTTGTCAGGAGAATTTTCACTTGTGATGAAAATTGGGTATATTACCAAAACCCTGATGCCTCAAAACAGTGGCTTGATCACCACCAACCTGCCTAAGTCATCGTTAAAAAAAAATTGGTTCGGTCCCAAAGTAATGTTGTGTGTCTGGTGGAATTTTGAAGATGTGATTCACTGGAAGTTTGTTCTAAACAGGCAAGCAATTGATGCAGATCATTATTCTCACAACTGGAACGAGTACATAAAATTTTGAAACTGAGATACCCAGCATTAGTTAACCTAAATAGAGTTCTATTGCAACAGGACAATGCAAGACCCCATACTGCACGAACAATCATGGAAAAAATTCAGGAATTGGGAGGAATAAAATTGCTACCACACCCAGCATACAGTCCTGATCTCGTATCATCAGATTATCATCTTTTTCGATCCATGGCCCATTTTCTACATGGAAGAAATTTTGACAACTTTGAAGCAGTGCAGGTGGGTCTCACCGAATTCTTTGCATCAAAAACCAGAGACTGGTACCATCGTGGGATAATAAACCTCGCTGAAAGATGGTTGAAGACCATACAATGTAATGGTCTGTACTTTGGAGATTAGTTAATTGCCTGTCAGAACACATTTCAAATAATTGTTTTTCTTAAAAAACGATATTACTTATGAGTGATGATTAGAGGATTGACTTACGATCTGGATGACATCATCTCCTAGGCCACAACTTTGAGAACCTCATCAAGATAATGCAAAGAAATGCCAACTCTTCTGCAAGAAAGTGAACTACTCGGGCCACATAGTCCCACCATCTGAGGTGACCATGGACCCAGAGAAGGCTTAAGATATGAGAGATTGGCCTTCATAGTCCCACCATCTGAGGTGACCATGGACCCAGAGAAGGCTTAAGATATGAGAGATTGGCCTTGCCCATATGACAAACGACAGTTGCAAAATTTCTTGGGGCTATACAACTACTACTGCAGATGATCAGAGCTCCAATCAAAGTCCCTTTAGATTAAAGATATCCTTTAGCCTTTGTGAAGGTCAATAAGTACCCACGTTTCAGAATAGTTGGTGTCACTATTATGTACTGTCAGCTGCTACACATTGCCAAAACAAATTTGGTACTGATTCATAGCTTAGTTTGGAAAACAAAGAGAAGTTTGGCAACTAGAAACATGGAGCATAAAATTAAAACAGGAAGATAAATCAGCAGTGGCTTGGCAGGTTTGGAGAGAACATAAATAACACTGAGTTTAATAAAAGACATAGGAAACATTTGGGAATTGAAAACCTGGTACAATATCCACATCTGGAAGAATGGAAACAAATTAATGAACTTCAAGATCCTGCCTGAGACATGCTTGTTCAGAGATTCTTAAATCCACTACAGCATCTGCAAACCATGACACCAGCATTCCAGGAAAAGGTGATAAGGGCTTCCGAAACATGCCCTTAGTAATAAAATGTAAGTGATATATAGTATACCATGTGGTATACCTTCCCTCTAATATGTGCTTCATAGAAATATTACAAACAAAAAATGTTAATGGTATTTTGTTCTTTAATCAGCCAATTTCGAAAAAATAAATGGTTTTGTTCCAAACTGGATGCTAAATTCCTCAAGAATTTATGAAGATATTCGTTTGTTGCTTGTAATAAGCATAAAGTAACGTACTATGACATTAGTATTGTAGGAATTATGGAAGATCACACAGGGTTTCAAAATAATGAATTACTTAAAAGAATAAAAGAATATTTCGAACAGCTTTTTCAGATGCGAAGTAACTAGGCAGTGTAGCGCTGAGGTTGGTCAGGGATGTAAACACACCAGTAGCTTGGAAACACAAAGTGTTGGGAGATAACGAGTGCAACTGGCATTCCGATTGGCCTACACTCTTGTAGCAGTAATGAGGTATGTACTGACTTTGCAAGTGGCACCCACACAACCTGCAGCATTGCCAGCTTGTCTGTCTCTTGTTTTCGAAAAAACTAAATTATGATAATTTTAATTATTTTTTCATAAAAACCGTGTGTAGGACAGGAGTTGGATAGGTAGTCAAGACAGAAAAATTCAGTGACATAGCCGGCCGGGATTTGAACCATGAATCTCCCGGTCTCTAGCTGGTTGTTCTACCGCGCTACCATGGCAATATTGAATTTCTCAACTGACTCGCATGTTTCCCAGTAAACCACAACATGATCTCCAATTATTTTGAGATGACAACCCCAATGGCAACTTACAATGTAAGTACTTTAATAGTTGGCTATACTATGAATCCTGGGACTTAAAGTACTTACAACATTATAAGATATACATTTCGTTTGTCATAAAAATATCTTACACAAGGTATTTTAATCAAAATCATTAGAGCCATTTTTTAAAAAATCAAAATTTTCAAAAAATGTTCCATGTAAAGGGTAGTTGGGGATAGGGGTATTTTCTTGAAAATCTTTGTTTCACATCCAAGTTTGGAATTTAACAACTTTTTTGTTTTTGAGCAATGCTGCCCACAGATAGACATAGACACAAAAGAAATAGCCCTAATAGTTAGTTCCTTATAAGTAAGGAGAATAAGGGAATGCACTACTCTAAAGTTATAACTATATGTAACGTTTAATTTGGTTCTGTTTGCAAAGGTCAGGAGTAAAAACAAAAGAGCTCTGAAACAAAAGATAACTTCCCATTTGAGAAAAGTTATGTAGTTTAAAATTGAAACAAGTAATAGAAAATATCTCGGAAATGTTTACTCTATAAAAAGAATATACCTATATATGATATAAATTGTGTGTTTTAATGAGATCTACATTTTTTGTGTAGTCAGTTTTTGTCTATCTCTTATGGTTTACCAGTTATACAAAAATCGTTCAGAGGTCTTCAGAGGCTATTCCCAGAAAATTCAAGATATACATTTTATTTGTTATGTAATTATCTTTAATATATAGTATTTTAATCAAAATCATTTAGAGCCATTTTTGGAAAAAACAAAATTTTCCAAATTATTTCCTTATAAAGGGTAGTTTGGGGTGGGGGATTTATGTGAAAATCTTTGTGTCATATCCTTAGGAAGATACTAAACTCAAAAACGAAGTTTAGTAAAAAAAAAAATACATACACACATTTTTCTAAAAATGGATTTTTTTTATTCAGGGAACCTTAAAACACATTTTCCAGTAAAATCTTGATATCAAACTTTTGGGTGGAATACAATACCTTCTGTAAACTGTATGTGTACAGAAAGTAAAAAAAATGTGGGGTTTTTAATTTAAAAATGATAGTTTAAAACATGCCTCATGCCAGTGGGCAATATAATAAGCTGCTTTCACACAGTTTACTCTTACACACATTCAGAACAATGTAAATAAAACAATATATATTTCTGTGTACTTCAAAGTGGATATCAATGTATAAATTCAGCTATTATAGCAAATACAGCTCTTATGGAGAGTACTTAATGAAAGTGAAGTTAACGTTAAAATTAATATTCCTGAAATATATTCATAAAAAAATTTAATAAATCCAATTATTGCCATTATAATTCTAGTATTAAAATGTACGTTTAGAGTTTTAGAAGAGGTGATTTAATTAGTAAAATATTTAAGTAAATCAAATTTTACTTACTTTCATACTTATTTTCTTTGCATCTCTTATGATTTCCTTTGTTGGGTCATCAATTCCTAAGGGCTCTTTGAAAAATGTAAAATTCTCAAGAGTAAGATCAATTCCAGATACTGAAAATAAATGCATACATTTAGCTTCACTTTTTATGATATTGTTTCTCACTGTTTGGCTTAGAAATAAATGTTTTACTTACATTGAGTATGAGATACATGAATCTATCACTATGCAAATATTGAAAGTGTTCCTGTCTCAACATACTCCATACATAAGCTACTGTTTTCAACTTGAAGTACCCTTAAATAAGTTGTAAATATGTTGGAACATATAGAAAACATGACATAGCACCGTAGAGAAGGGACTGGACAACCCTGACAGGCTGCAAGTGCATAACTGGTGAGCACATACACCCCTGATGCTGAACCCTTGCTCTGACAACAGGTGGTTTAGCTAATGTTGGCTGTATTGCGGTTGCAACATTGCCAGAGTTGGTAGTAAACAATGAACCTTTCTAAAGTTGCACACAAATGGTGTACTAGTATCACTTCTGATCATTATTAAAGTAAGAACTGAAGCTTTTCCTCAGACTTCAAGCGAGATAAGCAGATGGATTGACTTCAAAGATGATGCTAGCTTCATTAGACACTATAAATACAAGGGACTTTTTTTTTCAGCCTCCAATAGGCTATAAATAAAAGACAATTCATAGAAAACAATTAATTTATTACTAAAAGTTTTGTACACTTATGGTTACTTTTCAACAAAATCACCAAAAAGATTGAGACTTTTATCGTACCTGTGCACAAGCTTTGCAATAACCGCTTCAAAAAATGTTGCCGCCAATGATTTCAAATGAGCATTGACGTTGTTTTGGTTTGAAAGTGCTGCTCTCCTAGCCACGTCTTCAGTTCAGGGAAAAGGGGAAAGACGCTGGTCAGGACTGTAAGGGGATGATCGAAATTGTGCCATTGAAATTGTTCAACGAGTCAATGGGTTGTGCCAGCAGTGTGTGGACGAGTGTTGTCATGGATCAACACAATTCCTGAAGTCAGCATTCCTCTTTGTTTGTTTTGAATGGCTCTCCACAAATGTCATAAAGTACGAAGATCTTCAAAATAATGTCAATGCTCATTTGAAATCATTGGCGGCAACATTTTTTGAAGCGGGTATTGCAAAGCTTGTGCACAGGTACGATAAATGTCTCAATCTTTTCGGTGATTTTTTTTTTTTTTTTTTTAAAAAAAACATTGTTGGACATATCGGACGATGAATGAAATTGGTGAAATGTTGCTCAAATGATCTCAGGGTCCATGGAGCTTAAAATTACTCAAAATTCGTATTCTCAAGATAAGGGAAAACCCCCCAAAAAAACTTATCCAGGTAACTCACCCTAAGCGAAATTTGAACTCACAACCTTTTGAATGTGAGGCAAACACGCTACCACCACACTACCCAGGTGGGCTTTCGGTGATTATGTTGAAAAGTAACCATAAGTGTACAAAACTTTTAGTAATAAAATAATTGTTTTCTATGAACTTGTCTTTTATTTATAGCCTATTGGAGGTTGAAAAAAAAATGGCCCTCGTACATGAATCCAGACTTTCAAGTTATCAGTTCACCCTGAAGATGAAGACGATGCACATCTTCAAAACATCAGAGTCAATCCATCTACTTACCAGGCTAGCAGCCTGAGACCACTTACAGTTAATTAATTATTATTGTTAATTGAAAATAAACACCTCTACCCTCTGTGGTGTAGTGGTTACCATGCTAGCTTCTAATACCACGCCATGGCCATGCTTGCTAAAGTGCCTAGCTTTGGTGCTTCGTGGCGCAGGGGATCATGGGTTCACGTCCTACCTTGGGCATGGGTGTTTGAGTGTTTGTAAATGTGTATCTGTAAGTGTAAGAAAATGGTAAATGTATAGGAAATGTAGGAAAAAAAGGCAAACGAGGAAACAGAAAAACAGAATACAACACCAGAGTGCCGACAAGACTCTGGAACTAATTTTTTTTGTTATTAAAACAAAAAAAACTTAAGGTTGCAGGTTCAAACCTGGCAGGGGGCAACTGATTTTTTTCAGGTGTAAAAATCCTTAGCATAGCTTCCTTCAGAAGGAAAGAAATGCCATTAGTCCTGTATTGTCGATTTATGGCACAAAAATGAGCCTCAAGCTTGATAAAGAGGCTCCTGAGCAAAATTAAGCAGTCTTTCATGCCAAGGATGCTGAGAACCACAGCAGTTAAACAGCGTCCATAAATAAAACTCAATTTAATTTGAAAATAAAATTTACAAAATGTTGCAATGCATTTAGAATAAATTAACCTTCTTCTGACAATATAGAAGAAATGAATGTGAATTTGCTAATTACAAGAAGAGAAATGAAACAAATTCTTGTACTCCTTTTCCCGTTAAAGGAATTCCTGGGTCCTTCTCAATAATTCCAATTTCTATTTATTAAGTGGCACAACTTTGTGCAAAGGATTTTCGTTTCACAAATCACTTGGTGATCTGATTCGTTTTGAGACATCATTTGCACTTCAAATCTTGTATAAATAATATTAATGAAATACAAATATGTAATTTAATACAATACAACCTCATTAATCCGGTCTAATTGGGGCTCAAGCTTATCTAAATTAATGAACGTCCGGATTACATATCTACACAGTATTCAATAAAAAGAATGTGTATTTTAAATTCAAGAAACACAAAGGTTAATTAGGATACTAGAAACTGTCGTTGCACAGTACAGAATTAGAACATGGCGTTGATCACGCTTAATGGCTTAAAGAAACTGCTGATCTTTTGCCTTCCTTGGACATTAATTTTTTTAATAATTAACTCACGTAGATACCTCAAATATTCGTTATATGCAGATATATTTTCATCGTTATCATCTTCAACTTTGGGAAGGTCAACAACTTGCAACTAGCTGCAGCACAAACAGGCAACAGCTGAGACTGATGGGAGACAGAGCGAGTGAAGCTTGTCACATATTAAATGGGTATGTCTGGACTAATGGGGTCTGGATTAACGAGGTTCTATTTTACATATAAACACCAAACCACTATTAACAACAACCATAAGACTGCCTGGGTAGTGTGGTGGCAGCGTGTTTGCCTCACATTCAAAAGGTTGTGTGTTTGAATCTCGCTTAGGGTGAGTTACTCAGATAAGGTTTTTTCGGGGTTTTCCCTTATCCTGAGAAGACGAATGAAGAGTAACTTTAAGATCCATGGACCCCGAAATCATTTGAGCATCATTTCACTAATTTCATTCATCATCCAATATGACCAACCAGGTTAAAGGACTAGCAACGAATAATATGTTACTTTCAAAGAACAACCCAACACATTTGTTAAGAGATCACAAATCGAAGCACATGGCCGGAAATAGCCAGATCTGGCAGCTGTTTTTGGTCTATGATTGATAGACCCGAAAGCTGCCTTGTGATTGGTTCAAAAAGAGGGCTTTTCATCTTTATTTTATGAGTGTACCAAACTGGTCTGCCAAGTGCAAAGTTTCAGTGGCGGTATAGAACAGGCTGTATTTATGACTTCTACCTGCTGTGGTATATGCATGCATTTCTTTCGGTCTTTTAAGGTTGAGGCATGATTTAGTTAATCAGTAATAATTCAGGAAAAAAAAAAGGCATTTGAAATGCTTAGAAAGTTAATTAGGGTACTGTTCTAGAGAAACAATATGAAGTACATAAAAAGTACTTACAGTGCTCCAGAACTTCTCTATTTGACCTCACTTTCTTCCCTAGAGGTGTATAATAGTAAATGTCTGCCATTTTCTTGTTTGATGCTTCACTAGTGTTTCTGTACACCAATTCACGTTTCCAACCTAGTGACACATTATCAGGTAATTAGTACTGTACATTATAAAGGAAGAAGCAGTAGATTGTGAAGCAAGGAAAAGTATATCTACCCAGCTCGAGTGGTTTGCGGAAAGCTGGACTGGAAAGGTCAATGGATAGTTTCTTCCCCCTGCTCCCTCCGGAGAAGGCTGGAGAATCTCCTCGGCTACGTCGCACACCTAGACCTCCCACTTTCGGACTGCTCACTGAAGGACTACTTGTCGCTGAGCTCGTCACCTCCGATGCTGTCAGGTCTTCCATTGCAGGACCTGAAAGTAACACCAGCATTTAGCATTTCATCAAAGAAATGGCAACATACATGTTGGCAAACATCAAATTTCATCTTGCTGGACAAATGCAATACTTAAAAATATGATGTGATCCCTTCACATGACTTTCTCTACATCTCTGCAACAAACTATTCATAAAAAGCTTATTTTTTTATTTACTTCATGCCCATCAAGAAAAAATTTAGCAGAAATAGTCTTATTACTTGCTTCTATGCAAATAGAAGAGAAACAAAAGAATAGCACAGGTTAAAGTGATAGTCAAAAGCTGGTTGCTATGTGACTGAAGTTCCCTTGTTTGTAAGGACAGGAGTTGACAAATTCTCGTATGAAAAAAGTATAAGTTTTTTTAAGCTGAAACTAATAACAAGGAATATTCAAAAATGATCAGCTCCACGAAAAAAATTAAATAACATAGTGTGTTTTAATGAGCTCCACATTTTCTATTTAGTACGTTTTTGTCTATCTCTTGCAGTTTACCAGTTATGCAAAATTCATGCAGAATAAAGATGTCTTCAGAGGATATTCCCAGAAAATTCAAGATATACATTTTTTTTGTTGTGTAAATATCTTTAATATACAATATTTTAATAAAAAATTAGCCATTTTTGAGAAAATAAAATTTTTTCCATGTAAAGGTAGATGGGGGTGGAGGGATTTCTTGAAAATCTTCATGTCACATCCTTGGAAGATACTTAACTTAAATACCAAGTTTGGTATTTAACAGAATTTTTTGTTTTTAGCTGTGCTGCCACCCCCCCCCAACACATGCATGCGCTCATGTACACACACACAAACATTTTTCTTAACATAATTTTTTGGGATTCAGGGGGTCTAAGAACATATTTTTGGTGAAATCTCAGTATAGAATTTTTGGGTGCAATACAATACCTTTTCTATGCATTATATACATAGTACATGTAGAGAAAGTAAATATGCTCCATGTAAAGAGTAGTTTGGCGTGGGGGGATTTTCTTGAAAATCATGTTGCATCCTTGGAAGATACTGACCTTAAATATCAAGTTTGGGACTTAATCAACTTTATGTTTTTGAATTATACTGTTCACAGACACACACACACACACACATATATATATGTAAATATAGACCTTTTTCTAAAAACATATTTAAGAGATGTGAACGAAGGAATTGTATAAACTACAGAGGTATCAGCTAGATGAACGCAGGGGATGTCTATGCAAAAAAAAATCTGACATGATCCATTCACATGACTTTCTCTATATCTGTGTAATAAATAATTGTTAAAATGCTCATTCTTCTATCTAGTTCTTGTTAATCAAAACAAAATTAGCAGAGTTGGTGTTATTACTTGCTTCCTTGTAAGTATAAGGGAATACCCAGGCTAAAGTGAGTCATATCTTTTAAAAGCTGGTTGCCATGTGGTTGAAATCCGTTTCTTTGCATGGCCAGGAGTTGATAAATCCCTGTATGTGAAAAGTTTTAACTATTTTAAAAACTGAAATTGATAACAAGGAATATCTAAAAAAAAAAAAAAATGACTATGACATAAATATGAGATCTACATTTTTTATGTAGTAAGTTTTTGTCTATCTCTCATGTTTACCAGTTATGAAAAATTCACCCTCAGAGCCTATTCCCAGAAAATTCAAGCTACACATTTTATTTGTTATGTTAATATCTTTAATATACAGTGCTTTAATCAAAATTGTTAGCCATTTTTAAACCTAGAGAGGTGACGCAGGGTATTTTCCAACCCCAGTCAGTTTTATTTGCAAGATGTCATTAATGTTCTTGCATACCCTTACCTTTCACTGCATTCCTTGGCCTTTGTTAGAAGTCATTTGCATTGGAGTACAGGCCGCACATTCCTAGAAAATAGGTTATTTGTGTGGATCGGCTGGTAAATATCCCATGCCACCTCTCCCATTGCTTATTGTATCTCGTCTGGCAATGCTGTCTAAAGACTAATTGATCCCATTGACAAGACTGGGCGTAGCATCACAATTGACAACTGGTTTCCCATTGGCTGAAGAGTTGCTAAGAGCTCACAGACTTAAGTTGTTGGTACACTAAGAAAGAATTTCCAACTAAATCCCTAAATACAAAACATAAGGAAGAATATGCCAGCATATTTGCTTTCAGAGAAGGAACCTTGATTGTACATTCCAAAAAAGAAAAAGTGGTTCTTGTTTTGTCAACAATGCAATTGACAATAATTCTGGAGAGGCAAATATACCTGTAATCATTACATTTTAGGTGGTGGATCATACTCTGTATCTAGGGAAAGTAATTGCTGACCTTTTACCATTTTTTACTTTATGCGTAACATCAGTATAAACATCTCAAATTGTTGCCCAGGCTAATACCAGACTGAGTGAGAAAGACTGTTCAGTCTGGTGCACCAACATATGCAGCAAAGCATAAACAATATAACAATGCCAAAATTATTGATTGAGAAAATACAACATTTTATAAATGCAGAACATCAAGATCAGGAACTTCCAGTGAAGAAAAGAACGAGGTGTAATATATGTCCAAGAACAGCAGGCAGAAAGACAAAAATGCAAGCAGCAAATATTATAGATACCACAGTATAATCATGTGTAACAGCTGCGTTTGAATTATAAAAGGGCTAAAAACATGTGCTTTTACCGTTTAGATAAAAACAATTATTAATTGACTTATTATCATCATACTGGTGAAGTGAACACTGTATTGTGCTGCACCTCAGTTCCAAGTTACTGTAATTTTAGAAGGAAATATCCATTGTAATAGTTTAAGCTAAGCTAATCTTAAGCTAATCCTTATACCACCAACAGTTATCTTAATGTATTATGTTTTGACAGGTAAATTATAAGCAATAATTTTACAAAAATATTTATTTATCTCACAACAACCATTTTATTCCTGGGGTCAAAGGTGACCCCGCGCCACCACTAATGTAAAACATACTAGTACCACCTTTCTAGAGTTAAGAAAATCAACATTTTAAAAAATGTTTCCATGTAAAGAGTAGTTTGGGATGGGAGTATTTTCCTCAAAATCTTTGCATTGCATCCTTGGAAGATACTAAACTTAAATACCAAGCTTTTCTATTTTATCAACTTTTCGTTTTTGAGTTATCGTGTTCACAGGCACACATATAATGGACCTCTTTCTAAAAAAAAATTTTTGGGGGGGGTACAGGAGACCCTAAGATGTGTATTTCCAGTTAAATCTCAGCATCAAATTTTTGGGTGGAGTGCAATGCCTTTTCTACTTAAAAAAATGTAAATGGCATGTTATTTATGGACGCTCTTTAACTACTGTGGTTCTCAGCCATTCTATACTCGGCATGAAAGACTGCTTAATTTTGCTCAGAGGTCTCTCTATCAGGCTTGAGGTTCTTTTACGTGCCGTAAATCTACAACATGGGACCAACAGCTTTACTCCGCTTCCGAAGGAAGCCATGCTAAGGATTTTACACCCAAAAAAAAAAAACCTCCACAGTTTTTTTTTTTTTTCTCTCTCTACTTATGTGCCATGTACTATGCATAAAAGTAATAATAAATTACAGAATATAACAGAAGCACTAATAAGAGTGGATTTAGGAAAGAAAGATCATCTATTGATAACACTTTTATATTGAGACAATTTATGGGAGAAAAATCTGATGTGTCCCATTCATATGACCTTCTCTACCAGTTCTACAAACCAACTCTAATTAAGATAAGCTTTAGCAGAAATGGTCTTACTACTTGCTACCTTGTAAGTAGAAGGGAATACACTAGGCTAAAGCGATAGTCAAATCTTTTAAAAACTGGTTGCTATGTGAACAAGTGAAGTTCAGTTCACTTTGCACAGTCAGCAGTAAACACAAAAGAGATGAAAGCAAAGTAACCCTATTTGAAAAATGTTATGTAGTTAAACATTGAAACCGATAACAAGGAATACCTTGGAAATGGTCAACTCTACAACAAAAATGAATAACACATAAATTGCGTGCTTTAGAGAGCTCTGTAATTTTTTGTCTATTTCTTACATTTACTAGTTATGCAAAATTCATCCAGAATGCACAATCTTCAGAAGCTATTACCACAAAATTCAAGATATGCATTTTATTTGTGATATAAATATCTATAATATTTGTATTTTAATCAAAATCGTCATTTTTGAGAAAAACAAAATTTTCAAAAAAATTGTCCATGTAAAGTGTAGTTTGAGGTAGGGGGATTTTCTTGAAAATCTGTGTTGCATCCTTGGAAGGTACTAAACTTTAATACCAAGTTTGGTATTTAAGAGTCTTAGTTTTTGAGCTATGATGTCCACACACACATGCACACGCATAATGGACCTTTTACTATAAATGCTTCTTTGGAATCAGGGGACCTCAAAACATATTTCTGGTGAAATCTCTGTTTTGGGTGGAATATAGTAGCTCCTCTATACACTATTTACATAGTAAGCGTGTGTTATATTTACATGACTTTCTCTACATATTCTGGATCAAACTATTCTTACATATGCTTATTCATCTATGTAGAGAATATTCATTCCTGTCCTTAAACATATGTGAAATCTCAAGAATTTTATGCATGTATCAAATGCCTGTCAAATAAGAAGTTTTCTCCTGCCAACTAGAACTCCATCTTTAAAGCTGTGAATAAGATAATTTTTCTGTGAAGAGATCTTGACACAAAGGTTGTGCTTTTTATGAGAAAAATTATTTATTCTTGAAAGGATGAACCTGACCCAATGAGTATTGACATGGAGGTAGAGTTATCTGAAGTTGTTATTGGCATATTATCACTTTTTAACTAAACAATTTATGAAGACCTTTCATCTCATTGAAGTACAAATATTTTGTTTCATTTTCTAATAAAATGGAATTTTGGAGTTTTCAACAAATGGATGTTTTGCTGTCCCGGCCAAATAGGTCACAGCCTATTTATTTGATGTTTGAAACAAATAAGGGTGTTTATTCCTTTGGGGATGCAGATTTCGTTGTATATTATTTGATCATTAGGAATGCTAAAGTAGTGCTTACAAGGTTTTTGTGTTTTGTCTCCATTATTCATTATGGCGGTGACTGCCAACATTAATAAAAATAATACAAGCTGTTGAATATACTGACATCTAAGGGCTTTGAGACTATTGTACATTTTTGTGCACAGAGGAAGACGTGCAATTCTGTGGGTTACGGGTGTGTATTTTAAGCAATAATGCATTACTTCAAGAATTACTTACAGAAGTTCTCTGATGTTTGTTTTAATTTTGACTTCTTTTTTTATAAATGAACTATTATAGTAGTGTATATAGTGACATTTTTGTGTAAGTTTTAGTAATTTCCACTGGTTTCTTTAGGTGTTTGTTAGTGTGTGTGTGTGTAAATGTATGCTTGTACAGTTGAACCTGATTTATGCTTATATCAAGGGAAGATTACTTGTAATCAGAATTACTTGCAACTGAGATTTTGATAGTGCATCACACATATTAAAAGAAAAGGCTATTCAGTGGGCCTATGTGTGCAAAATTTTACAAACAACAAAGATAGTAAAAAGAAAACATTATTTTGAACTTGGTCCCGCTTTAAAGAAATCAGTTAATTTAGCTTATTTCACTTTTCTTGCACCTCATTTTGTAAATTTATTAATGAATTTAGAACTTTTCACTACCACTTTTAGCATTGATGTAACACCTACCACATTTATTGCACTTAACACTTCACTCACCTTAGGTATTTCCAGAGTTATCATGCACGTGACTATCAGTGCCGCTTGAAGCTGGTTCACTTTCTTGATCACCACACATCAGCAATAATCTCCTCATCCTGCAGTTCCCCACACACTGCTAGATTGTCATCAAAATGCACAAAGGTATCGAAATTTGCAGATAGCTCAAACCAATATCATCACCATCCTCCTGTAAGACACCAGATTTAATGAAGCAGTGTTTGATTGTGGAGGATGACACCTGCTTCCAGGCAGCCCAAATAAATTCCATGGCGAGATTTTCATTTCCTGCATCAGTCAGTGTTATTAAATGCTGTACCAGCATTTTTCTATAATGAACTTTGAAATTTGCAATGATGTCCAAATCAAGTGGCTTAGACGACTGGTACAGTTAGGAGGGAAAAATTCCACTCAAATATTTTCCAAAATTATTTGAGGCGAATGTGCTGTTCATTGATCCACAAAAAGAAGGATCTTCTTCTGCTTCTTTTTCATTTTAATGTCCAGTTTCTTTAACCACTGTTCCATTAAAATCATAGTCATCCAAGACTTCCTATTGGATTCATATTCCATAGGTTTTGTTTTAGGATTTTCCTATCACAAGTGATCCATCCATTGCATGGGTCAGCCTTTTCAGCTAATGTCTTGCTGGGAATAGGCCAGTCTTGTCACAGTTGCAGCTGTTTTGAGGCTGATAATCTCTTATGGTTCTGGTAGAAGCTCTTTCTTCCAGTGTTGAACCCTGATGTCATCCATAACATTCAACTCACTGCAAATTGTGATTCCATGACAATCTTTAAATTCTTGCAACCATCTTGATAAGGCCTTGAAATCAGCCATGAAGTTCATTATTTCAGCTAAATCTGTCGATTTTGCTTTCACGTGTTGTCACCGATTGGTAGAGCTGGAACCATGTGAAAAGTGCCATCTCCCTTCCTGCTGATGGCTGTTCTGTTGATTTGACACCCAATTTTAAAAACTCATCCAAAATAACATTTTTGTTTCTGATGACTGTACATAGCATGGAGTAAGCAATTCCTAAGTCTGAAGCAATTTTGGTTTTGTGTGGATTAAGTTCCACCTCGTATGAATTTCACTTTCTGATCTATTGTATAACATTTCCTTTTTCTGTTCTCCATGGCTGATTAAAAGCAACTGAGAACTGAAAGACAAACCACTGTTTAGCAATAAACATCAGATACTGAACATTTTTATCTTTACTTCTCGTTTGTTGCTGCATTGTCGCATTCTACCAGCAAACGTATTACTGTCTTTTGTTTCCGAGGCTGAAAGCCGTCCACTCAGCTCTTTGTCAACAGAGACAATGAAAATACCCTCGAGTTTCTTTTAAGATAGTTATAATTACATAAAACTCAGTTGTATTTCTCTGAAATTTAATATGTATAACATGAATTACGTATAAATGCATTATGCATAAATAAGGTTCTGTTAATAGGTTTCTAAATTACATTTTGCTGGGACCTATGAAAATGTATGTATAAAAGTGAATTATTTACAACTGGGTTACATGTAAAACAGGTTCAACTGTAATTGGTTTTATTTGTAGCAGTTTTAAAAAAAGCATGTGAGCGAAGCATGTCTGTAAATAAACTGATTATCGTAAATTTGCTTTTAATAACTCACTGTTTTCACCCAAGTGTGGGAATGAATGCAGCATACTCTGTATTACTTAGGTTTAGGCAACGTGTAAATTGATTAATTTATTATTATTATTATTATTATTATTATTATTATTATTAATGTAGTTTTTAGTATTTTCCAGTGGTTTTACTAAATCATCCTATGTATGCTTTCCGTTAGTTCTTGGTTAGTCTCTAAATAAACTAATTAGTGTGGGTGTGTAAATAAAGTAATTTTTGTGTAGTTTGCTTTTAATAATTTCTAGCATTTTCAGCTAAGTACCTATCTGACTGAAGCGACTAAATGCCCTCTTGCTTTAGATTAGTAAATAATTGTGTGGCATTAATTGGACCAATCCACCACTGTGTGGGAAGAGCATTTCAATTCATTATTTATCACTATTGCATCTTTACACAAGCAACATGTCATTTTTTTAAGAAAAGTATTCTGTAGTGTTGCGTTTCTATGAATCAAATAAGCATTTGAAAGAAAATGGTTATTAAAATAGAAGAAAAATTAAAAAAAAAAATTGGTAGGTAGTATAGTTGTGCATGCATAAAAATTACAACATGGAATACGTTGTTTACATTTTGCGATGACTTCTGTGTGTAAGAAAATGTTTTCATTAAGGTGCACAGGTGGGCAACCCAAAGTGATCACATCTATCAAAAGGCACACGTTCCATGTAAATATTTATTGCTCAGGTTTGCATTTTCAACATTTTCAATCTGGATGTCCTACAGAAGTTTTACCCAATCAGTCACTGGGTAATAAAGTAAATAATTACCTAAGTACCTACTCTTTTCACTGAACTCAACATTGATTTTCAATAAGAATATGAATGACACTGTCTGGTTCCATTATTTGCTTCATGAACTGAGCATTGCCAACAACAATCAATGAATAACTTTAAGCAGCTGTTATGTGTGTGCCTATGCTACCATTTTCATTTACTTTCTCACCACAAAACAGACCAAGATCTCAATATAAATGGCATGGGAAACAAGCTTAGCTGGAAATAAAGCTTCAAGCCATTCAAGATAAGCACAGAAAACAAAAGACTATGTCTTGAGCATTATCTTAGAATATACACAGATAAAAGTCACAGCACTACATTTAAGACAGATTAAAATGTTATGTCTTAAGCCTTAGCAAGCTATCACATCACCACACAAATTATTGATACTTCTGCTTGTAATGGAAAAGTCTATTATTTCTCAGTAAGGTTCATTATAATGCTACAAAAATAGCATAACCTATATAGATAAAAATGAGTATAGTGCCTTTATGATAATTAAGTACAAAATATGACTGTTGTTTGTCAAATATACTTCTTTCTTGAGTATTATAACCAACTCCATTGAAAAATATCTCATTCCAGAAAGTCAATTTTGCACAAGTATCTGACATGACATCAAAGTGCATCTGTTTTCCTATTTTTGGTATACATAATTGCACTTCTTAATTTCTGCACCGCATTAACCACAAAAACCATTCATTTTCGAGTAACCTGTAATGTTGAGAAAGTTCATCCATCTCAAAGATTCACAAAATTCTGTGAAAATCATTTATCGAATACTGAAAGTTTTATGATTATATTAATTGTCCACAACTATAAACAAACAATGAAATGCTTGGCAACTGAGTCTATAAACAAAACACACTCTATAAATTATCAACTTATAAAATATTCTTTCTATATTTTAATCTTTCAGAATCTTCAGAATCAGGTTTCACTATATACAATCAAAATAAAATAAGGCACTTATAAGCTAAGCTCTTAGCTTTGATTAAATTACTCTTTAATTGTTTAGTTAAAAAGAAGATGGATGGGAATTAATGACAGAAGACATTTTTGCCTTTTCATTTATTTTCAAGTCTATTATAAGTGTTGGAGATGGATGTTAGTTAAATTAGAAACTGCATAAATGGAAAAGAAGCTTTTAATTTGTATTATACATTTCAAAACAAATCTGATGTGTTCCATTCACATGACTTTCTCTATATCTCTGCAACAAATTATTGTTAAAAAGCTTATTCTTTTATTTACTTCATGTTAATTGAGAAAAAATTAGCAGAAATACTTTTTACTTGCTTCCTTGAAGTAGAAGGGAAATAAACGAGTACCATAGGTTAAAGTGATAGTCAAATCTTTTAAAAGCTGATTGCTATGTAATAGAAATTCCTTTGTTCGTATGGCCAGGTGTTGACATTTTCCTGCATGAGAAAAGTATGAGTATTTTAAAACCGAAACCAATGACAGTGAATATCTCCTCCGTACCTGGAAAGTAAATCATGTGATGAACTTTCTTCAGCAGTCCAAACAAATAGAAGTCTGATGGTGCTAAGTCAGGGCTGTATGGAGGATGAGGTAAGACTTCCCATCCAATTTTCACAATCTCTTCAGTGGTGTCACGACTGGTCATGCAAAAGCAGATCATTTGCCATGGTTTTTGTTGGGCAAACTCGCTGAAGACGTGCTTTCAGTTTTTGATGGTGCTGATGTAATGCATAGAATTTATTGTGCATCCCTGCTCCAAAAGATCTATTACAATGACACCCTTTGTGCCCCAAAATACTGTTGCCATCACTTTCCCTGCCGATGGCACAGTTTTGAATTTTTTCTTCCTCAGTGAAGTTGTGTGATGCCATTCCTTCCATGGACTGCCTCTTTGATTCACAATGAACCCACATTTCACCTTCTGTCACAATTTTGTTCAGGAACTCCTCCCCTTCCAAATTGAAGTGCTGCAAATGTTGCAAGGTTATTGTTTTTCATGTCTCCTTATTCTGCTTGGTTATCACACTTTTGAGTAACCCAGTTCTTGAATGCACTGCCTTTACTGAGGGATGTAATGCGACACAATGCATTTGTTGTTATCCAGTGGTCAGTTCCATTGCTCAATGTCACTGTTGCATCACCATACACCTTTGTGAGCCTTTCATCAATGTGATTCTGAATTCCTGGCAGAACGTAATAACAGGAAGCAGTGCTGCCACCAGTTCACACATCAACTTGCTATTGCAGTGCACTGGAGAAGAAGGTTTGAGCAATTGCACAAAACTCAAATTGTCCACATAACTTAGTTAGTTCAGGAGAAAAAAAGAAATCTGATGTTACACTCACATGACTTTCTCTAGCTGCTCTACAAACTTCTTACAAAAGATTATTCTTCTTTCTACACCATTGCTAATCGAGATAAACATTAGCAGAATGTTTTTATTACTTAGTTCCTTATAAGTAGAAGGGAACTAAAGGAATGCGCTATGCTATTGATAATCAATTGTTTTAAAAGCTGTCATTATGCAATTGTCATTGCTTCTCTGCTTGGCCAAGAGTAGAACAAAAGAAAACCAGACACTTCCCGTCTGAGCAAAGTATAAGTACTTTACAATTGAAACCAATAACAAGGAATATTTCAGAAACGGTTACATACACAACAAAAACGTAAAGGACATAATTTGTGTGTTTTGACAAGATCTATATTTTTTGTGCAGTAAGTTTTTGGCTATCTCTTATGGTTTAACAGTTAAGAAAAATTCGGCAAAATTCATCCAGAATCAGAGGCTATTCCCAGAAAATTCAAAATATACATTTTATTTGGGATGTAAATATCTTTAATATATGGTATTTTAATCAAAATTATTAGAGCCATTTTTGAGAAAATCAAAAAAAATTTTAAATGTTTCTATGTAAAGATAGTTTGTAGCGTTGGATTTTCTTGAAAATCTTTGTGTCGCATCCTTGGAAAATACTAAACCTAAATGCCAAGTTTAGTACTTAACAGTCTTTTCGGTTTTGAGCTATGCTGTCCACACACACACACACACTTTTTTTTGGATTCAGGGGATCCCAAAACATATATTTCCAATGAAATCTCGACATCAAATTTTTGGGTGGAATACAAAAAGTTCTCTATCCACTATGTACATTGTACATGCAGACTAGAGAAAGTAAAAAAATAAGAGGCATTACTTATTGACTGACCTGGTATAAAAATTATTACCATTTATATTTGAATTGGCCTCATAAGAACAGCATGTATGGGAGTTGCAATGTAAAGTAATAAATCATCATTAACATTCACAGCGTTAGCATGTATCAATAGGTGCAATTAAAGCCAAATGCACATCTTTTAACAAGTCCCAGACCTGTTGGAGACTGCTCACACCAGTGTATAATTGTCTTTTTATATCTACGAGGAACAAGTTATATATGGTTCCAGACACAAGTCACCAGAGGAAATTACCTTCAAAATATACTTAATAATATCAGGCTGGCTCCATAGCTCAGTAGGTAGAGCACCTGCCTGCCCAGTGGTCTTGGGTTTGATTCCAGCTAGAGGGGGTGCAAATTTTTCTCTAGCCAAGATTATTCCCTTTCCTCCCCAATATAATTGTGAGTGCATGTGTGTGTATGTGTGTGTGTGTGTGTGTGTGTGACTGGTTCGGTTACCATGAAGTAAATAATAATAATATTCCACCTCAGTAGTGTGGGGGTAGTTGTATGCCTCACATTCAAGAGTCCCTAGTTCAAATCTCGGTTAGGTTAAATTACCCAGATAAGGCATTTTTTGGGGGTTTTCTGTCATCCTGAGAAGACAAATATCATGGTGCTTTAAGCTCCATTCATTTGAGTATAATTTCATTCATTACCTGTTAACACCATGACCATGCAGAGGTGCATCCAATGGGAATATCTGATGCTCATATTTGAGAATACCACAAATCGTTCAGCAAATTCTTTCCATGAAATTGTGGAGGACACAGTGATTAGGCTTAGTTAATGTAATGTACATAGCTGGACATTGTAATTTAGACATATTTTTGAACAGTGTTTAACGCTTGATTTAACTGGACAGTGCAGGCTATGGCAATGACGATATATGTAATGAAGATGGAACACCAGTGGTATATGACAGCAGGGGAAATCGGAGAACCTGTGCCACTTTGTCCACCACATGAGGTCACTTGGGATTGAACCAGGCCGCAGTTAGTTTAATTTATTAATGAAAAAAGACTGCTATATACCTCTGTACTTCTCTCTGCAATTTAAATTGAACTATTTTGTGTTGCAGTAAACATTCAGCAACAAATCAGATCTGTACAAGCTGTTGCTTTCGTTTACTTTATCAGTGAAGTAAGGATGCATGGAGGTTAGTAACAGTGAAGCAACTCTAATATTAATATAGTAATAAATATATTGTGAAAAAACTTCCACTTATGGTTGTAAATAAACTCTAGCTAGAATGAATGGTTCATAATCTCTTTGATTACATCATTAACTTCAACATAAGTTTTCTCCTCAGGATATGGGAAAACCCTGGAAAAAGCTTTCTTGTTGTTTATGTTGTAACGGCTACTGCACACAACTCCATCACTGGCAGCAGTAACCATAACAATGTAAATAAACAAGAAAGCAGAAACTGGCAAAATAATTATGAAGTATGTGCTTCTAATTTGAATTTATTTACAACAGTGAAGCTTTCTCATAAAATATTTATTATTATAACAATGTATGCACCAGATAATCAAATTAATTTTTGTCAATAAGGGCTGGTTTCACCAACAACGAAAACTTTTCCTGTCATCTTGGTTCATATAAATGCTGACATTAGTGTCTTTCGGAGGAATTTAAGAAGCATGTTTCACCAAGAGGTTGTAAATCCTGTTAATATAATCGACTTGGTGTACATTTATTATATGAACCAGCAATTTCTCATACATAACAACAAGAACCACCATCCACCATTTGATGTATTTCCTTCTTTCGGCTCCTTTTGAAGATAAAATAGTGGGTGCACAGGATTAAAATGTGAATTATCTAATTTTTGTGTTCATTAAATTATCAGTGAAGAGAAATGTCCACAGGAGAAAATACATGGCATTCGGCTACGGAACCAGTTAGATAACGGTGTGCAAGATGAGACCACATCACAAATTTTACATCATAATGTAATACTTCATTATCTGAACTTTACCAATTGCCTTCTACTAATCATCATTTTTATCACTATTTATCATTTTTACCTTTATACATTATTGTCGTCCATAGCTATATCTATTATTCGTTGCGGCACCATGTTTCTTTTTGCTTCGCTAACTACAATTTGGATTCGTAAACTGTGGAAAATGGCCAATAAGGCCTTAACCAGGTTTACAGTCCTCTGCAATCTTTACTTTGGTTGGTGAAACAGCTATTTTATCAAAATGCAGTTTTAACATCTT
The DNA here is from genome assembly GCA_030762935.1 of Hymenopus coronatus. NCBI lineage: Eukaryota > Metazoa > Arthropoda > Insecta > Mantodea > Hymenopodidae > Hymenopus > Hymenopus coronatus. Next base: position 7,126,175 of record CM060894.1, read on the forward strand.
TAACCCAAGTTAAGTAAAATTATAGTTGTTGGTAAAACTGGCCCTAAATGTAATAAAGCTGAAACAATAACAGTATTTATTGAACCCATAAAGCAGCCTTCTGAGGCCCCCATATTACAGTCGAAACACTTGTGCATCCAGGGATTAAAGTGGCATAAAATAAGTTAAAAAAGAATGACTTACCTGAATCAGATTTTGCTGAACTTGCAACATCTGCAGAACTTGTTACTTCTGATGATACTTCGTTTGCAAACTTTCTGCCATCAAACTGGGAATCCATTTGACTGGTCACCTCCATTGAAGAAGCATCTTCTTCCTCTACCTTTGCCTGAAACTCTTGCTTGGCAGTAACCAATAATTTTGCATCCCTACTTGTATCATCCATACTATCTCTGCTAACGTCACTATTTTCTGCCGTTACTACCTTCATGCTGTCGTCATCGTCTTCTTCGCAGTCTTCTGTACCATCGTATTTATCGACGACCCTGAATAAGAATCTCACTTTCTGATCCCCTATTGTAACTTCCTCAAAGTCTTTTTGTTCAGCCACCACTTTCGATGAGGATGAAACCACATCTTCCGTTTCTGAATCACTAAATATGTGCGCTACATCTGTGTCAGCTTCATCTGAAAACAGACAATTCATTTAAATTTAACTGTCTAAATGATAATAAAGATAATGAATGCCTCAAAATTATAAAACAGTTAAATTAATTTAAATAAAAGAGTAGTACATTTCAATAAATATGATCACACTGTGTTGATTTTCTGGCCAAGAATGGTAGTGAAATGGTATCAATATCATCTGGTCTACTATTAAAAGAATTATATCAACCTGAAGAGGAGTATGTATCAAAACAAAAGGAAAGCATTGGTACATCTACAAAACATAACAACTAGAATTACTACACCACTAAGAAAATCCTCTGTAGCAAATACCTGCACAGAATTGGCATAGCAGAGTCTGTGAGCTTAAGGGGAGTGAAATGCTCTACCTTGCCAATGTTAAAAGTATCTCAGTAACTATTAACATAACGAGCTAAGCTTTTCAAGGTATATTCAGCAATACCATTACTGTTGATTGATAAAAAATAGAGTACTTCTGTTGATTAGAGGAAAGGTATGACTTTTTAAATAAAGCTCTGAAAAATGATAATTCTTAAATTTTAAAAAAAATAACTAATCCATATACATAAAAGCTTTTTTGTTAAAATAAAGTTAGGTGCAAACATGTGATAACAATTGTAGTCCTTGGTGTCAGTTTCTGAGATAATGGGGCATTTGTATAACTAATTTTACTTCTTCAGAAATACTTTTCAAACATAACATTTAAAGAAAATTTGATGTGCGCCATTAACATAACTTTCTCTACAACTCTGCAAAAAATTATTGTTAAAAAGCTTATTCTTCTATTTCATGCTAATCAAGAAAAAATGAGCAGAAATAGTCCTATTACTTGCTTCCTTGTAAGTAGAAGCACAATAAGGGAGTACCATAGGTTAAAGTGATGGTCAAAAGCTGGTTGCTATGTGACTGAAGTTCCTCTGTATGGACAGGAGTTGACAAATTCATGTATGAGAAAAGTATAAGATTTTTAAAGATGAAACCAATAATAAGAAATATCTAAAAAATGATCAACTCCACGAAAAAAATGTATGTGACATAAATTGTGTGCTTTATCATGATCTAAATTTATGGTGTAATAAGTTTTTGTCTATCTCTTATGGTTTACCAGTTATGCAAAATTCAATAAAAATCATTCAGAATAAAGAGGTCTTTAGAAGCTTTCCCAGAAAATTGAAGATATGCATTTTATTTGTCATTTAATATCTTAAATATAAAAGATTTTAATCAAAATCATTAGAGCCATGTTTGAGAAAATCAAAATTTCGAAATTTTTTCCATGTAAGGGAAGTTTGGGGTAGGGGGATTTTCTTGAAAATTGTGTCGCATCCTTGGAAGATATTAAACTTAAATATCAAGTTTAGTATTTAACAGTCTTTTCATTTTTGAGCTATGCTGTCCACAGACACACACACACATACACAGACCTTTTGCCAAAAATGCTTTTTTTTTTTATTCAGAAGGACCCAAAACATTTCCTGTGAAACCTCGGTATCAAATTTTTTGGTGCAATACAATACATTCTCTATACACTAGGTATATAGTATATGTAGAGAAAGTAAAAAAATGTAGTCTAACTTTCCAAACACAACTTCGCAGTACTACATGAAGGAAATATGAGTAGGATACCAACGGCGAGAAAGGATTAAGTAAAACTTTCCAATCTTCTCTAACACGAATATTTACAAATTTGAAGTTTTACCAAGTGAGTAAACCAGAATGTTTTAAAACCTACTATGCAGGATTATTTTCAAACACATTTTTTAACCTATTTACAATTAGTGTACCTATATGAAAGTTATGCCAAATTGAGCAGGAAATTTCAAATATTTATATGCAATTAAAACATGAAAAATGGAAAAAAAAACTATGAAAATCCCATTTTGACTCCCCTTAAGATATAGAGAGAAAGCATCACGTCCACTGTTCAGCTTCAGTCAACATGTTATTGTACCGGGCCCTATCTCTGGCCCTGGCATTTCATGAGGGTAAAGAAAGAGAGGTGGCTACCAAAATAGCCACTAGCACTGTTAATTTCCACAGTAAAGCAAATTATTCTGATTCATTTAAGCCGATACATTGGCACTCCTGTAACACTTTAATAGACATACAGTACGTTAGTTACAAATTTTGGCTGCAAGCACTTTGGCCCACATGACCTCCACTGCCTTTCCCTGCACGTGCATCCTCTGTCATCACATGTGCGCCAGTCTTACTTCTGTTCTAGTCCAGTTCACATGTGAATAACATTAGAAGTGTTTAGTTTTGCTTGAAGTGCTTTCAAAATGCAGTATACAGTACCACAAAGAGTGTTTATGTACGATATGTATGTGCTTACATCATCTTGTAGGGAAGTTGTAAGGCAATTTGAACCTAAATTTTCTGGCGTGTGTGTTCTGAGTAGAGAGGCCATTCATTTGCTTGTAAATAAATTCAGGGAGGCGGGATCAATGTGTGATAGGTGTGTGCTTATGGAGCAGAAATTAGAAGAAATCGGAGAAAGTTTAGAACGGTCTCTCAGACGTCTTGCACAAGAAACTGACATTTTGAAAGCTTCAGTATAGAAAACAACAAAACTTTTGAAACTCAAATCATACAAAGTTACTGTTGTCTAGGAATTTCCAACATTTCCTCTGATAAGATACGTTTTGTACTTATTTTGATAATTGTTAATGTGATTTGAGACTTTATTTGACGTCCACGTATGTGTGCCTGGATGACAGGCCGTGTGACGGCCAGCCAAGTATACAGACCGGGCAATGGACCATGCACCTGATAACCAAACTTTGTAGTTTACTGTTGTTCTTTAGAGCTTTGCTATAAGCAAAACATAGCACGAAAGGAAAGAAACAAAATTCAGGCAAGGTTTCCGCACAGTAAAGGGTGGAAGTTGTTATATGCTTCCTCCCCATGAGCACACACTGCACTTTCAACTACAGTGCAATTCTCTTGTAAGTGAAGCATGTGTTTTGAATAGATGTTTGATTTAGTTCAGGTGAAATTGTTTTTTTTTATTTGCAATAACAGCATTATCCTTGTTATAGTTCACTGCATAAGCCTCAAACTGGTGTTCATTTTATCTATTTTAAGGCAGCACTGACAAAATAGCGAGAATATTACATAGACACAATATTGAAACCAGGTACACGTTCTTCAAGAAACTAAAACCATTTTTACATTCAGTTAAAGACACAAGTGACCTTAATCCAGGACTATACAAAATAGCCAGATTGGTGACAGCAAGGCAACAAGAACATGTCACAAGTTTAAAATTGAACCAGCCGGAAAAAATAGCACTTGCAGAACATGTCATATCTATGGGACACCACATAGACTTTGACCAAGTCTGACCATTTCTTACAAATGATGGCAAGGGAAAGCATCAAAATTTATAAACAACAGAATACCCTAAACTGAGACAATGCAGACATCTGGCACTAGTCAACACAGTTCATCCAGCACTATCATCAAGTGAGAAGTCCTGAGGAAGCCCCACTTAGTGAGGGAAAACATGGGCATCAGTTTCAGCATTCCCAGAACACCTACATACTTGTTATAGTTATTCTTATAATCCAAGTACTAGAGGAAGGAAATATTCTCAAAGATTGTTTTAGGGCACAAGAATCAGCAAAATGGGAAAGAAATTGGATATGTCAATTAAAGGAAATTAATTGTAAGAGAAGTTGGATTGGGGGAGCTAGCCAATCAACAGACAATGAAAATTATGGAATAAAGTGATAGACAACATAGAGAAACAAGAAATAATAGGTAGCTTAAGGGATAAGAGTACTTTACTATTATATGGGAATGTTAAGAAAGAATGGGAAAGAGAAAAATACGTTGATGTTTGTGAAAAAATGGAAAGATGGCATGGGCAAGAACAATAACAAAGTTATTAAAAAAAAGTTGATAACGATCTATGCCAACTATAGGCAATGTTGATAATTCACAATGTATAATTGAGTCGAGGAAACCAAAATGTGGAATAAAAACTGGGAACAGTTACCGGCAGAGATATTATAATTAAAACATTTTGGAAACAATAAGAAAGAATTTCTGAAACTATGTAACTATACAGGGAAAGTAAACGAGAAATGGGGGAGGAAAATCAAAGAAAGAGAGGATCTTAATAATAAAACTGATGAGGTCTTAAGCTATAAAAGAGATATGCAGATTAAGTTGGTAGGGTTCAAAATGTAAAGAGGGAAAGGGTGTTAACTGTACATGATACTAAATTCAGCAACTCCAGGAAAATAACTATATACAGGGTGGCGCAGGGAAACGGGAAATTTTAACTGTTAGTGTTGTCCACATTATAATGCTGACACGTTTCCAGAATCAATGCGTAGTTGTTGTGAACGCATTGCCATTTGTTAATCATGCAACGTTAGAGTGGTGCGGAATGTGGTGTCACTGTGAGAGCGTATTACAAGAGTGATAGTGTGACTGCTACGCAAAGGTTATTTCGAAGGCATTACCAGCTCGGACGTCATGGATCTGTTTCATCTGCTCACGTGGGTGTGTAATTTTGAGGAAACAGGTTCAGCCTTGAAAAAGAAGCCTCCAGGAGGCATTCGAATGACACGAACAGCTGAGAACATTGATGTTTGAGTTTCCATCGAGAGGAGTCCTCGTCGCTCTGTTTGTCAACATGCATCTGCGCTAGGGATTGGACCACGAGCATGCAAAGATTTCTGCACAAATTTAAATTCCACCCCTACAAGTTACAGATTGTGCAGCGATTACATTTACAAGACTCTGTGGTGCGTAAGGAATTTGGTAAACGGGTACTGGCTAAAATCAGTGAGTTCGCCCATTTCCTTACCAACGTATGGATGTCAGACGAGGTCCACTTCCACCTTATAGGGTACGTAAACAAACAGAATTTTTGTTACTGGGCACATGCTAATCCTCGCGAGTTTCATGAGCGTCCATTACCTAGCCTAAGGTTACAGTATGGTGTGCTGTTTCATGTCATAGCGCCATTGGGCCTCACTTTTATGAAACAGTAATATCCGCTCGGTATGTTGATATGCTTGAAACATGCATGCTCTGAACATTGAAAACATGTAGTTTAAGCAAGATGGAGCAACTTCACATACTGCTTAACAATCGATGAAAGCTGTTCACCAATTGTTTTCAAGGCATGTTATTTCTCATAACGGCAACATTCCATGGCCTGATCTCAGTGTTTCAGACTTCTTCCTGTGGGGACATCTTAAAAATAAAGTGTATCGCTCACGTCCTGCAACTATTCAAGAACTTAAACAGCAGATTGAAGATGAAATCACTGCCATTCCTTGAGACATGCTACAGCGAGCCTTCCAGAGTTTTCAGGACAGGTTATTAGAATGTGAACACAAAAATGGAGCACATCTTTCCGATGTCATCTTTAAGAAATAAAGTAAAGTGACATTCTGTAATGAAAACATAAATGGCACACTATACATAAACTTTCATCAATGAATGTGTTGTTTCCTATATCCACTCATGCAAATTACATTACTTCATTACTTCCTGTTTCCCTGCGCCACCCTGTATATGTATGAAGTTTGTAACTGAAAAGGTGAAATAAATTATCTATTTAGTTATTCTTATAGTTACCATTATAATCACTGTAGTTTTATTGTTATAGATAATGTTATATCTTTCATTGTTTGCATTTTTCAAAATGCTAGCACATGCGACAAGAGTAGGCAGCACTGCCTCTCTCAGTCAGAGCTGCAATACAATGGCTCTACTATAATACATCAAAATACTGCAGTGCAATACAAATTTTCAATTCTTTAATTGTTCACTCTGAAAATATAACGGATCCAACAACATTATCCAAAAAATATTTTAGCAGAATTTGGGTGGTAGTTATTGCCTTATGGACTTAATCTACATGCAAATCTAAATTAAGCCTCAGGCTCCAGTCAATTGTGACTAGTTTGCCACTGAACAACAATGGCAAATAAATAAATGTCAGCATTTCTCAACATGTACTACGGCGAGTGATGGATAGTTTCCTAAAGAGGTGTCAAATGTGGCCAGTTTCAACATCTCCTTTAATAACATTGGTAAGTAAAGCCTTTAAAAGAAGTTTCAAAAATGTTGTATGGTTTCATCCACCCCTTTCTATGATAGCCACAGATGCCAACGCGCGCCAAGGGTGCAGACAGTTTGGATGTTTTTGAACCACCCAGAATTTCCATGGGTGTTATTTAATTTCAGTGGTCTGAGTCTGTGAGGATAATACTTGTCCATGTTCTTAGAGCCAAGACTTTGTACACATTCTCCACAGTGGCCGAACACTGATGACAACCCCCTCCATAAGATCACCCATGTCCAGTGGGCGAGTCTAAAAACTCCAGAAGCACCACAGCAGCCGAAGTTGGCTGAGAAGCAGTCAACGTCTGTGAAACGTATTTGCTACTAAATAATTAAAAACCAGTGAAGTTTCAAGTGTTTACTTCGACTCCACGTTACTTTCAAAAAGACTATTTCTTTTTACGATTATCTTGGTTAGCATATAATACATAGAAAAATAAGCTTTTTCAGAATAATTTTCTTGCAGAATAGGTGGAGAAAGGCATGTGAATGGATCATATAGATTTGTTGGAATATTTCTAAAAGCACCGTTTCTCCAAATTTACTCATATTTCTCATTCATTTGCTTTCTTGCTTTTTCATAACAGCTGACAATCCCTGATTTCATATTCAACTTTTCCTCCATGACTTCTATTGGTAAACTGGCCCATTTTGTAATCCTCAGTTTTTCTTCACATTTGTGAACAGTATTCCAATTATACTTTACTCAGCACATTGCATTCATGTAAGATGGAGTGCCCTAACCTCTCCAAATTGCAACTTAAAGCATCTTATGCTTAACACAAGTTTAGTCACTTAGCTTATGCCTCATTATATATCATAAAAGAGCATGAGATTTCTATTACATAAAATTAATTTGACTATGCCATTTACAACTAATATCTAAATGTGAAAATACATTTACTTCTAAATGATTCAGATCTTTTAAATAATGTTTGAGGGTTTTCTGCATATCAACCTTCAGTTTTGCAATGCTGGCTGCATGCAGTCTGTTCACCTACCACTAGGTGGCAATAGTGAAGTCTATTATGTAAGGTGGTACAAAACAGTCAAATTAATAACTAGGTATTCTACATAAGTAGTATAGTTATTTATATGATTTTCATGAAAAAATTGAAGTTTTATTTCTATATTTGATTGCCTACTATATCAGAAGTTAGTTATTTCCCATGTATTTATATGATGAAACTGAAAATACCACTCTCCATTTTGTTTCACACCATTTTTATTTTGACACTTGCATCAAAAAATATCTAACATACATGCCTCCTAAATAAAATTAACATTTCCTGTATATAAAGGTATATCTTTAGAAAAGAAATGAGACATGAAGAATTTGTAAATGTTGTGGGTCAAGGTCAAAATTGGTATTTAAATCTAACTATAAAACATCTCATGTGTTCCATTCATATTACTTTCTCTATATCTACATCTCTGTAGCAAATCAATGTTAAAAAGCTTACTCTTCTATCTACTTCATGCTAATTAAGATAAACATTTGCAGAACTGATTTATCCCTTGCTCTCTTGTAAGTAGAAGGGAAATAAGGCTACAATGATAGTAAAATCTTGTAAAAGCTGGTTGCCATGAGATTGAAACCTGTTTCTTTGTCAGGACTTGACAAATTTCTACACAAGAAAATTTTAAATATTTTGAAACTGAAACCAATAACAAGGAACATCTAAAAAATGGTCAACTCAAAAATGTATATGACATAAATTGTGTATCTTAAAGAGATATACATTTTTTGTGTAGTATGTTTTTGTCTATCTATTATGGTTTACCAGTTATGCGAAACTCATCCAGAATAAATAGGTCAGAGGCTACTCATAGAAAATTCAAGCTATACATTTTATTTGTACTGTTAATATGTTTTATATACAGTATTTAAATCAAAATTGTTACAGCCATTTTTGAGAACAACAAAATTTTCAAAAATGTTTCCATGTAAAGGATAATTTGGAGTATGGGGATTTTCCTCAAAATTTTTGTGTCATATCCTTGGAAGGTACTAAACTTAAATACCAAGTTTGGTATTTTACTGACTTTTCATTTTTAAGTTATTGTGTACATTGCTTATGCTTTAGTTTTTTTGTATTTGTGGTGAAATCTCGGTATTGAATTTTTGGGTGCAATACAATACCTTCTCTGTACACTATGTACTAGTGCATAAACAGAGTTAAAGAAAATATTGCAAATGAGACAACATAATCAGAATTAAGGAATTATCGTAAACCATGATTGGTAAAGAGGCAGCACTAAACTTGTATACAGTTTAGCATAAATACAATTAGCTTTGTGCACAAGAGATATTATCATGTTAACCAGACATTTACCTCCGTTGGTTTATCAAAGTACTTATATACTGATTAAATCATTGATTAACATCATCTTTTGCCCCGCAGAAATACAAAAGAAAATCCCTCCAAACAAAACCTAGCTGTAAATGTTTCAAATATCCTTACTTGTGGAGTTTTATGACATCATTGGATGCAAAGTAAACTTGCTCTATGCAGCTTTGTTCTCATATGTTTCACTTTGCATGTGAAAGACCACAAGTTTGATCCCTATGATGTTTGATGCACAAAAATATTTTCGTCTTAGACATAATGACATAGAAAAAAGCATACAGGAGTTTTTTTGGAAATGATATAGGGTCATTATATTATATGCTAGCCCAGCTGCGGCCTTTCTTTCCTTCGCTACCCCTGCGTCGTCTGCCAGGATTTTGGACGGCCAATTTTCGCTTGAAAATGCCTTGTCACAATTTCTGAGTTGCTGAGCCAGGTACATGTGCTGCAGTAAACATGGTACGTCACTTAACTGTGGAAGAATGCGTGTTTATTTGTAAAGTTTACTTTAAACATGAATCTCCTTGCCGTGTGCTCAGGGAGTTTGCTGAAAAGTCAACAAGCTCTGTATTACCAACAAGAAAAACTACACATGCAGCCATCAATGAATTTGAACTTTGGGTTCAGTGTTGGACAAGAAACTTTCTAGGAGAAGGTCAGTGTTAACAGAAGATAAACTGGATGAAATCAGTGCCTCTTTGGATCATTCGTCTCGAAAATCGCTGAACACATAAGTGCAGCAAACAGGTGTGTCTCCATCTTCTGCTAGAAATGCTACTCGTCAATTGGTTTTTCCAATCTATAGAAAGAGATTTCATTGAACCGCAGATTTTGTTTTTCTCTGACGAATATTGATTTCACTTAAATGGGAGGGTGAATATTCACAACAGTCGATACTGGCTTCAGAGAAACCTATGTTATTGGACGAAACTCCTCAATATAATCAGAAAATTGGAGTTTGGTTTGCAATAAGTGCTAGAAGAATGATAGGCCCCATTTTCTTTGATGAAACAATAAATGCAGAGTGATATCAGAGGCCAATTCTCAAACCACTTTTTGATTGCTTGACAGAAGAAGATAAATCACATGGTTAGCTTCAGCAAGATTCTGAAACAGCACACACAGCTTCTAAATCACTAAATACAGTAAGAGACGTGTTTGATGACAGAATTATTAGTGTTGATTTGTGGCCTACTCATTCTCTTGACCTAATGAGTTGTGATTTTTATTCACGGTGTTCTTTAAAAGACAAAGTGTATCGTTCCAGCCCTCACACACCAGAGGAACTAAGAGAAAGCATCGTTCAAGAAATCACAACAATTCATGCTGCTGAGCTCCAGCAAGCGATGACAACATTTTTAAGAGATACGATGCTTGTTTGAGAACAGGTCAACATTTCCAGCATCTATTATAAGGTAAGGATTTTTGTCTGCGTCTGCCAGCATAGTTTTCCGGTAGCTCCAGCTCTCTTGTGCATTGTTAGAGCGTGCGCAAGTGGGTTACCATATAAAACAATGACCCTGTATCATTCATGCAGGATCTAGCCATTTCACTTCATTGCCTACAGATTTAAAGAGAGTTTAAAAACTCTGATAAGTTCCATTCACATGACTTTCTGTATCTATTCAACAACAAATTATTTTAACATAAGCTTATTCTTCTGTCTACTTCATGCTATTCAAGAAAAACACTAACAGAAATGGTGTTACTGCTTCCTTGTAAGTAGAAGGGAAATAAGGGAATACACTAGGCTAAAGCGATAGAATATTTTAAACAGAACAGGATGGCTAAGGAGTTAACACCTGTGGCCTACTTTCAGGAGGTCCCAGGTTCAAATCCTCTGGGTTGACTAATCTGGCTGGAGTTTTTGTAGTTTCTCTCAGTCACAAGGTTACATACTGCATTGCAACCCAAAGTCCCACTTTCAGTCTAAAACAATAGCAGAAATTGAGTTTTATTTATGGATGCTCTTTAACTACTGTGGTTCTCAGCATCCCATTTTATATTGGACATGAAAGACCACTTAATTTTGCTCAGAGGCCTCTTTTCAGGTTTGATGTTCTTTTACATGCTGTAAATCTACAATATGGGAACAACGCCTTTACTTCCCTTCCAAAAAAGCCATGCTAAGGATTTTTATGTCCAAAAAAAAATCCATCGTCCTCTGTTGGGTTAAAAACAATAGTTATATTTCCTGTATCTCCTAGGTGGAGCATAGGGCATCATACAATGTTTTCATGATTGGATTTGAATTTCTAGTCTGTGAGTTTGCCACTATGCACCATGGTGATGAGGGATCAGCTCATTGTACACAGATGGCACTGTAGGACGAAATCACAACTTGCAGATGCAAAATGGCAGAAAATTTGCCCAGGAACCTTTCTCTTTCAAGATATGGGGTTCTTTTGCATGCAAATAAACATTACATGGGACCATCAGCTTTACTTATCTTCCAAAGGAAGCCATGTTAAGAACTTTTGCATCCAAAAAAATCCTCCACCAGGTTTGAACCTGCAATCTTGGGTTTTAGAGGCTAGCATGGTAACCACTACATCATGGAGGATAACACAAAACAATAGTAACACTGAAGGTAATAGTACTGTGCTGCCAACTATCTAATGCAGCTACACTAAAATGGTACTGTAATGCCATCCGCTTGTTGCGGAGCAAAGTAATATGTTTTATGGGGATGAGACTATAGGTCTGGCTGAACCCTGTCATCTGACTATGAATGGTGGAGGCCACATATGATATCCCATTGCCATCTGCTTGCACAAAGTGATAGTGCTATGGTATGGGAATACTCCTGAAAGGCTGCTGTCCACCACATACTTTCAATGAGATATCCTATGGAACAGTTCCATCACAATATGACCTAGAAGTTAAAGCAACGTAAAATAAAATAGTAAATATGGCAACAGCAAACCATGGCAGCCACGTGTCAGCAGTAATGTCAACCACAAGGTAATTCCTCACCAATTATACATTCTGTAATCCTATCAGAGTTACTGTTCCTGTTATGCCATTGGCAAAAAGAAAGCTTTGTACCCCTTTTTTCCAAATAATTAGGCAATGGAAATGGAAATAGCGTGTTATTAATGGACGTCCTTTAACTACTGCAGTTCACAGTGTCCCATTCTAAATTGGGTATGAAACACCATTTAATTTTGCTCAGAGGCCTCTCTAACCAGCTGGAAGTTCTTTTACGTGCCATAAATCTATGCCCCGGGACCAATGGCTTTACTTCCCTTCCAAAGGAAGCCATGATAGGGATTTTTACACCTGAAAAAATCCATCATCCTCCGCTGGGTTTGAACCCACAACCTTGGGTACATACCATTACACCACAAAGGGTGACAATTGGGCAATGCTTTATATTATATTTGCATATGTTTTACACCTATTAAACTATTTTGTTACATTAAAAATTAAACTACTAATAGTGAAACGAAACATTATCTTTACAATTAATAATTTGTAACTAAACTTCACTTATCTTTACGAATAAACTCCATTCAAGACTAGTTTCACAATCCACATTTGATTGCATCATTATTATTATCAAATTATGCCAAAACATTGACAGGCGCTCCTCATTTAAAAGTGTTGAAAAGATTACCATGAAATCTGCTTGATTGCCAAGGTTTTGACTTCTTGGGATGATTGGAATAGTATAAATTCATTACAAACTTCCTTAAGTAATTTTTAGGAAACTGCATTCCTATTTATTTATAATAACCTGAACTAAAGAGGAATATATGTAAACAAAACACATACTTTGCATATGATTCCAAAATATTCATGCAGGTATTTTGCGTAACTCTGCACAACAACTTTATTACTTCAGGTAAATGCTATATGTAGTACCAACTTCAGAAATTATCTGAATCAGCTACTCGATTGCAGTAAAATACTAATAATTTCTATTCAAAAGAAATGTTCTACTCTGTAGCAGCTTTTAGCATGCCATTTGTATTAAAAATCATCTTACCTAATAGCTTTTTCAACAGATGAAGAGCATTTGATGATGTAATTTCAAACCCTCTGAAGTCTTCGGATGCTTCACTCTCATCATTCTTGGGAGAATCATCTCTTTTTTGTTCAAGAATGTCATCTCTACTTTCCTCACATTTGTCTTCAACTTCACTTCCCTCGTCTGTGGTAGTGCTGGCAGAATCTGATACATCTAAGTGTAGTTTCCATTTCTCACTGCCACTGTGCACAGAATGATCAGGATCTTGCTCTTCTTCACCTTCTTCTGGTATAGCAGCAGTTTCCTTGATGTTTTCAGTTTCTTCTGAACTAACCTGTTCCGAGCCATTGTGCAGCTCAGCATTTGTGTGAGCCACACTCTCATTATTGCTTTCTTCATGGTTTACCTTTGGTGGCGTTTTACTAGCAGGTATGGTGTCCACAGCATCTTCGTCCTTTTGCGGAGATTTACCGGCTTCTTCTTCATCCATTTTTCGTTATACACCACGTCGTTGCTAGGGTATTAGTTGTCCAATCCCAAAGTTAACCCCGGTAAAATAATCAAACATGAACAAAAACCTAGTTTTGTTTAGCCATGAGAAGAGCACGTCAGCACAATACCTATACAGACTGAAATTTTGTCTCTGGAAAATGTATGTTCACAACTTCACTAACATTGTGCGAATACGCTTAAACTTTCACACTACTTTTTATACTTTCACAGGAATAATTCACATTTAATGCACATAATACAGAAACGAACAGCACTAGAAGCTAAACAAATTACATAGTACCATATATAGACAGCAGATAGAGCTGTGGTCACCAGTAGTTTGTAATACTTCTTGGTTTCTCATCCCAAGTTTCAAGTTTATACCACAAGAAAAATATTAATTTAATTTATTAATAATTAGAATGTGCAGTTTAACGCCCTCCGCACAGTGTTTATTACGTATTCTTTTTGCACTGAAATATCTGGAAATAACCTATAAAGGTTAATGTTGGTAGCAATTGGCAGCAGCTTTGTATAGCCGACCAATAGCGGCTCATTTTGTATACGCGGTTCATCTGCGCATGCGTATTATTTTGCGTTCGTCCTGCATACTCCTGCGTGTCCCGAAGTTCGTGCGCAATTTCTTATGACCCACGTTTTAAAAATAAATTATTGCACTTTAGTTGCAGAACTAAAATTCCTGCATTTATTCTTGCAACCAGTATCATACTTATAATAAAATACTACTTATATATGCATATATAGATGCCATCAATAAACAAAAGTTTTTAGTTTAACAATATTTAAAAAGGCATCAATATAAAAAACAAAAGCCATGCTGCTTTACAAGTTTTAAATTACTACAGAATATTTTGAACATAAAAACTCATGCACTGGAAGGCTTTAGAGATTAAATTGTCCAACAACATGAGAAAAAATCATTTAACCAGTTTGTTTTGAAGAAAATAGGTACCTTACTCCATTGTGTAGGAGTGGCAACATCTAAAAAAACCATCACTTCACATTTCAATAAAGGGCCTTTGAATTATAATTTCTCTCTCCTTGAAAAGTACCAGAACTTTGCCTTCGAAATTTTATAAATAAACTAAATGCACTTCAATATTATCATAGAATTTTCTTCCTTGTAGATCCCACCGAAACAAGGAAAAGAGAATAATCATCTTAGCCAAGTCTATGTTGTAATTCACAGAAGCTACAGTTATTCTAGCTTCAGTTTCACTCTGATCAATGTACATTAGTAAATAGATATGAAGAAAGCAAACACCATACTTTGTATACTAGTTCTAGTTTCATCATTTACTGCTCACGTGGCTGTAATAGTCATTTGTGTTCACAATAGTGTTTCTCTTTTTGAATTCAAGAAATGATGCCCAATATAAAATTTAGAAGAAGAAAAAAAAGCATGAGATACAATAAAGATCATCAAGATGGATAGGGTAGGATCTTAAAATTATGAAAGAAAATGCTTTAATACTGAACCTATTGACATGTAAAACTGTTAATGAAGTCTTCAAATACTGTAATAAATATGGGAATAATGAACATAAAAATCTGATGTGTCCATACACATGACTTTCTCTACATCTCTGCAACAAACTATAGTTAAAATGCTTATGCTTCTATTTATTTCATGCTAAACGAGAACAAAGTGATCTTAATTGCCTCCTTGTAAATATAAGCGAAATAAAGGAGGACCATAGTCTTAAAGTGATAGTCAAAAGCTGGTTACTATGTGACTGAATTCCTTTGGTTGTATGCACAGGAGTTGACAAATTCCTGTATAAGAAAAGTATAAGTTTTTCAAAGCTGAAACCAAAAACAAGGAATATCTCAAAAACGATCAAATTCACGAAAAAAATGTATGTAACTAAATTGTGTGTTTTAATGTTCTCTACATGTTTTGTGGGGTAAGTCTATCTCTTACAGTTTAACAGTTATGCAAAATTCCATAAAATTCATCCAGAATAAAGTATTCTTTAGAGGCTATTCCCAGAAAATTCAAGATATCCATTTTATTTGTCAGGCAAATATCTTTAATACATATTTGAATCAAAATCGTTAGAGCTATTTTTGAGAAAATCAAAATTTTCGAAATTTTTCCATGTAAAGGGTAGTTGGGGGTGGAGAGATTTTCTTTATTATCTTCATGCTACATCCTTGGAAGATACTGAACTTAAAATACCAAGATGATATTCAACCAGCTTTTTGCTTTTAAACCCGATGCACGCATGCACACACGCACCCATGCACGCAAATGTGTTTTTTTCGGACTCAGGGGACCCCAAAACATATATTTCCAATGAAATTTCAGTATCAAATTTGTAGGTGGAATGCAATATCTTGTTTATCTGCTATGTACATTCCAGAGAAAGTAATTAAAACACAAACTATTTTAGAAGTTGGAAAGTTGGAGTCAGACTGATAGCTGGGATGTGAACCATGGACCTCCTGGTCTCTAGCCAATTGCTCTATCACTGAGCTACCATGGCAGCATGCCAACACACCTTAAAAGCCTCAACTGACTCACATGTTTCCCAGTAAATCACAAGGTGATCTCAAATTATTATAACAACTAACGTCTTTATTGACTTAAAAATTGGTTACAAACAAAGTTTTTAATTTTCTGCTGCAAATAATACACTCAATATTTCGACGCACAGACTGCTCCCTAACACTCCAGTCACTCTTGACTCACTACACACACCCTACACTTGTAATTCTTTCTCCTTTTATTGTCATCCTCTATGGTGTAATGGTTACCATACTAACTTAATATACCCAAGGTCCCAGCTTCAAACCCAACAGAGAACAACAGCTTTTTTTTTTGGGCATAAAAATCCTTAACATGGCTTCCTTAGGAAGGGAAGTAGTCAGTGGTCCTGTGGCGTAGATTTATGGTACATAAAAGAACCTCAAGCCTGATGAAGAGGCCTCTGAGCAAAATTAAGCGGTCTTTCATGCCCAGTACAGAATGGGATGCTGAGAACCACAGCAGTTAAAAAAATTCATAAATAAAACTGTTTCCATTTTCCTCCTTTGATAGCTAGAAAATGATGTCACAGAACTTTATGGAAACTTGTTAAAGCTACTGTCTCTTAAAATAAGAACTAAAGCTTTCCTGGCGACGTGTTAATTCAAAATCTTCTCGGGCTTCTAGCCAGGTAAAAACTTGGCTTGACACCAACGTTTCGAAGAAGTGCATCTTCCTCGTCTTCAGGGTGAACTGATCAGCCCGAGAAGATTTTGAATCTACTGTCTCTTGTTCCAAAGCTTCCATATTTGCCAAATTCCAGTCCTGCTGACTGCCTATACCAGCACTGTCTTACTATTTTTGAGTGACATACCCCAATAGCAACTTACAATGAGGCTATAGCATTCAATTTTTCAGTCAGACTTTACTTATCCAACTCATCTCCTACACACGGCTTGTGTGGAGAAAACTTAACACTATTTCAGAAATGTTACAAAATTATTTATATAGGGTTAGGCAGATGAAACAGTCCTATGTTATGACATTGATTTTAAACAACCTTCTAATGGCTTAATAGTTATTTATATTATAACTGACTTAATAGACTAACATTTGTGAATGGGATGGCATGAGTGTTCTAATTTCTCATGAGCAACAATAGTCTAATAAGTCACGTGTAATATAAAAAGTTTTATCCTATTCTAATATTAACTGGAATATTCTTATATTTATTAATATTAATATTATTAGAGTTGTCATTACAAGGAATTATATTTTAGTGGTGATGTAGGTGGTGTTTTGTTTGTTTGTTGCTGTGTAACCCCGCCAGAATAAACTGTTTCACTTCTGGTTGTTTAAACTGTACCAAATAAATCAATAAATAATTAATATGGATATTCCTGAAGAATTTTCATATTATGTTAAAAAAAGCTTTACTTAGTTTGTTACCCGGCAAGTCGAAGGACTTGAGAGACAAGGAATTTTCCTTATTTAAAGAACGGGGAGCTGCCAAAGGAGCTAAAATAATTTACAATAAATAAAGTACTTACTTTATTTCATGATGAAATAAAGACTCATTTTTGTTGTCTCCTAAGATACATGAAATGTATACATGAAGTCTGTAGGATATGATAAAATGCATATTTACCTTCATAATAAATGTTGGAAGTGCCCTCCATTTGCATCTAGACACTTCTGTGCACGTCTTTAACAGGTTCATGAAAACACATGTTAATTCCTATGAGTGATGCTGAGGATGCAATTCCTGGTGTTATCCTTGAGATCATCAATGGTGAGGGGATTTGCTTGTGCAATTGTCATAAATAAAAATTATATGTCAAATTGGTGATCATGGTGGCCATAAGTTTTTGCTCACAGTGAACATCTGATGAATACAGGTAAGTGACCTCTCAGATGTGTGACATATTGCCCCATCTTGTTGAAAGAAGCAGTAATTATGGTCCTCTTCTGTCAGTTAGGGATAAAATTCATCCAAGAAGATCAAGTAGACATCCATGTTGACTGTAGTGTCGAAGATCATACAGATAATGTGTTTCTCAGTCATAGCGCACCACACACCGATCTTTTGGTCGTGCAGAGGTTGCTTAACAATAGGTTAGGATTTTGTGTGACCCAATTCCTGCTGTTCTGGGAGTTTACATATCCCAATAGAATGAAACCAAGCCTCATCACTCATAATGAACATCAGCAGGTCTATATGGTCATCTGCAACCGTGTCCAACAACTAGCGGCACATTTAACACTATTGGGCTCCTTCAGTTGTTGTACAGTTGTCAGTTGGTACAATTTTAAATTCAAAGACTTCAACACATGTCTGCAAATTCTCCAACTCGCATGAACCTGTTGAGTCAATCTCATGGTAGACTTTCGGGGACTCCCAGCGACTTCATTAATCTGCGCCATAGGCTGAGGTGTGCAGATAGAAGGCATTCTGTTCCTTATTATATTTTTAATGGATCCAATTATATTTTGCATTACATCTTGAATGCTACTTTTCGCTGGTATTGAGCGAAGTGGATATTTGCCGTGTGCTTCCTTGATAGTGCTGGGCTGTACATACGTATGCCTCTACAATAAATATTTGCTCTGGTATTCAATAAGTTATGCTTATTTAAACAACAGCTCTTTACAAATAGAACATCTGACTTTTTACAGCAGCAACCAGAGCAGTTTATAAGCAACAATGATGCAACAATGAAACAAATCATGCAGAATAGAGTATAGCCCACATAATTACATTTTCAAGAAAAAAGAAAAGAAAACAATACCCTAATAATTTCTTTCCAAATCATATGAGATGAGATGGGGCCAGTTTTATCAGCCCAACTCTGTATTATAACTGTGCTTGCAGTGTGTTAGCAGTTTGCTTTGGCAAGCTTGTAGCTGATTGTTGCACATGTTCAGCTGGCATTTGTCATAAGCATTCCAGAGTTTAACATGTGAAGAGTGGTAGCACTACCTCAGAACCTTGGAAGGTGATACCTGGGTGCAATGGACATTGTGAGAACATTTGCTTTTTCTGGAAATTTCTGTTGATGTCATCGCCAGCTAAAAGGAGGGCTGCAACTCAGCAGATGCAATAAAGTGATAAGAAATCATTATACCTTAGCATTGTTGTGAAAGTAGTGGAACACATATACCTGCCATGTGTTGAGTAACATGAAGAAACATGAAATGCACCTCATGAATTTTGACCGTACTTTTGAAGAGAACCCACTAATGAAGTTCATTAATCCAACACCAGAGGGCAGGCAGTCATACATCAAGGATCCTCATGTTGAATCCGACAGTCAAAAGCAGTAGACAATGCATGCAGCATGCTTGTGAAACTAATTCTACGTAAGTAAGTTTTTGTGAAGCACATGTGTGTATACTACACTCCAATTAAATTAAAACTAATACAGACATATTTGTTGAGCAATAAAGAGACCATTGTTACAATACAGAGTTGTTAAGAATTCATTTGATTTTACAAGTTAATCTTTTTATATTTAACACCTTCAAAATATTCCCCTAAGCTGAAAAAAAAAAAAATGCTCTAACAAGAATGTTTTGACAGCAAATTTAAAGTAATGCAGATATACTTTTTAAGTATTCCAGAGGCCATTATAATGGATCAAAAGAATTACATGATTCCAATCTTTCTTGATCTTCAAAGGCATTTGACTTTGTGGACATTTGAAAATTAATAGGGATATTAGAAAACTATGCGATTAGAGGTATTCCATTGGAGTGGATATAGTTGTATTTAATAGTTAGAGAGCATGCTTATTCTTGTAAGACTTTTAAGATAGTTCAAAGGACAAAGATAAGAATCAGGTTGCTCATACCCAGGCAGTTACTTTGTGATACCATCAGTGCACCCATATGTCACCCTTATGTCCCCCCCCTTTCTTTGATTCAAAACACTCTGACCAAACAATAAAGATAGTACCTAAGGTAAAAGGAAATTTGGCCAAAGTTTGATAATCATTTAAAGATATAATGTATGGTGTATTGAAGGGCTCCTATGGTACCATCTATAAGGAATAAATTGATCCTTTGTCATCATGGCACATAGTGGGAAAATCAGAAATTAATAATTTCACTTGATCAAGAAAGCACTCTGGATGTCCCTATGCTCCAATAGGAGTTTCAGGAACTAACAGTACTGCATTACTCAAAACTGGGCCCATATCTATTAATTTTGAACATAAATAAAGAGTTAAAATTGAATTATCAACATCATCATTGCCATAGTTCCCAAGAAACTCACAGATAATGCACTTAAATTCCTCAACATGCAAAACAAATCAATTCCGTTCATAATAGAAACTGAACAGGATGGCTGTCTACCATTTCTGGACATCAAAATAACCAGAACAAAAAAGCAAAACCTAACATTTGGAATACTCAGAAAACCCACACAAATATGCAGTCATGAACATTCTAACATATATATTGGTTCACAATCCCATGGAAAATAAGGATACAAAAAGAATACCAACAGATGCTCCAAGGTCCATGCCTCTCACGTAGGTTCAATTCCAAGTGACCACTTATGGGATTTGTGGTGGACAAAGCGGCGCAGGGGCGGATTTTCTCTGGGTTCTCCAGTTTCCCTTGCCATTGCATTCCACCGGTGCTCTATTTTCATTCCATGTATCATCAATGTCATTGCCTGCAGTGCCATTTGTAGTAAAAGTGGGCATTAATCACTGTCAAAGATACACCAACAATGTCTTCCACAAAAGTGCAATAGACAAGAGAATACATGAATACAAAAAACCGAACTGCATAACACACACAACCACCCTACAGAACCTCCGTGACCAACCTCAGTTCAGAAAATTCACCTATCATCCTTGGGTACACAACAAATTTCAGATGATCTTCAAGAATTATAACATCATCTTCACGGCAAAAAACAATCACAGCATTATCCTACCCCACTAACAAAAAACCAGGAATTTATGAAATTAAATGCTCAGACTGTAATCTAGTACACATAGGAAGGACAAAAAGAAGTCTGGAAACCAGATCAAAGGAACATATGAGAAATCTAAAATACAAACAAACAGAAAAATCTGATGTGTTCCATTCACATGACTTTCTCTACATTTCTGTAACATATTATTGTTAATAAGATTGTTCTTCTATCTACTTCATGCTAATCTAGAAAAAATTAGCATAAATAGTCTTATTACTTGCTTCCTTGTAAGTAGAAGCAAAATAAGGGAGTACCATAGGTTAAAGTGATAGTCAAAATCTAGTTGCTATGTGATTGAAGTTCGTTTGTTTGTATGGACAGGAGTTGACAAACTCCTGTATGAGAAAAGTATGTTTTTCAAAGATGAAACTAAAAATAAGGAATATCTTAAAAACGATCAACTCCATAAAAAAAAATATATATATATAACATAAATTGTTTGTTTTAATGTGCTCTACATTTTTGTGTGGTAAGTTTTTGTCCATCTCTTACAGTTTAGCAGTTATGCAAAAATCCATAAAATTCAGCCAGAATAAAGTAGTCTGCAGAGGATATTCCCAGAAAATTCAAGATATACATTTTATTTGTCAGGTAAATATCTTTAATGTACAATATTTTAATCAAAATCGTTAGAGCCATTTTTAAGAAAATCAAAATTTTCGAAAAAAGTTTCATGTAAAGGGTAGTTTTCGGGTGGGGGGATTTTTCTCAAAATTTTCGTGTCGCATCCCTGGAAGATATTAAACTTATATACCAAGTTTGGTATTTTACCGACTTTTCATTTTTGAGTTATCGTGTTCACAGACACACACACACACACACATGGACATGGACCTTTTTCTGAAAATGCTTTTTTTTTATGCAGGGGACCCTAAAACATATATTTCTGGCGAAATCTCGGTATCAAATTTTTGGGTGGAGTGCAATACCTTCTCTATACACTATGTACATAGTATGTGTAGAGAAAGTAAAAATCAGCAGCTGCTCATCATTTCTGGTCATCAGGACACACCTAATATAAAACTGTTAAAACCAGCGTATAAACCCACAGAATTAGATGTCTGGGAGAAGATCTACATCATGAAGAAAAAGAACCACATTATGAATTTTGATTTACCGCCATACAGCAACCTCTGGAAGTTCATAGATTCAGCACCAGATGCCTCCACAAGTGATACACCATCATTGGCATCAAGAGTCATCATCACCATCTCCTCGCTTGACGCTGTGTGCCTTAGACAGAGGAATGGAAGACAACCTCATAGTGGATGACTGAATATGAGGGAAGCAGTGCCAGATACTACTGGACACTGGTACAGCCATTATCATAATCTGATCAGACATGCTGACAAGGAAACCAATTCAATTCTATAAGATGAAGGCATTGGGCAAAACCTTGCCGGAGGAGGAGTACTGTAAGTCTGAGGGTGTTTGTCGCGAGGGTGACTGGATGCTCTCAGGAGCCACCATGTGGCGGTCAACATTGGCAGGAGGATCTTATGACACAGTGCTGCAGAATTCCTACGCACATCATGGAGGAGGATGTGGTGGCCGCTGGGGTGCGCCTGGTAGACTAGCTGTCGAAGGATCTCGTGAACTATCTGATTTGTCAACACACCCAGCATGTGACCAAGAAGGTGAAGAAGACCTTTTACAAACGACAAGCAGCAGGGAAGGTCCTGGCTGGAAGTTCAGGCATGGTTTTATTGCCAACATGGACCAGGGGCATAGACCCAGGTTCCAGCAAACATGTGGAGAGGGTCAACGAGATGGTCGACTGCATAATGGGAAGAAGAAGGTAGTGCTTTTGGACTGTCCAGCCCGCTAAGATGAGCGAGCAGCCTTGAGGAGGAAGCAGTGTGACGTTGTCATCTGTGTATGACTGCACTGTTCAGGTTTGTTTTGGTAAGTGAGTCATAGCATCGGAATGCATAAATAACAGGAAGAGTGACGCGATGGTAACAGGAACCTTTGGAATGCAAGTCATCTTACTTCTTGATATTCGAGATGTTTCTCCAAGCTTCAGCTTCTAGAAGCTTCCAGGAAATTCTGTGAGGATATTTTCTAGTTATAAAAGGAGGAAGGATTAGAGTGTAGTTTGTTGTGGGGTGTTGTGAATTATACTGAGTTGCCAGTGACTGGAGTGTTAACACAACCCATGGATAGTGTGCAGCTGTAAACTGTCTATGCATCGAAATGTTGAGTGAATCATTTACAGCAGTGAATCAAAGAACTGTATTTGTAACTAATTGTTGAACCAAAAAAGATATTTGTTACAATAATAAACCTGCATTATATATGAGGTATATAAGGTAATCCCTCGCTCCGCTGCGTAAGAGATCCGAGAGTCACACTGGAGTCTTTAATTTAAATAAATGCTGCTCCCAAACAGACAGTATAACAAGTTAGAGATGCTCTCACTCAGCAGCAGAAATTTACAGAAACTTAGTGATAATATCATGCAAGGATTCCTATTGCTAAGCTTAGACGAGTGAATGAGAATATTTTCGCAAATTGTGCTGCCCATATGTGAGCAGAAGGTTGAACATTTCCATAATTTATCTTAAGATATATATTTTAGTGTGCCTTTGCCGGCACCACTTTTTCTGGCAACTCTCAAATTTCTTGTGCAGTGGAGAGAGGCCACGATAACAGTAACCTTATAATTTAATGGCCTATAGTTTTGCTATTCATTTTCATACTGATTTATTACATTATACATATGCCTACATTTATAATATGTGCTACATGGGATTTCTAGTTTAAATTTTTGTCAGCGACCACTCTGAGAAAATTTGTAGTTACTATTTATTTCACCTATGCTTTACAAGTACAACCCTTTAAATACAAATGTAAAAGAATGTAATTAAAAATACAATGTTTCTTTTATTTTACTATAGTCTAAACTGTATACAAAAGAAATAAATACTGCTTATCTAAGATTCACCAATCATCACCACACTCTTTATCTGTTGATTCCCCTATTTATCATTAATTTGAACTATGTTGTGGGTTGTGTATCCTGCTCTAAGAATATTATGTTTACATTGCTTAGAAAATTAATATATTATGCATCACTGTATCCAAAACCCTAAAATAATTGTTTCCAATGCCAGAAGTCAGGTTACATCCAGGGATGGTGCCAGGGGATGAATTTTGATGAGCTGTAATCTACTCAAAAGTAACTTGAATCCACCTTTAAACTCGCCTGGAATGAAAAAGAATACAAAATGAATGTGGTGTGTTATTTAAAAAACATATGGTGAAATAATCATATTAAGTGACACACAGAGTCAAAAACCTCCAAACCGACTGTGCAGTGTTTTTCCACGCTGCTGCTGTAAACAAGGTCACATTTTTTATGCAGTTTTGCTCTGTTCTGGAAGTACACTACTGATATGGTTTAGTTCAGTTATTACAAGTGATTTATTTATTTATGCTGTACTTAGTCACACAGTGCGTTATGCTCAATGTATACTTTCTACTGCTCAGCGTGTATTTATTTATAGTTTGTATGTGTTAACTTGATTATCTTGCCAAGTGAAAGTACGATTTGCAGAAAGATTTTCGTGAAAAAGTTCCAGGCCATACAACAATCCATGAACAGCTGATATGGTCAATCTTTCAATGATAACAATTGAAAGTGTGTTTCTGGACAGAATTATTAGTAGAAATTTGTGGCCCCTCGGTCCCCCAACTTAACCCCCTACAATTTCTATTTCTGGGATAACATAACATAAAGTATACAAGATAAACCCTTACACCCTGGAAGAATTAAAACAAAATATCCGCCAGGTAATTGCCAGCATTTCTCAATGTGAACTATGGCATGTGATGGATAGTTTTCTAAAGAAGTGCCAAAAATATATGGACAACAACGTGGCCTGTTTCAACATCTCCTTTAATAACATTGGTAAGTAAAGCCTTTAGAAGTATCACTTATAGAAAACAAAACCGGGCTTGTAGGCCGTGGTCCACTGGGCTTCTCCCTTCGTTCCCCAGACGTTTCGCCTGCGTCTGCGGCAGGCATCATCAGTGGCGTGTACATCTCCGTGGTCTCTCAGTAGCGACCGTGGTCTCTCAGTAGTCGCTACTGAGAGACCACGGTCGCTACTGAGAGACCACGGTCGCTACTGAGAGACCACGGTCGCTACTGAGAGACCACAGTCGCTACTGAGAGACCACAGTCGCTACTGAGAGACCACGGTCGCTACTGAGAGACCACGGTCGCTACTGAGAGACCACGGTCGCTACTGAGAGACCACGGTCGCTACTGACTGAGAGACCACGGTCGCTACTGAGAGACCACGGTCGCTACTGAGAGACCACGGTCGCTACTGAGAGACCACGGAGCGCTACTGAGAGACCACGGTCGCTACTGAGAGACCACGGTCGCTACTGAGAGACCACGGTCGCTACTGAGAGACCACGGTCGCTACTGAGAGACCACGGTCGCTACTGAGAGACCACGGTCGCTACTGAGAGACCACGGAGCGCTACTGAGAGACCACGGAGCGCTACTGAGAGACCACGGTCGCTACTGAGAGACCACGGTCGCTACTGAGAGACCACAGTCGCTACTGAGAGACCACAGTCGCTACTGAGAGACCACGGTCGCTACTGAGAGACCACGGTCGCTACTGAGAGACCACGGTCGCTACTGAGAGACCACGGTCGCTACTGACTGAGAGACCACGGTCGCTACTGACTGAGAGACCACGGTCGCTACTGACTGAGAGACCACGGTCGCTACTGAGAGACCACGGTCGCTACTGAGAGACCACGGTCGCTACTGAGAGACCACAGTCGCTACTGAGAGACCACGGTCGCTACTGAGAGACCACGGTCGCTACTGAGAGACCACGGAGCGCTACTGAGAGACCACGGTCGCTACTGAGAGACCACGGTCGCTACTGAGAGACCACGGAGCGCTACTGAGAGACCACGGTCGCTACTGAGAGACCACGGTCGCTACTGAGAGACCACAGTCGCTACTGAGAGACCACGGTCGCTACTGAGAGACCACGGTCGCTACTGAGAGACCACGGTCGCTACTGAGAGACCACGGTCGCTACTGAGAGACCACAGTCGCTACTGAGAGACCACGGTCGCTACTGAGAGACCACGGTCGCTACTGAGAGACCACGGTCGCTACTGAGAGACCACGGTCGCTACTGAGAGACCACAGTCGCTACTGAGAGACCACGGTCGCTACTGAGAGACCACAGTCGCTACTGAGAGACCACAGTCGCTACTGAGAGACCACGGTCGCTACTGAGAGACCACAGTCGCTACTGAGAGACCACGGTCGCTACTGAGAGACCACAGTCGCTACTGAGAGACCACAGTCGCTACTGAGAGACCACGGTCGCTACTGAGAGACCACGGTCGCTACTGAGAGACCACGGTCGCTACTGAGAGACCACAGTCGCTACTGAGAGACCACGGTCGCTACTGAGAGACCACGGTCGCTACTGACTGAGAGACCACAGTCGCTACTGAGAGACCACGGTCGCTACTGAGAGACCACGGTCGCTACTGAGAGACCACGGTCGCTACTGAGAGACCACGGTCGCTACTGAGAGACCACGGTCGCTACTGAGAGACCACGGTCGCTACTGAGAGACCACAGTCGCTACTGAGAGACCACGGTCGCTACTGAGAGACCACGGTCGCTACTGAGAGACCACGGTCGCTACTGAGAGACCACGGTCGCTACTGAGAGACCACAGTCGCTACTGAGAGACCACAGTCGCTACTGAGAGACCACGGTCGCTACTGAGAGACCACAGTCGCTACTGAGAGACCACGGTCGCTACTGAGAGACCACAGTCGCTACTGAGAGACCACGGTCGCTACTGAGAGACCACGGTCGCTACTGAGAGACCACAGTCGCTACTGAGAGACCACGGTCGCTACTGAGAGACCACGGTCGCTACTGACTGAGAGACCACAGTCGCTACTGAGAGACCACGGTCGCTACTGAGAGACCACGGTCGCTACTGAGAGACCACAGTCGCTACTGAGAGACCACAGTCGCTACTGAGAGACCACGGTCGCTACTGAGAGACCACGGTCGCTACTGAGAGACCACAGTCGCTACTGAGAGACCACAGTCGCTACTGAGAGACCACGGTCGCTACTGAGAGACCACAGTCGCTACTGAGAGACCACAGTCGCTACTGAGAGACCACAGTCGCTACTGAGAGACCACGGTCGCTACTGAGAGACCACAGTCGCTACTGAGAGACCACGGTCGCTACTGAGAGACCACGGTCGCTACTGAGAGACCACGGAGATGTACACGCCACTGATGATGCCTGCCGCAGACGCAGGCGAAACGTCTGGGGAACGAAGGGAGAAGCCCAGTGGACCACGGCCTACAAGCCCGGTTTTGTTTTCTATAAGTGATTCTAATACCGGCCGTGAAAGCCTTCGAACCTTTAGAAGTAGTTTTAAAAATGTTGTATGGTTTCCTCCATGCCTTTCTATTAATGCGGCAGATGGCAACGAGCGCCAAGGGCGCAGACAGGCAAAACACTGCACAGACAGTTTGTACTTTTTTGACTCACTGTTATGACATAGAAAGGTGTCGTATTAATGTCTAGCTTGCTCATTTAGAAAAACAATAGAAATGTTTCAGCTTTGCTAGGTTTATTCAACAGTTTCTTTCATTATTCTATGAATTATTTTAAATTTCAGCTACTGGCTGTAACTGTTATGCTTCAGGTATATACTGTGTGTAAAACTTATGTTCAGTAATGAGGTGCGTGGCAAAAAAATAAAATGGCTGAAACCTTAACTTAAGATTATAATTAAGTATGGTGGAACCAGTAACTTGGATTCATTACTGAATCATTTGTTTGCTACATCACTTACCATATTAAACATAAACAATCTTCCTCAATCTCAGATAGGAAAATAATATCTTATGTGGATGACATTTTCTTGATATTTGCAAATAAAGATACACACTACCTAGAGAATATAGTAACTATAAAAACTTAAGATATCTGCGATTACTTAAAAAATAACAACCTAAGTTATTGGACTCATTGTGGGAACTAAAGGCACCATACCCATACCCATAGCTGCAGTCAAAGTATCTCTTGTGATCTTAAAAAATCTTATATGTTCCATTCACATGACTTTCTCTACATCTCTGCAAGAAAAAAAGCTTATGCTTCTATTTATTTCATGCTAATTGTAAAGTAGAAGCGAAATAAGGGAGTACCATAGGTTAAAGTGATAGTCAAATGCTGGTTGCTATGTGACTGAAATTCCTTTGTTTGTATGGACAGGAGTTGACAGATTCCTGTATGAAAAAAGTATGGGTTTTTAACAGCTGAAACCAAAAACAATGAATATCTCAAAAACGATTAACTCCACGAAAAAAATGTATGTGACATAAATTGTGTGTTTTAATGTGCTCCACATTTTTATGTTGTAAGTTTTTATCCATCTCTTATGGTTTATCAGTTATGCAAAATTCCGTAAAATTCATCCAGAATAAAGTAGTCTTCAGAGGCTATTCCCAGAAAATTCAAGATATACATTTTATTTGTCAGGTAAATATCTTTAATATACGATAATTTAGTCAAAAATGTTCCATGTAAAGGGTAGTTTGGGGTGGGGCAAAGATTTTCAAGAAAATCCCCCCAATCACAACTACCCTTTCTTTACATGGAACTTTTTTTGAAAATTTTGATTTTCTTAAAATGGCTCTAACGATTTTGATTAAAATATTGTATATTAAAGATATTTACCTGACAAATAAAGTGTATATCTTGAATTTTCTGGGAATAGCCTCTGAAGACTACTTTATTCTGGATGAATTTTGCATAACTACTAATCCGTAAGAGTTGGACAAAAACTTAACACACAAAAAATGTAGAGCGCATTAAAACATACAATTTATGTTATATACATTTTTTTCATGGAGTTGATCATTTTTTAGATATTCCTTGTTTTTGGTTTCAGCTTTGAAAAACATACTTTTCTCATACAGGAATTTGCCAACTCATGTCCATACAAACAAAGGAACATCAGTCACATAGTAACCAGCTTTTGGCTTTCATTTTAACCTATGGTACTCCCTTATTTCGGTTCTACTTACAATAAAGCAAGAAATAAGACTATTTCTGCTAATTTTTCTCGATTAGCATGAAATAAATAAAAGAATAAGCTTATCAACAATAATTTGTTACAGAGATATAGAGAAAGTCAGATGAACACAACAGATTTTTTGTACTCATATACACTCAATTGAACATTAGTTATATGGATGTTCTTTCTTTTGTTAAATTTCCCTATTCTATGCACTTCTTAAATATGTTGCATATGTAATTATTTTAAATATATCTATATTCAGTACACTTTTGAATATATATAAATTGTTTAGTATGCTTTGTCTATAATGACAATCCCAAATAGGGGAAGCTGAAAGTTTAATAAAGCTTTCTATTATTATATATTACAAAAAAATCTGATGTTCCATTCACATGACTTTCTCTACATCTCTGTAGCAAATTATGCTTCTTATGCTTATATCTGCTTAATGTTAATTGAAATAAACATTAGCAGAAATTCTTTCTTGTAAGTAGAAGGGAAATTATGGGATACACTAGTCTAAAGTGATAGTCAAATGTTTTTAAAGTTGGTTGCCACGTGGATGAAATCCATTTCTTTGCATTGCCAGGAGTTGACAAATTCCCGTATGTGAAAAGTTTCAAGTATCTTAAAGCTGAAACCAATAACAAGGAATATCTCAAAAACAGTCAACTCCACGAAAAAAATGTATATGAGATAAATTGTGTGTTTTAACTAGATCTACATTTTTGTTAGTTAATTTTTTTGTCTGTCTCTTACCGTTTACCAGTTATGCAAAATTCTGCAAAATTCATCCTGAATAAAGATATCTTCAGAACCTATTTCCAGAAAATTCAAGTTATATGTTTTATTTGCCATATAAATATTTTTAATATACATTATTTTAATCAAGATTGTTTGAACCATTTTTAGGAAAATACAAATTTTCAAAAAATTGAAAATCTTTGTATCACATCCTTGGAAGATACTGAACTTAAATACCAAGTTTGGCATTTACTGGACTTTTCATATTTGAGCTATGTGTATATGTGTGCACGCACGCGCACGTACACACGCACATGCATGCACACACACCCACCCATGCACGCACAGACACACACGCATACACACACTGACATTTTTCTAAAAATTCTTTTATTCGATTCAGGGGGTCTCAAAACATATATTTCTGGTGAAATCTTGGTATTGAATTTTTGGGTGTAATACAATACCTTCTCTATACACTATGTACATAGAACGTTTAGAGAAAGTGAAAATATAGAATGAAAATATTGTTCAGCTAGAAAATATAAAGTTTCTAGGAGTAATTCTTGATGAAAATATGACTTGTAACATCACATTGAGCATGTAACTAATAGCATTAGTACTTAGTTATATCTATCAAGAAGTCTAAAAAGAAACACCTAAATTTGGATCATCTAAAATTAATTTATTATGGATTAATTCAGCCACATCTTCAATATAGAATTGAGATGTGGGGCAGTGCATGCATGACAAACATGAACGGGGAACTAATGTTACAAAAAAGGTGTGCAAGATGTATTTATAATGTAAATAATAGAGAAGTTGTAGACAATTCTTATTGGATGCTTAGAATTAATGATTATATCAGTATATCTATGTAATGTAATTATATTTGTAGTAAATCAGACTCTGTTCAAATTACACACAACCACGTACATAATACCAAAACACAGAATAATTATTATAGAGAACATTTTAATAAAGAAAGCCACTGAAAAGAGTCCCCTTATGATGGATGCCTGATGATATAAAAGCTTAAGAGGAAATTATGTATTTCAAATGAAATTAAAAAGATTTTTAATACTGAATTGCTTGCATAGATTAGATGAATTGTAAATACTGTATATTGAATAGACTGACAATGCCTCAAACTTATATAAGTCTATAAGCTAATATTCTTCTTATCATTATCATCATTATCATAATTATTATTATTGTTGTTATTATTGTAGTTATTATTATTGTTGTTATTATTTCTTTCTTTTTTTTTTTACTCTAGTTTAACGCCTTTAATCTGATTGGGCATATTGGATGATGAATGAAATTTGTGAAATGATGTTCAAAAGATCTTGAGGTCCATGAAGCTTAAAGTTACTTGACATTTGTCTTCTCAGGAAAAAATAAAACCTTATCTGAGTAACTCAGCCTAAGCAAGATTCAAACTCGCGACCAATTGAATGTGAGGTAGATATACTACCATCACAACACCCAGATGGATTAATTAGCAATGTTAGCAGCTATATTCCTTGTTATTATATCTTATGTTTGTTTGTATTTTCCCCTGTTATATACCTATTATATTGTACATCCATATATTAATATTTTATTTCCACTTGACTTGTCCTACATCATGGAGATGGTCTGATGGATGCAATAAGTAAACAAATAATAACTAAATAAAACGTGTGCGCATAGTACAGTGCGCAAGTCACCATTCAGCTGAACACTTTCAACCCTGACGACCGGGAAACCACAAGAAAACCACTGGTCAGGAAGGTGAGCCACGGTTTGTAACCCACGACCTCCCGAATATAAGCCATGCACCTTACTGTGGCGCCACCTCGCTCGGTGCTGGGCTCGTTTAATTTTCTTATGTCACATAGTTGATCAAAAAGTAAAATAGATGAAGAAAACAATGTTGCTTCACTAATTATTATATATGTCATTAAGTAATATGCAGTATATTACACTGAGAAACATATAAACGCATCAGCGTGCATTAATTTATTCAAAATCCCCCAGTGCCACAAAAACAGTAAGATATATACAATATAATGCTATGAAATCACTTGGATGTAAAGTAGGTATAAAATCTAATAGGTAATATTTTAAAATCCTTTTCCTCGACTAACCTTTCTCTCTTACTTTAACTGTCTACATCCCTTCATCCTAAACTTCCTATTTTACGACAATCATATCCATTCCGAAATCCACATACAGAAATGTGTAAAGCCGAGGTTACGATGAATTTAACGTAATGTGACTTAACTACGTAACGTGAAAGTCTAACAACTGTATTGAATGGAGGGTTTACTTAACGTGAATTAACGCTACGTAACGTAAAATTTTGATGCACTGAATTAAATGTAGCGTTCACCTAACGTAGCTAACTTAATGTGGCATAACGTAAAAGTATAACAGATTGTATTAAATGGAGTATTGACCAAACGTGGTCAACTTAGCTTGAAGTAATGTGAAAGTTGACATGTAGGTACTGAACGAGACTTAATTACGTAATTTTAATTCCAAAATGTCCCTTCCGGTTACATTATTTGATGCCTATGAAGCACAGAGCAATTAAAACTACCAGTCAAGAGTAATTCCGTTCCGTTAAGTCAAAGTCCTCTAAATTGCAGGGGCGGTGGTTAAGTGCATACATTATTCCCGTTACGTTAATTCACGTTCAATTCATCGTGATCCCGCCATAATTCAGATTTACAATTGATCACTATCTGCGCGCGTACGGTGGAAGACTTACGCGTGCTCTCCCCTCTCTCTTACTCGTCTTTTTCAGTATTATAAGTTCATAAAGGTTAAAGAAATTAAAAAAGATTAAAGAAAATATAACATTGAGAATGCAATAGCTTGAATTAAATCTGATGTGTTCCATTCACATGACTTTCTCTACGTCTGTGAAACAAATTATTGTTAATAAGCTTATTCTTCTATCTACTGCATGTTAATCGAGATAAACATTATCTGAAACCGTCTTATTACTTAGTTCCTTATAAGTAGAAGGGAAGTAAGAGAGTACACCAGGCTAAACCGACAGTCAAATGTTTTAAAATGTGGTTGCTATGGGATTGAAATCTATTTCTTTGCGTGGCCAGAAGTTGACAAGTTCCCGCATGAGAAATAACTAGGTATATTAAAACCGAAACTAATAACAAGGAATATCTCGAAAACGGTTAACTCCACGAAAAAAAGATGGGTATTCGACATTGATTGTGTTTTTACGAGATCTACATTTTTTGAATAGTTAGTTTTTGTCTATCTCTTACGCTTAAACAGTTCAGTATAATTCATCCAGAATGAATATCAGAAGGTATTCCCAGAAAATTTAAGATATATATTTTGTCATGGAAATGGCTTTAATATTTTAATCAAAAATCGTTAGTCATTTTTTAAAAAAAAACAACATTTTCGATTTTTTTTTCATGTAAAGGGTAATTAGGGGTGGGGGACTTTCTTGAAAATCTTAGTGTCACATCCTTGGGAAATACCAAACTTATACACCAAATTTGGCATTTAACGGTATTTTCGTTTCTGAGCTATGCTGTCCACAGACACACACGGACCTTTTATCTAAAAATGTTTTTTTACTTTCTCTCTCACGTACTATGTACATAGGGTACAGAGAAGGTATTGCAATGCACCCAAAAATTCGATACCAAGATTTCACCGGAAATACATGTTTTGGGTCCCCCTGAATAAAAAAAAACATTTTTTTTTCGTGAAGTTGATCGTTTTTGAGATATTCCTTGTTTTTAGTTTCAGTTTTAGAAAAACTTATACTTTTCTCATACAGGAATTTGATAATTCCTGTCCATACAAACAAAGGAACTTCATTCACATAGCAACCAGCTTTTGACTATCACTTTAATGTGTGGTGCTCCCTTATTTCGCTTCTACTTACAAAGAAGCGAGTAATATGACTATTTCTGCTTATTTTTGATCGATTAGAATGAAGTAAATAGAAGCATAAGATTTTTAAGAATACTTTGTATTCAGGGGGTCCCAAAACATGTATTTCGGTGAAATCTCGGTATCGAATTTTGGGTACAATACAATACCTTCTCTATACACTATGTTAAGTTGGGGAGATGTATAGTAATCCCTGACAAGGGTGTGTCTGCCAAAAGATTCATGCTACGTAAGAAATGATGTCATCCTTGTTGCAGCATGTCCCTTACTGCTGTTTCAGTTGGCGCAAGTATCTACCTGTACTGTATTATTTTGCTTTGCCACGTGTTTTAATGTACGGTTGTGCTGAGTGCTAGTGTTTTGGTTAGTTTGGAAATTGCTTATTGTCCTGCTGCAATCGTGAACGGGACGAAGTGGCAACAGTGTAACGAAGCGGCTACGAGCTAAGGCATCTATGAGGGATCACAATGGATCTCTCCGACTTTACATAGTACGTGTAGAGAATCCCCCCCTCTCTCTCTCACTCACTGATCCACTCACACACTTGAGTTGTAAATTTTACTCACCTCTTATGATGTAAGAAGTAAAGCCTTATTTCTCGTTTCCTTATTTTTGGTTTCAGAATTTCAACGTCATTAGGATGCCCAGAATGCCCTTAGCTCTTCCACAGTTCCATTAAACTTATCTCTATCGCAAGGACCGATTCCTTCCACAGTATGTGGCTCTGGTCCCACTGCTCCATCTGTGTATTGCCATAACCTCCATGTACTCCACCCGCCGCTGGGCAGTTTAGGCGTCACGTTATAGCTTGCTATCCAGAGCGGGCACTGCAGCAGGAGTGACGTGGTAAACTTCTCCAAGAAATATGCACTGCCATAAATCATGGGATATCGATTTATTTCTTCTTTAACTCGAATAACGAACTCTTCTGCATCTTTGGGAGTTATTGTTTTACCACTAGTATTTTCCTCGACATCTAGCACCAATAGTGTAGTATTCTGTGCTTTCACTGTACGAAGAAAATGATCGGCCTGCTCTCTGCCGTTGCCGCCCTCTCCAAAGTGATACGCGCCCCATAACATGCCCACTTTCTCTGCTGCCATTTTTCTTTCAGCGTAAGTCTTGTCAACGTATTTTGTTCCTTGCGTCGCTTTGTGAATGATACCTTCGATGCCATCTTCTTTAGCAAGATGAAAATTTACTTTTCCATTCCAGTGAGATAAATCAATCACCGCGTTTGTTATTCTTTCCATGCTGTTTTTCTGTCTCCACAAATCTTCCGCAGCCAGTCTGCTGAAGCGATTACACTGTCTGGCAGCTTAATGCTGAGAATTTTAAGTATCCTCACTGATAGCTTATCGTTTCGTAATGGGTTTCTCATATCTTCACTCGGATGATTATTCCAGCTCATGTATTTCCGGCTGTTATTGACTGCTAGTTATCTGGCCACACAATGGTAGGCCCTCCATGATAAAGAAGACTATCGGCAAAAACAGAACAATACAGAAAATCTTATGTGTTCCATTCACATGACTTTCTCTACATCTCTGTAAAAAATTATTGCTTATGCTTCTATCCACTTCATGCTAATCGAAATACACACTTGCAGAAACTGTCTTATTACTCAGATCCTTATAAGTAGAAGGGAACTAAGCTAAAACGACAATCAAATGTTTTAAAATGTGGTTGCTATGGGATTAAAATCCGACTCTCTGCATGGCCAGGAGTTGACAAGTTCCTGTATGAGAAAACTGAAACCAATAACAAGGAATATTTTGAAAACGGTATTGTGTGTTTTAATGAACTGTACATTTTTTGTGTAGTACGTTTTTGACTATTTCTTACGGTTACCAGCCTCGAAAAATTCAGCAAAATTCATCCAGAATAAAGCGGTCTTTAGAGGCTATTCCCAGAAAATTGAAGACATTTTATTTGCCATGTAGATATCTTTAACATACGGTATTTTAAAGAAAATCGTTAGAGCCATTTTTGAGAAAATCAAGATTTTCGAAATTTTTTTCCATGTAAAGGGTAGTTTGCGAGGGGGGATTCTCTTGAAAATCTTTGTGTCGCATCCTTGAAAGACACTAAATCTAAATACCAAGTTTGGTACTTAACGGTCTTTTCGTCATTTTGAGGTATGCTATCCAAACACCCAGACATACGCTCGCGGACCTTTTTCTAAAAATGCTTTTTTGAGACTCAGGGAACACCAAAACATGTATTTAGGACCACTCGGTATCGACTTTTTGGGTGCAATATATTACCTTCTCTATACACTATGCACATAGTGCGTGTAGAGAAAGTAAAAAGGTGGCAATAGGCAAATCAGATCTTCTTGTTCTTGTTGTTGTTATTATTATTGTTGTTGTTGTTTTGTTAAACTAGTGGTAGTGGTATAGGAATTATTAGATAGTAATAATTAGAATCCGGTTATTTGGGGACTTATACATCAAAATAGGTAAACAGAAAGGGCAATAAGGTACGGTAAAGTTACAAGTTATGTGATACATTTGCATTGCTTTCTCCATCAACAAACTCGCACATATCTGTTATTTAAATCGGTCATTGCAGAAAGGTCCTGAGTGAGTTTTTTACGCCATTACAGTTCACAATTAAATTCATTAATAGCCTAAGCGAGGGAGCATATTAACATTCTGCATAACCTAAACAGGTGGCACACTTTCTACAAAACCTGTACATCCGCTGGGTAAAATGTCTATTAATGCGCGGAAAATGGAGGAAAAGTGTATTGTTCCAGAATAAGTCGATTTTCATGGGTAACCGACACCGCTAGGTCGTCTCCTTAGCAGCTGCTTACCAAGCGGGAGACCTGGGTTCGATTCCCAGTACCGGCGTGGGGATTTTTCCCCTGCTGGGAGACCTGGACCGGGGTGCACTCAGCCTCGTGAGGAGCTACTTGATGGAGAAGTAGCGGCTCCAGGTTATGAGAACCGCATTAACCGGCCGGGGGGACTCGAGGCGCTGACCACGTCTCACCCTCCAATACTGCACCCCATCCATGACGTCTGCAGTGGACCGAGATGGGGGTAGGCCAAGGTTCCCCGTGAGCTGTCGTGCCATGGAGTTATTAACCGACACCGCTAATGATGAATATGATGCAGAAGATAAGATGTCGTTTCATTTTACAGGTTTTACCTTATTAGGAAAGATTTACTACTAATCTGATGTGTTCCATTTACATGACTTTCTCTACATCTCTATAACTTATTCATCTAACCACTTCATGTTAATCGAGATAAATATCAGCAGAAATGTTCTTATTACTTGCTTCCTTATAGGTAGAAGGG
This sequence comes from Hymenopus coronatus, assembly GCA_030762935.1. Lineage (NCBI taxonomy): Eukaryota > Metazoa > Arthropoda > Insecta > Mantodea > Hymenopodidae > Hymenopus > Hymenopus coronatus. Next base: position 7,163,277 of record CM060894.1, read on the forward strand.
AGTGCACTAGGTTTTAATATGCGGTTGCTATGGGATTGAAATCCGTTTCTTTGCGTGGCCAGAAATTGACAAGTTCCCGTATGAGAAAAGTTTTAAGTATTTTAAAACTGAAACTAATAAAAAGGAATATTCCGGAAACAGTCAACCCCACGAAAAAATGTATACGCCATGAATTATGTCTACAGTAAGCTTTTGTCTATCTCTTATCACCTACCTGCGCAACATTCATCCATAATAAAGAGATCTTCAGAGGCTATTCTCCCTGAAAATTAAACATATAACTTTTATTTGTCGTGTAAATATCTTTAAAATACAGTGTTTTAATCAAAATAGTTTGAGCCATTTTTGAGAAAATCAATATTTTCGAATTTTTTTCCATGTAAAGGGTAGTTTGCGGTGGGAGGATTTTCCTCAAAATATTTGTGTCGCATCCTTGGAAGATACTAAACATAGGTATACCAAGTTTGGTAGTTTACCGATGTTACGTTTTCGAACCTTTTTCTAAAAATTCTTTTTACTTTCTCTATACGTACTATGTACATAGTGTATAGAGGAGGTATTGCATTGTACCCAAAAATTCGATACCAAGATTTCACCGGAAATACATGTTTTGAGACCACCTGAATAAAAAACATTTTTAGAAAAATGTCCGTGTGTGTATCTGTCCGTGTGTGTGTGTGTGTGTGTGTGTCTGTGGGCAGCATAGCTCAAAAATGAAAAGACCATTAAATACCAAACTTGGTATTTAAGTTCAATATTTTCCAAGGATGCGACACGAAGATTTTCAAGAAAATCCCCCCCACCCCCGACTACCCTTCACATGGAACAATTTTCGAAAATTTTGATTTTCTAAAATATGGCTCTAACGATTTTGATTAAAATGTCATATATTAAAGATAAATACTTGACAAATAATATGTATATCTTGAATTTTCTGGGAATAACCTCTGAAGATTACTTTATTCTAGATGAATGTTACGGAATTTTGTGTAACTGGTAAACCGTAAGAGATAGACAAAAACTTGCCACACAAAAAAATGTAGAGCACATTAAACACACAATTTATGTTATATACATTTTTTCGTGGAGTTGGTCGTTTTTTTTTTTTTAGATATTCCTTGTTTTTTGTTTCAGGCTTAAAAAACTTATACTTTTCTCATACAGGAATTTGTCAACTCCTGTCCATACAAACAAAGGAACTTCAGTCACATGCAACCATCTCTTGCTATCACTTTAACCTATGTTACTCCCTTATTTCGCTTCTACTTACAGGGAAGCAAGTAATAAGACTATTTCTGCTAATTTTTTCTCACTTATCATGAAGTAAATAGAAGCATAAACTTTTTAACAAAAATTTGCTGCAGAGACATAGAGAAAGTCATGTGAATGGATCACATCAGATTTTTTTTTTTATACAGGGGGAGCACTAAAACTTCTACACCTATCCGGCGAAATCTCGGTATCGAGTATTTGGGTAGAATACAATACCTTCTCTATACACTATGTACGTAATATGTGAAGAGAAAGTAATAATCAACTTGCTTGCATTTTAAATAGATTTTCATCTCTCCCGTAAATTTTGAATTTAGTGCATCGCGACCTTTCTGCAATGGTCGATTCAATTAAACATTCGTCACGTCACATTGTTCAAGATATCAACATTAAGCTTAGTTACAACATGGGGAAACTATTCAAATTAGTGCATCAAGCCCTCGTTGTGGAAGGAAACCCGGATCGTTGCATACTCACTTTGAATTTCCATACATTTTCTAGACATTGCGAATAGCGAGTAGCGATAGCACTTTAAATACTATGTGTTGCATCCAATGGCTTTTTACTTTCTCCATACGCACTATCTATATAGTGTATAGAGAAAGTATTGCACTCCACCCAAAAATTCGATACCGAGATTTTACCGGAAATATATGTTTTAGGGTCCCTAATATCCAAAAAAAGCATTTTCACAAAAAGGTCCGTGTGTGTGTTTGTGTGTGTGTGTGTGTGTGTGTGTGTGTGTGTGTGTGTGTGTGTGTGTGTGTCCGTGTGTCTGTGAACACGATAACTCAAAAACGAAAAGTCGGTAAAATACCAAACTTGGTATTTAAGTTTAGTATCTTCCAGGGATGCGATACGAAGATTTTGAGAAAAATCCCCCCACCCCAAACTACCCTTTACATGGAACTTTTTTCGAAAATTTTGATTTTCTCAAAAATGGCTCTAACGATTTTGATTAAAATTTCGTATATTAAACATATTTACCTGGCAAATAAAATTTATTTCTTGAGTTTTCTGGGAATAGCCCTCTGAAGAGTAGTTTATTCTGGATGAATTTTACTAAATTTTGAGTAACTGCTAAACCGTAAGAGATGGACAAAAACTTACTGCACAAAAAATGTAGAGCACATTAAAACGCACAATTTATGTTATATACATTTTTTTCGTGGAGTTCGTCGTTTTTGTGACATTCCTTATTTTTTGTTTCTGCTATGAAAAACGTATACTTTTCTCATACTGGAACTTGTCAACTCCTATCCATACAAACAAAGGAACTTCATTGACATAGCAACTAGCTTTTGACTATCACTTTAACCTACGGTTGTCCCTTATTTTGCAAGGAAGCGAGTAATAAGACTATTTCTGCTAATTTTTTCTGATTAGCATAAAGTAAATAGAAGTATAAGCCTTTTAAGAATTATTTGTTGCAGGGATATGGAGAAAGTCATGTGAATGGTACACATCAGATTTTTCTACTCACTCACGTGTTATTCTTAAAAAAATCTGATGTGCACCATTCATATGACTTTCTCCATATCCCTGCAACAAATAATTCTTAAAAAGCTTATACTTCTATTTATTTTATGCTAATCAGAAAAAAATAGCAGAAATAGTCTAATTACTCGCTTCCTTGTAAGTAGAAGCGAAATAAGGGAAACCTTAGGTTAAAGTGATGGTCAAAAGCTGGTTACTATGTCAATGAAGTTCCTTTGTCTATATGGATAGGAGTTGACAAGTTAAAATATGAGAAAGGTATACGTTTTTCATAGCAGAAACAAAAAATAAGGAATGTCACAAAAACGACGAACTCCACGAAAAAAATGTATATAACATAAATTGTGCGTTTTAATGTGCTCTACATTTTTTGTGCAGTAAGTTTTTGTCCATCTCTTACGGTTTAGCAGTTATTCAAAATTTAGTAAAATTCATCCAGAATAAACTACTCTTCAGAGGCTATTCCCAGAAAATTCAAGATATACATTTTATTTGTCAGGTAAATACCTTTAGTATACAAAATTTTAATTAAAATCGTTAGAGCCATTTTTGAGAAAATCAAAATTTTCGAAAAAAGTTCCATGTAAAGGTAGTTGGGTGTGGGGGGATTTTTCTCAAAATCTTCGTGTCGCATCCCTGGAAGATACTAAACTTAAATACCAAGTTTGGTATTTTACCTACTTTTCGTTTTTGAGTTATCGTGCTCACAGACACACGGACACACACACACACGCGGATCTTTTTGTGAAAATGCTTTTTTTGGGTATTGGGGACCCTAAAACATATATTTCCGGTGAAATCTCGGTATCGAATTTTTTGGTGGAGTGCAATACTTTCTCTATACACTATGTACATAGTACGTATGGAGAAAGTAAAAAACGTCAGGAGTCATTCGTCCATAAGAGCTGTAGCCCTCCCACTTCAACAAACAACCATTTTCTTTTCTTGGTGTTTTGTATCTCTTAGAGGATTGTTTGCACCTTTGACATATTTCGCTATTTTCTTAGAGAAACTATATCAGTTACGGGAAGTATCCGCTTTCCCGGCAACTACCCAACCTGGCAGAGTAATATTTGGTTGTTGTCAGTTTGTTTATTGATGCTGTATCCAGTGTGGCAGAGGGATATTCGCGTTGCATAGGTTATACATCAAGAAAAGCGGGAAAATGAAAAGTGTAGACGTTCCCCTGTGTATATGGTCTTTGCTTAGAGTTTAAAATTTCATTTTACATTTCCGGAGACAATGTTAAGTATGGTTCACGGTCCGAAGCCAAATTTAAGAACAGATTAAAGTGTAAAAGGATGCAGAATGTGGGGGAGTTCCCAGGGCAATGAAAAAGAGATGATTGTCACCATATGCTGTCACACGTACATCAATGGTGCGTAGAATTCCCGGAATAGTGTATTGGGTGTCCATACTCTTAAGGAGAGGCGGCAAAGTTGTCGTTTGACGTCAGGGACTTTCATATATTACGCAATTTTTAAAAATGCAACAATTAAGTAAAAAATACATCGAAATAAAAACAAATTATTTTCATCTATATGTACACCAGCAGGCAGTTTTTCGACCTATGAACTGCGTGATAACCCTTTCACAGACATCACTGTTGATGCTGTAGGAGCATTATTATGTCCGAAGATCTCTGTATAACATCGCCTGTTCTGTAATACGTTTTCACAATGACAACACGTTCTTCCTTTGTGAAGCGCTCCAAGTCAACTAAGATCCTAAAATACACAAACCTCAATTGAATAACAATCGAAATTAACAATAACAAAATTTTACCACTCGATTTAAAAATTATGTAATATAATACGAAAGACCTTATACGTGACTTATCTCTGGCATTTTGGCGGTGTAGAGGTGGGAAGTCCTTGGAAGCACTTTCGGGATGGGAGTGGGCGCGTGATAATTGAGGAGTAGGTGTATTTTGAAATAGCACATGTGGCTTCAGGTCTTCGTAGATCGCACAGGAAATGAAAGCCTTTCTAATCTTAGTGACTCTAATCTACGGCAATCTGATTGTTTACTTTCTCAAAAGTAAATTGCAAGTGTTTGTTCAGACGTTTTATAATATTATAGGATATAACGTAATATTTCGAAAATTTCTCAGTGTGACCGCACGTTTCTTTGTTTCGATAGGCTATAGCAACTCGGTGCAAATAAGACCGTTTCCAAACTTCAGAATAAGAGAATGGACTTCATTTATAAGAACTACATTTTTTTTTCACAGATACTATTCATTTATTGTCACTTGAAGCCTGAGGCACCCTCATTTAAAAATCTGATGTGTTCCTTCACAAGACTTTTTCTACATCTCTAAAATAATTATTGTTAACAAGCTTATTCTACTATCTACTTCATGCTAATCGAGATAAACATTAGCAGAAACGGTCTTATTACTTAGTTTCTTATAAGTAGAAGGAAAATAAAGGGAATACACATGGCTAAAAGACAGTCAAATGTTTTAAAATATGGTTGCTATGGGATTGAAATCCGTTTCTTTGCGTGACCGGGAGTTACAAATGGCGTTATTTACGGGACGGGACCCACGGCTTTACTTCCCTTCCGAAGGAAGTCATGCTAAGGATTTTTACACCCGAAAAAATCCATCATCCTCCGCCGGGTTTGAACCCGCGACCTTGGGTATATGAAGTCAGCATAGTAACCATTACACCACGGAGGGCGACAACCGGGAGTTGACAAGTTTCCAAGTATTATCTCGAAAACGGTCAACTCCACCAAAATAATGTGTATGACAGAAATTGTTATTTTAACGAGATCTACATTTTCTGTGTAATAAGTCTTTTACTTTCTCTACACATACTATATACATAGTGTATAGAGAAGATATTGTAATGCATCCAAAAATTCTAAACCGAGATTTCACCCCCGACTACCCTTTACATGGAACTTTTTCCGAAAATTTTGATTTTCTTAAAAATGGCTCTAACGATTTTGATTAAAATATCGTATATTAAGGATATTTACCTGACAAATAAAATGTATATCTTGAAGTTTCTGGGAATTGCCTCTGAAGACTACTTCATTCTGGATCAATTTTGCGGAATTTTGTATAACTGCTAAACCATAAGAGATGGACAAAAACTTACCACACAGAAAATGTAGAGCATGTTAAAACACGCCGTTTTTATCATATACATTTCTTTTAGTGGAGTGAATCGTTTTTGAGATATTCCTTGTTTTTGGTTTCAGCTTTGAAAAACTTATTTCTCATACAGGAATTTGTCAAGGTGTGTCCATACAAACAAAGGAACTTCAGTCGCATAGCAACCAGATTTTAACTGTCACTTAAACCTATGGTACTACCTTATTTCGCTTCTACTTACAAGGAAGTAAGTAATAAGACTATTTCTGCTATTTCTGAAGCATAAGCTTTTTAACAATAATTTGTTGCAGAGATGTAGAGAAAGTCATGTGAATGGAACACATCAGATTTTTTTTTACCATACTTGTAGCTTTACAATGCCTGAAACATACTGTATTATGTCTATTGGCAACAACTAAATGTAAATATTTATAAACACAACACAAGGACAAAACTGAAGTATATTATGATGATGAATAGGGTTTAAGGGCGTTCAACTCTAAGGTCATTAGCACCCTTGAACTATATTAGGTACAGACTAAGAGGCCATCTGGGTACAAAGTGTACTGAAATCAATGCAAAAGATTTATACAATCATTTACCTCATCATATTAAGGAAATAAGGCAATTAAAACTTACCTTGTAATTAATGCTTTCTACTTACATGAAGAATTGAAACAGCAAATGTAAATAGTAGGCAGTTGTAAACTGCAAAGCATCTGTATACATAATGCTCAGTATTAACTTATGTTAAAAATTGAAGTGTTCCATTCACATGACTTTCTCTACATCTCTGCAACACAGAGCTTATGCTTCTATTTACTTCATGCTAATCAAGAAGAAATTAGCACAAATAGTCTTATTACTTGCTTCCTTGTAAGTAGAAGCGAAATATGGGAGTACCATAGATTAAAGTGATAGTCAAAAGCTGTTTGTTATGTGACTGAAGTTCCTTTGTTGTGTGAACAGGAGTTGACAAATTCGTGTATGAGAAAAGTACAAGTTTTTTAAACCTGAAAAAAAAAACAAGGAATATCTATAAAATAATCAACTCCACGGAAAAAATGTATAACATAAATTGTGTGATTTAATGTGCTCTACATTTTTGGTGCAGTAAGTTTTTATCTATTTCTTACGGTTTAGCAGTTATGCATAATTTTGTAAATTTCATCCAGAATAAAGTATTCTTCAGAGATTATTCCCAGAAAACTGAAGATATACAGTTTATTTGACAGGTAAATATCTTTAATATATGATATTTTAATCAAAATCGTCAGAGCCATTTTTAAGAAAAACAAAATTTTCGAAAAAAGTTCAAGGAAAAGGGTAGTTTGGGGTGGGGGGATTTTTCTCAAAATCTTTGTGTTGCATCCCTGGAAGATACTTATGTTAAACACCACGTTTGGTATTTTACCAACTTTTAACTTTTCAATTATCATGTTCACACATATACACACACACACACACACATGGACCCTTTTCTGAAAATGCTTTTTTTGGATACAGGGAACCCTAAAACATATATTTCTGGTGAAATCTCAGTATAAAATTTTTGGGTGGAGTGCAATACCTTCTCTATACACAATGTACATAGCATGTATAGAGAAAGTAAAAATGTACACATGCACCATTTTAGTTTTTATATTGGCAAAGCCTTGTAAATTTGTTGCAAATGGTGGATAAAAATCTGAATCTTCAGCTATCTGGAACACGTCAATATTACACATTATAAAATAACACAATAAAGTACCTGCTCTCTAGTACTCTGGGAGCTTTAACCAACTCCACCCACCTTCCCAATTTGCTACTGGATCAATGTGTTTGCATGTATTATTATCAAAAGTAATATAAATAATATAATAATATAAATTCTATACATATTATATATTGGAATTTAGAATTAGATTGCTTTTAGTAAGAAATAAAATAATTGAATTTCATAAATAGGTTTAACTCATTGTAATATGTAATACATATTTCAAAACAATCACACCATAATTTTGGTAGCATGATTACCCTGCATAGTAAATGACACCTGAAGTAGAGTAAATGCAATATAATAACAAATAGGTTTTACATTGGTACAGTTCATCACATGCAATATATACCTTAAATAAAACTTTCAGCTAATAAACTACAAAATGGCACTACTCGTGATTACTCCTCACACAGTGCTCTATTGGCATTCAGCTGCTGACATCACAAGTCCAGCATTGGTTTAACCATTACGCAAATCAATGATAATTAATGGTACCACTTTTGTCTTACTTGTGTGGAAAAAACAATTATCAGCTTAATTTAATTGATTGTGTAATTGCCATGTGTAGGACAGGAGTTGGATGAGTAGAGTTAGAGTGAAAAATTCAATGCCATAGCCGGGATTTGAACCAGAGATCTCCTGATCTCTAGCTGGTTGCTCTACTATTGAGCTACCATGGCAACATACCAGCCTAGCATTAAATTTCTCGACTGACTTATCCAACTCCTGGCCTACACATAGTTGTGTGAAAAAAACAAATTTACAATAATTTACCATAATATTTGCCTATACTATGAAGCTCAGGACTTAACTCAGTGGTAGAACAACTGGCTAAATGCCAGGAGATGTGTGTTCAAATCCCGGCTATGGCATTAATTTTTTCAGTCTGACTCTACCTATCCAAATATCAGCTTCATAATAAGAGGAGGAGGTAATGCTGTCTTTGTGTCCAGATGCTGCATCTCACTAAATCATACCAACTTTGGGATGATAGTCGCCCTCCGTGGTGTAATGGTTCCCATGCTGATTTCATATACCCAGGGTAGTAGGTTCAAACCCAGGATTTTTTCAGGTGTAAAAATCTTTAGCATGGCTTCTTTTGGAACAGAAGTAAAGCCGTTGGTCCTGTAGCATAGATTTACGGCACATAAAAGAACCTCAAGCCTGATAAAGATGCGGTCTTTCATGCCCAATATTGAGTAGGATGCCGAGAACCGCAGCAGTTAAACAGTGTCCATAAATGAAACACCATTTCATTTCATTTTTGGGAATGATAACTTCAAGATCTGAGTAGGTTGGCTAATGGTAAAGCAGAAATGACTCCAGAAGTGTAATTCCAAACTGGAACAGAAGGTAAAGCAAACCAGTTGTATGTCTGAAGGGGAAGTCTTAAGGAGTCAATCAAGAGGGGCACATAAACTATGATGGACTGAATATCATTTAGTTTTAGATGTTAATTACTATTGATGGGCATATTCTGTGAACAAGCAGGATAGCTACAAATCTTGTTAAGAAAAAGTTCTATTAAATTTATAAATAACAAACAGTTTATTCTTAATGTTGGCTGTTTGTATTCTAGCCCATTGTTAGGATATAATATGGGCTCCTTGCATAAAACTCAATTCTGCGCACAATATGTTATAGCCTGTCTTCTCAGATGGGAGTAGCATGACTGACCACAGTAGTATAATGGGCATATTAGTAGAAAGATGTGAAGGGGAAGTCGCTACGACAAACACATCAGGTTTTCTCTCTTGTAGAGCAAATCATAGCCCAGAGTCTTGAGGACAGTCGAAGCAGTTCTCAATAAATGTTGATTATATCCAATGCACTGATTTTTATTACTGAAGATAGGGATTCTTAATTTGCCTAATGGACACAAAATCAGAAGTTATCCATTTAAAAGATATATGGTCACTATGTTTCAATTTTATTTTTGTTTTTTTAATTTCAAGGTCTAGTTCATGAGTAATTACAATTGTTATATTCTTCTTTTTATTACTATTATAAAAAGAGCTAGCCCAGAGTTTGGTACCAGCATACACCTCTGCTATTCATCCACATCTAAGATCACATTCTAATTCCCAGAGAATTCCAACTGAACCTCTACAGGATGTTCCATGTTGAGGTGTGTCGGTCCCTGGTGGCTGAGTTATGAACTTCCACAATGTATTTTGTGGCGACAAATCAAAGTTGAATGTGTGGTGTTGGTTTTTAACAATGTGGATTTTCTCCCAGATGTCAAGCTCTGCTGCATATCTGATGGGTTTTATCAATATGGAACATCCTGTAGAGATTCAGTTGGAAACCTCAACAATGAAGCCCACATGCTTCAAAACTGATCTGGTAAAACAATGCGTAAGTGATACTTAAAGTATTACAAATCAAACTCATCTTCTTTCTCTGTTCTAGTCCAGTTCACATGTGAAACATTAGGAATGTTTAGTTTTGCTTGAAGTGCTTTCAAAATGCAGTATATGTACCACAAAGAGTGTGTTTACATAATCTTGTAGAGATGGGTGCGTGTTCCACGTGTTCATTTGCTTGTAAATAAATTCAAGGAGACCGGATCAATTTGTGATAGGAAAAGAAAGGTAAATGGGCATGTGCCTTTGGAGCAGTAATTAAGACAAAATGGAGAAAGGTTAGAATGGTCACCTCGAAAATCTCTTAGGCGTCTTGCGCAAGAAACTGACATTTCAGAAGCAACAAAAGTTTTAAAATTCAAACCACACAAGGTTACAGTTGTCTAGGAATTTCCAACATCTCCTGTGGATAAGGTGTGTTTTGTGTTTATTTTGATGGTTGTTACTGTGATTTGAGACTTTATTTGATGTCCATGCTGGGTGAAGGGACGTGCAACTGGAAGCGCTTCAGAATTGTGTCAAGTTATGCTTTAATGTGGTACCAACTTCATACCTTGTAAACAGCCTGAAATTCTGCTACATTTTATTTTTAAAGGCTGCCTACCTGACAGCAACATTACCAGGAAGGATTTATTTAAATGTTGCTTATCTTGTTTCAGCATACTGGGTGGTCCAAAAACGTCCGAACTGGCTGCACTGTGTTTTGTCTGTCTGTACCCTCGGTGCTCGTTGCTGTCTGCCACTATCACACATTTTTAAAGGCTTTACTTACCAATGTTATTAAAGGAGGTGCTGAAACTGGCCACCGCCGTTGTCCATACACTTTTGGCAGCTCTTTAGGAAACCATCCATCACTCGCCGTAGTTCATGTTGAGAAATGCTGGCAATTTCCTGGTGGATATTTTGTTTTAATTCTTGCAGGGTGTGTGGGTTTGTCTTGTACACTTTATGCTTTAAGTTACCTCCAGAGATAGCAATCACAGGGGGTTAGGTCAGGGGACCACAAATCTCACTAATAATTCTGTCCTGAAACACTTTCAATTGTTCTCATTGAAAGAATGGCTGAATGAGCTGTGGCAGAGTGTTGCTGAAAAAGGGCAAAATCACTCTCCCTGTCTGTTAATTCTCTAAAAAAGGGGGGCAAAATTGTATTCACATATGCACGGAGGTCAACTGCTGACTGGTACAAATTGGGCCCATTACTCTTTCTCCGCAAAGGGGTATTTCATGAACAATGTTAGGTTTCTCAGAGTTCCAATAATGATTATTTTGTGTACACATATCCATGAAGGTGGAACAAAGCTTCGTCCATGAAAAATATTAAATGTGGGTCAATTTTGCCCTTGTATTCACTATTGAGAGTCCACTCACAAAATGTGTTAACATACCAATCTTAAATAAATACACACTGTGCAGTAGAAAACAAATGCTGAGCCGTAATACACTTTGTGACTAAGTACAGGACAAAATAATTAAGCACACTGGTAATAACTCAGCCAGATGATGTCACTGTCCGCTCAATACTGCACTTTCAGAGCAGGGAAAAACAAGTCAGCACCATGACCTTGTGAACAGCAGCTGTGTGTTATGCTTCCGTGGGTGCAGTGGAAAAACACTGCACAGAGGTTTGGATATATTTGGGTTGCACTCTATTTCAGATACTTATATTTACAAGTGCTAAACAAAGTTGGGAATCCAAACATTTTGATCTCAGCTTTGCTGAGACTTAAAATGAACATTAAACAACCATTTCAGCTAATTTTCTTTATTTGTTTAAGTAGTTTAAATGACATATAATTACATATTTCTGTTTAAACATATCTCAGTTCCTTTCCAATTTATTTCTTGATGAAAACTTAGAAGAAATATAAATACTTGAATACTGAAGACAAAACATTAAAAAATGACAAATCTATGCAGAAGGTTTGGTTACTTCACTTAAGCAGAGGCACTGACACCTGGAGGCCTTTCTTGTGCTAATATTAGCAACACCTTACATTGTGCAATAAGAAACTGGAGCTATGCAGGTTTCCTAAATTTCATAAATTGTACAAATATTTTCTAGAAGGCACAGCCATTCATAAATTTCTAATATCTGTTTCTCTGACATTTGTAAATGCTATTATTTCTTCCATTCACATAAAAAGCTAGTATTTCAAGCCCTTAGGAAGAAACACTTTTTGCACGTCTTAGGAATCTCTATTAATTTAAATATGAAAATATGCTACTTCATGTGTTATTATTATTATTATTATACTCCAGCCTAATTTCCCTTGATTAATGACAAATTTCTTCATAAGGGCATCTGTTGGAAGAATATATGTTTACATATTATGTTTATTTTGCTTAAGATGTATACTGCCATTTCACATTTTCCTCTTTTCACGTTGGACAAATTTTTGCAGCCATTGTTCAACAGCCTCATGGAATGTTTTCTGCTGCACTTATGGATGTGATCAAAGATGATACTATTGCCACCAAGAGCTACTGACCTCTTTTAAGTCCTGTTATGTTTCAGTCTTTTCTCAATATGGGTTTATTTTGAAAGGTGCAATAATTCTGTAATTATTTACTGAAACTTCAAAGCTTGATTATTGAATCAATCATTTTAGAAAGGTCACATGTCCATTTTATGTATAACTGATGAGGAAATCAGAAATTATATATAATTGCATGTTTTAAAAAATACTGTACATCTACAGGCATGTCATTTCTTAAGACAAACTGATATTAATACACCACATAGACTCTAGATGACAGCTGTAAACAAGAGTGTATAGTGAAAGGACGGCAGAGAAAGCCATGGACATGGTTTTTGTTAAAGGAAGGGGTCAAAACAGCAGATATTTGTTAACGTTTAACTGCAGCATGAGGTCAAGAAGCGCGTATGTGTACATGTATCACATTAGTTATGTTGAAATGGCCTGGGTTACAGGAGCTTCAACTTAGCACTCATTTATTATTATGATGCTGATATGATTGGTAGTAAACAGGAAATGACACTAAATGTTAACAAAAGAATTTTTGCTGTGAACACCACTTACTAAAGCAATGTTAGTGTTGTACTGGGGGAATAGAAAGAGCATTTAAAGTCAAATCCACCAAAATTGCTGTTTGCAATTTCATTCATAAATTTGAAACTGAAGGTTGTGTTTTGGATGCACCTCCAGCAAGATGGAGCTTCTGTGCATTAAGCATTAGCTTGTAGGACATACCTTGATATGTGGGGAGGGGTGTCTGGACTGCAATTACATTTCCACATGATCCCTCAACATTACCCAATAGATATATTCCTTTGATGCATGGTTAAAGGCAAGTTTGTGGAAGCAAACCACAAACAACTGGTTACACTGAGGAAATATTCCACAATCTGGACAGCAACATTCACCTGTTTGCATGTGTATCAGAGTGTTCAACTGCATATTGATGAAGGAGACAGTTTCAACATAAACAGTAGTAATGTGTACTTTAATTTATTAGCAGGCCTGTGTCATGTTCAAATTATTGTATTGCCACTGAATCTCCGGCTGTAACGTTTCATGAGGGTAAAAAAATAGATAGGTACACAACAGAAGAGACCAAATTTAGCAATTCTAGCACTGTGAAATAATTCTGAATTAATTACTAACATTGACTCAACTTACACACTCTTATGCTTCACTAGCATTTTTTTCCCCTCTGAAGTATAGCAGTGTATAAATATATAAAATTGAAGAAAAAAATCATATGAATATCTTGGTTCAATTGTAAATGAAAATAATATAGAAGAAATAAATCACAACTTTCACTGGGAAATAAAGCCTATTATCATAACAAAATGTTTTTTAAAAGCAAGTTTGTGTCTATGTCAGCTAAACTTAGGCTCTATTATACAGTGATAAAAACCAGCAACAACATATGGCTGTGAAACGTGCGTATTTAAGGACTCGACAAATAGAGACTATTAACCTTTGAGAGGAAAATTCTGAGGAGTATCTTTGGACCAGTTAAAGAAAAAGATGGCACATGGTGCATATGAATGAATTTTGAATTAAACGACTTAAATGGAAATAAAAAATATAATAAATGATATTAAAGCCCAAAGGTTAAGCTGGTTTGGATATTGAACAGAATGCAAGAAGATAAACTTATAAAAAGTGTGTATAAATAGAACCTAATTGGTATCACAGCAATCAGGCATCCAAAAAATAGATGGCTGGATCATATTATAGAGGACAGGAATCCAGAATTGGCCAGCCTGCATCCAAATAGATCCGAGAGGAAGAACATTGGTAAGAAGGCCAAAACTTCCCTGAAGTAGTGCCTAATAAAGAGGAAGGAGAAAAGAGTGTAAGTTGAATCAATATTAGTAATCATATTGCTTCACTGTGAGAAATTAATAAATAATATAGTATTTTGTCTTATGAAGTTATTTTGATTTGTTTCAACTGATACATCATTTAACTTGATTTCCCATAACATTTTTAAAAAATATAGTTTACTGATGTTGCTTTGCTATACACAAAACAATACGCGAAATGCAAGGTTTGCAGTGTTGGGTTGACCTGTACAGCAAAGGGTGGAAGCTGTCTGCTAGGACAGCACTGGATGTTTCACTATGTTGCCAACTCTCTTGTAAGTGGAGCACGTGCCACCAATATTTGCTTGCTTTAGTCCAGGTGAAGTCAGTTTATCGTATGTGAGTAATTTACTGTGTTATCCTTATAGTTGTAGTTATTGTTATGGCTTTCTTTGTTTGCATGTTACAAAGAGTGTATCTGCAAGAGTTACCTCTTTCAGTACAGTGGCAGTATTATAAGACAAGTTAAATAAGCATATACCTAGTCTTGCCATAAATACTGTTCAACTTTTGGCACAGGCTGTACAACCAGTTTTGAAGGTCTTGGCCAACCCTTATGGGGGTCATTGTGAGTGTAGCTGCAGAAGAGAAAGTGTGTTTCCATATATTTTAGTGCTGAGAATCATGTAGCAGTGTTAGCCCTTCATAAGGTGGGTAAATCGGCTTCCAAAATTTTCATTACCCTTAAGAAGCTGAGGATAAGCAGAATATTTGTGTATCTGTGACCATTAACAGATTGCTAGGAACTAGGACTGTTGAAGATCGCCAGAGGCAAGGTCGCCCATGCAGCATTAGGGACAAGCAGGTGACTAAATCAGTGGTGGCTTGTGTTCTACGAAATCCTGTGAGAAAGCACTCAGTGCTGGTTCAAGAGCTGAGCATTTAAAAAATGTTGATGTCCTGCCTGTTGAGGGATGATGTAGGGTTGAATGGCAGAGTACAGGTCACCTTCTAACCCAGCATCTGAAGAGCAGAGGGTGATAAATCAAAATGCCTTCTTCAGTGTTATATAAACAATGGCCACAGAAAAATTCTTCTCACAGATGAAAAGATGTTCACTATTGTGGAGAACAGGCAAAATGATCATGTTTATGCCAAATCATCTCCAGAAGCCCATGAGAAGGTTCCAAAGATCCAAAGAGGCCATACCTCACTCATGGTTAAGTGAGGAGTGGCCTATGATGGCACCACTTAACTCCATTTTTGTGAAAAAGAGGTGAAAACTTCTGCCAAAGTGTACCAAAACACTGGGTTGGAGATTGTTGTGAAGGATTTGAGCAACACTTTGTTCAGGATTCAGCACCTGCTCACAAGACAAAGTTTACCCAGGATTGGCTGCAGACTTCATTGCTCCAGATGATTGGCCTTCCAGCAGCCCTGACCTCAACCCTTGGACTACAAGTTGTGGTCCGTGCTTGAGGGCATGTTCTGTTAGAAGAGGCATCCCAGTATCAACAGCCTGTACCACTCCCTGGTGAAGACAGTGGAGGATTTTCCTATGGAGACTGTGTAATTCTTTTGATGCATAGCCAAAGGTGGCCATTTTCAAAAAGATTGGTGCTCTGTGTTTGTAATACATGCAAGTGACCAGTATCAAAAGAATATTAAATCATTTTTAAAACAATGCAAATGACTCAGGTTCATGTTTGTAACAGTATTTATGGTAAGACTAGGCATTTACTTTTGTGCATTTAGTGACTTTAGCACCACCCTGAATACATTATAATAAATTTATCACTTCATTAATATAATGTTTTTATTCAACTTGCTCTTCATATCTTTTCTTTTTCCAAGTAAGTTCAAACAATGCCTTTATCTTTAAATACATTTCTGAAACAATATTTATTTTCTCCTGAAAAGCTGTTTCTGGACTTGTGACCTTCTAAAATGACCAACACAACTGTAACTTATTGAAAAATTAAGTGAATTTTATATGTTTTCAAAGCAAAAAATATTTAATGTATTTCTTAAAAATTGCGCAAGTTTCTACTTGTTGATGCCTAATTAATTATGTTTATTTAATAATGTCAGCAATCAACAGAATGATATTGACATTGTCAGATTACCCTAAGTTTGTTCATGCCACAATAAGCCATGATTGTGAAAATAAAAAGGTACACATAAGTACTGAATGTTATTTTCAAAACTAGGGGCAACAGGAAAGCAAATACAAATTCTGTCTAAATTGAACTGTGTTGAGTGGCATTTTGTTTAACATATACAATGACCCATAATGCACACTGCAACTTCTTTTAATTCCTTAAGATTTTTGTCAGTGCCCTGGAAACCATAGTGACATCCGAGTTCGTAATACAAGGGACGTTCAGAAATGATTTACAATTGCATGGTTTTGAAAATATCACTCAATCTACAGGCATGTCCTCCCATAGGACAATGAACTGATATTAATACACCATGCAGATGGCAGTTATGTAGAGAGTGCGCAGTGAAAGAATGGCACTTGTTTTTTTGCTAGCCAATGGGTACAAAGCTGGCCTGCACGGAAGGAAGGAGTTAAAACAGCAGATATTCACAAATATTAAACTGTGTTATTGGTCAAGAAGCACCTGCACAAAAGACTGTTTACAACTGGATCATCATGGCATACTGCTAATGGACTGGCTTCCACACCCTTGCACGACTTATATACACAATTTAGCATAGGCAACAGCAACATGACATGAACAGTTGCACATCACTGGGGTTCATTGCTGTGCCACACCCACCATATTCACCACATTTTGCTCCATCTGGTTACACTCTGTTCGACCACATGAAGGAGAATCATTGAGGTAACAAAAGAATTGCAGGTAGCTGTCCACTAGTGGGAATGGATTACCCCAAAAAATGGTTCTGTGATGAAATAAATAGGTTGCAGCACTGTATGGGGGAGATCCTGTGTTTATTAACAAATAAGGTACAAAAACTCTTGTAAATAATTTCCTTGCCCCTTGTACTTACTATCCTGCTGCTGTTGAACATTACAGAAGATTAGATTGTCAAGCTTCGCCGTTACACATTTTTTGTTCACTCTGAGTGATTAAGATGAAGGGTCTGCTCCATCAAACACAGTCGATTTCACCCTGCTCAAAGATTAGTCAGTACTATAGCAGAGTATTAAACAACACTGAGATGTTCAATGGAAAGTCAACAAGAAAAAGTAGTTTTAAAAATGTACTTTCTGATGCAACACAACTAATACAGCTGTTAACAAATTACTAACCAGAGCTACATGCATTACAATGCATTTAGATGTAATTTTAAATTAAAGATATATCTTATACCCCCATTGGTAAAACATTGCACTCGCCATCTAGCAGTTAAGTTGGTACATTTGCAGAAAAACAAATGAAAATCTTTACTGATAAGACTTCCTGAACCAATCACAAGGCAGTATTCCGAGTGGCTGCTCCATTACCAGATCTCACTATTTCCAACTATGTGCTTCAGTTTGTGACCTCCATCACTTGCATTAAGTTATTTTTATAATGTTTATATAGAATGTCTGGGAAGTAAGGACAAATTTGAATTTGGCACAATTTTGTCATATGATGGTTGGCAGCTGTGGTTGTTTATGTTTGCTATCTGCTATCCTTCTGATATCTTTTGTCTGATGGTTGATGTTCTGCTGCAGATGTTAAGAAAACAGGAGACACTATTCACATACAAGAAAACGTTGCTGTCGAGCGTGACAATGTCACCAAGCCCCACAAAATTGGTTTGCCAATAAGCCCAACATTTGAATTTATCACCAAGTTCACTGCATGCAATCCTTTCAAAAGACCTGAAAATGCATGTGAACAAGATTCAACCTACACAAGAGTTGAAGCCTGCCAGATCATTACGCCTTGTGACTTTTTTTTTGTGGGGATTTGTGAAATCAAAAGTGTACATGAACAAACCACAAACAATAGTGCAATTGAAGCATGAAGTTCAAAGGGTTATTAACGGCATCCCAACAGATGTTTGTGAACATGTCATCGAGAAAACCAATAAATGCATTGCTTGTTCCCATGCAGCCTTGGGTAGTCATATGGAGGATATCATTTTTCATACATAAATGGGAGATGTACTTAAAAGTGTTTCTAAAAAACATTACATTTTCAATAAATTTTGTATGTTCTATAACACTTTAAAATTCGTCCCCACTTCCCAGACAACCTATATATATATTTTTCATTCACTTTATTTATTCAAGATTTGAAGTGCAATAATGTCTCAAAAATGATACTGATCACAGAGTGATCATTTGCAAAGTGGAAAAACCTTTTGTGTCTCAGCTTCATAGAAGAAGAAAGTAAATCAACTTTATAAACCAATACAAAGAGCACAAGAAATAAATACCATTATCAGTGAACCATTATGACAAATTTAGACAGAATTGAGGCATTGCAAAGTTAAATCAATTAGCAAAAGTCCTTTGTTATACCTACCAAGCTTCCATCCGTTTCATTTCATAACAGGCTACTTCACAATAATTATTTCAATATTGTCAAAAGTACGTAATTTATTCTAGATATGTTGTAGTATATTACAGGAATGTTATATTCAATTAACAATAATAACAAATTAGTCATTTATTCACCATTATTCACTACTTATGTACTGTCCATGCAAAAAGACAAGAGTTGTGTAAACATGATCTGACTGCAGTATCTGTCCAACACTGTAACATTCCTCATGGCACATAATGGAGATGTACAATGCTACCAATTCTTAGCAAATTACAGAGAAAAGCTAGTGTATGTCTTTTGTGATTTTTGTTTCCACTTTTCATCCTTCAGGTTATATGAATTCATTTTTTATATTTTAATAAATAAAATACCAGACCAAAACAGATTGCAGTTTTAGTAAAGAAATATCTATACTTTCATTTCATTAGTCTGAACTTCCTGTATAGTAAGGTTTTGTATGCCTAATTATAGATTATTTTTTAATTTTTTATTTTATTTTTAACATTTTTTTTTAAAATGTTTAAGAGACCTCTCCATATAGTACATATTAAACATTAGACAAAAGGGTTTCTAAACACAAAAAAATGATTCAGCTTTCTGTGTCATTTGGTACTCATTTTTTAAAAATAATTTAAAACCCTGCATGCCGCTTTAAAATTGCTTAGCACTTTTCAGACAACATTTTGTTATTTGGGTTGGCATTAAAAGGATTAATATTAAGTTTGTTGTGTAGTGTCATCCTGTGCTATCTTCTGTACTGCAGGGCTATCGGCCCCCTCCTAGCACTACTCTCATCTATTTGCCCGAACAGTACACAGTTTTTCTGGCAACCACAATGTAGCCAATATTACAGTCAAGTGCAACGCTTGAGCAGTGGGGATATAAGACGTCATTTTATGATATCTTTTAGCAGATACACCTAATTCTGCCACATAACATAAAGCTAATGTAATTTAAACAATAAATGTGTGCAGAGAATAAATGCAGACAACTTACGGTATACAATGAACATATGACAGGTGCAAAGACTTTACATCCATGTATTTGAAAAGAACATAAAATAAAAATTTCATGTAATTTCTGTATATAGAAATATATCCAGGAAAAGGGAGGATAGAAGAATGAGGTGGTTTCCACTCTTATAGCAAAATATTCATCACAGATACAGGTTACTGTAAATAGAAAATAGATTTAACAGTAGTCTTCTCTCTGTGTTTTCTGGATGAATGATGATTGTGATGATGCACCTGAAACCAAAAACAACTAGCTATTTATACAGGGAAAGTAACAGAGAAATGGGGGACGAAAATCACTAAAGAAATAAAGGATCTTAATAATAAAACTGATGAAGCTGCAAGTTAATAAAAGAGAAAAGCAGATTAAGCTGGTACAGTTACAAATGTACAAATAGGGGGAAAGGTACATAATTTACATTGTCTTTCCTACTAGCTTTACTTCCCATTCTAGGTACTTCATTGCTTCTTCAGCTTTCCTTTCTCAATAAGTTTGGTAATTTCACCTTCAGATTTCTTTCTTCTTTCAAAATACATAAATAACCAGGATGTTAACTGTATATGATACCAAATTTAGCAACTCCAGGAAAGTAATTATACATGTATGAGGTTTGTAACTTGAAAAGATGAAATAAATTATCTCTCTACCTGAAACCATAAAACCATAACCATAGAAAATATTCATTTTTGCATTTCTCCCTTTGGATGTAAAAAATGATTAAACAAGTTCAGCAGACTGGGAAGTGTGTGACATATCTATAAGACAGTACAGAGTTATGGTACATCTCTGTCTCTATCCAAAGCCTACATGTTGCCATTGCCTTCGGCCTTCTCTAGTTCTTGGTATTGCCAAGTTGCTATTACTGTAGTGTAAATACTTGTTTTAATTTTCAGCTTTGAACACATCCTATGCAGAATATTTTCCTCTATCAGGTGACATTTTTGTGCTCTCAAATTTCTACAGAGAATGTGTTTTTCAATAAAAGCGTGATATATGCTGTTTCAATGCTTATCACACAAGAAGTAATAAACCAAACACTACAATGCAACAGTATATGTTTTGTAGCAAGTGTAACCTAGAGTACTGACACCTTCATAATCTTTGTTTTATTACTTTCTCTACACTTACTATGTACACGGTGTATAGGGAACGAATTGTATTATCCCAAAAATTCAATATGAGATTTCATCGGAAATTTGGGACCCCCTGAATCCAAAAAAAGCATTTTTTAGAAAAATGTCCCTCAGTGTGTATGGAGGGGGATGGGGGCAGCATAGCTCAAAAATGAATAGTCTGTTAAATACCAAGTTTGGTATTTAAATTCAGTATCTTCAAAGAATGCAACTCAAATATTTTAAAAAGAAATTCGTCCATCTCCAACTATTCTTTACATAGAAACAATTTTGAAAATTTTGATTTTCTCAAAAATGGCTAACAATTTTGATTAAAATGGCATATTAAGGACATTTACATAGCAAAAAAATGTATTTCTTGGATTTTCTGGGAATAGCCTGTGAAAACGTCTTTATTCTGGGTAAATTTTGTTTAACAGGTAAACCATAAGAGATAAGACAAAAACTTACTGCACATAAAATCTTGTTAATTCATTCCATATACATTATTTTTGTGGGGTTGACTGTTTCCGAGATGTCCCTTGTTATTAGTTTCAGTTTTAAAATACTTAAACTTTTCTCATACAGGAAATTGTCAACTCCTGGTCATGCAAAGAAAATTATAGTTTATTCCTGAGATCAGACATTTTCACTGACACAGCAGAAAATAATTACAATACATGTTGTACACTGTAGTATAGCTGCAGGTTTAATTCTTGCAAAATTATGATAGTATACAATTATTAACAGTTCACTGTTTGTACACTTGAACGTTATAATATGGTGCTGCAATAGAAATGGTACAAGAATACTGCTAAAGCAAACAAGAGATTGTCAAATGAACATCTGTGCTGAGGCAAAGGGTGCAGAGAGGCCTTAAAATGTGATTTTAGCTACTTCAAAGTTAAACCTTCATTGGCATGACAAGCTATCACAATTCAGAAGTAAAGTTAACTCAATTAGAAACTTTTATGTAATCTTTCCACTATGACTTCCAATTTACAAAGGACACTCTAACTACTTCACTTTTTTGAGTTACTTTAAAAGTGACAAGATGTCTCTGGAACATGTCTGAACTAGCTTGGAAGATACTGAAATTATTAGACTGTGTGTGTCACACTGAAATAATTCTTACAATATCACTGTTAAACAGACTACAGCATTGCTCCCAAAAACCAAATTCAAATACGTTCCATGCATCATAACTAAGGTTAAGTATCTCATCTTTCTGCCTAAACACTTTGGAAGCAGAATATATTTAGAAGATGACACTGATTGATTCCCCATTGATGTAGTGCGACTATTATCTGTCCGTCCTTACTTCACCAGCGATGTAAACAAACCAGAATGTATTCTTCTGTGAATGCACATGGACACACCACGTGGTGCTAAGCTGTATTTGTGTGCTGTACAATTGTCAAACCACATACCTATGTTTTTTTTTTGGTAGTGTTTAACGCCAGCTTTAACTACTAATGGCACCACAGGCGGTGACACTGATACATGAATGATGATGGAGCACCAGTGGAATGCAATGGCGGGGGAAACCAGAGTACCCGGAGAAAACCCGCCCCAGCGTCGTTTTGTCCACCACAAATCTCACATGCGGTCGCTTGGGATCGAACCCCAGCCGTCTAGGTGAGAGTCGAGTGGTCCAACCACTCGGCCATGGCGCGGCCCCATACCTATGTTTGGCAGGAATAGAAATAGCTACCTACATTCACTATTCACAGATATGATTATCTCTATGAAAAGTATAATGAATAAAACGTAATATAATACATAGGCGAGTCGTTATTCAGTTCTAAATGTAAAATTCTCCCATAAAATTACAAAATGTAGACACATTTTGAAAGTTTGCGGATGCATTGCATACGTACATTACTCCAACAGACTTTTTGCAAATTTTAGAACTCACAAATGGACAACCATAAATGCACATTTCTTTAATACACTGCCATAATGTAGCGACTTACCCAGAAGAGCTGTTCTGAAGATGGAAGTGGTAACACTACTTCAAGATATGACTCGCAATATCTGAGTCATCACCGAGATTGATGATTAGTTGGTCAACGACAATGTCCATTATTCCCTCCAAACCCCACTTTGCTTACTCTTCCCGAACAATGTGTGATGTACATTCACTGCATTTTCGGTTGTCACTTTTTGAAAAGCTGCTTGCACAAGATGTCTCACCTTGGCAAATTTAAAAGTTTTGTACGCTGTATGCTGTTTTTGGAAACAGTAAATTCTACATTAAACTGAGAATATTGTTTAATGCAAAATTAAGGCAGGTTTCACAAACGTATTGTGTACATTACAAATAATTCTTTTCTTGACACTTTTATAGAGGTTTCCTTGCTTATGTCTCACTGCACTGGTATTACATGTTTCTGCCATTGCTTGTTCACTAGAAGCAGCTGTTACAGACCAACTACACAACCAATATAAAGAAATAATGATTAAATTATAAGTAAATTGTTCCTTAATCATTTATATTATTTTGTTTTCACAACATTGCATAGGTTAATACAATATTTTTATACTCACTCAGCAATTTAAGAGGAACTATTCTGTGATGGAGAAAATCAGTAAAATGTTCATCAAACAATCATAGCCATTGCAACCTGTTGCTTTTGTTTACATTACCAGTGAAGTAAGGTGAGACGGATAATAGTGGCAGGAATTACCCCCCTGGCCAGCTCAAGGTTTGGAAGAAGGACGACCAAAAGGGTCACACTACAGTAGTGAGTGCAAGTACCAAGGTGGGAAAGCTAGGTTTCTAGGTATGTTATTGTAGTAATTTGTACGGATTTATTCTTTTCGGCTGATTTGCAAAGTAATACATACCTAAATAAAGTATAATGACTGGGTTCGGTAACATCAATTTTCTTGTCAAATGATAGTGAAAT
This sequence comes from Hymenopus coronatus, assembly GCA_030762935.1. Lineage (NCBI taxonomy): Eukaryota > Metazoa > Arthropoda > Insecta > Mantodea > Hymenopodidae > Hymenopus > Hymenopus coronatus. The sequence continues at coordinate 7,187,111 of CM060894.1, forward strand.
TAAGCCAACACAATGGGCAATTTTCAAATATGCGATAGCCTTAAAGTTAAAATACAGCAATAGAATGTTGCAGTATATATGTTAAAGTTAACATATGTGGGCAGAACATATTGAGTCCATATGCAATAAAATCAGCAAGTCAGTATACTTAATAAGATATTTTACCAGTTATAAAATCCTAACTCATTTATTATGCATGTATTTAACCTATGGGATTGAAATATGGGGGGCTGCTGCAAAAGCACATATGGACAGATTACTTCTATATCAAACGAAAAGTGTTTAATGTAAAATCCTGGGAATCGTGCAGGGAGACATTTATTGATAAAAGGATACTAACCATTTACTCTCTGTGTGCTTATAGAGCAATAATGTTTGTAATAGACACATATGAACAAATACAAAATAAACAAATGTATGAAGACAATACAAGAGGCAACATGAACTATTATAGATGTAATGTAAATAAAAATGTATCTGTGAAAGACGTACAATATCATGGAATTAAGCTTTTTAGCAAATTACCTCAAAATTAAAGCAGTCAAGATGGTGTCAAAACGACAATTTAACTTAAAATTGAAGGTATATCAGTTAAATAGATGCTTATATAATTTGGATGAGCTATAAATTGTGATTCTGTATAAATGTATATACGTATGTAATGACATGCCCGAAATCATTGTATTGATAAACTGGATGAAATAAATATTATTATTATTATTATTATTATTATTAGTATTATTATTATTATTATGTTATTTCCAATCAGAGCAATACACTTTATATATTGTATAATTCTTTGTTTCATTATTTAATATTTATATGTGCACAGAATTATATTATACAGTTGTTAATACCATCATTAAAGCCATGATGCTTAAATCTTCTCCATTTCTTATCATTTTGAGAGTGAGTTTCATAGATGTCGTCTTACCTACTCATCAACCATCAATATATTTAAACAACAGCCTTTAACGGTGCTGACGCATAATTCACTCCTGATACTATGTTATATTGCCAGAACCGAAAGTTAAAACATGTCAAGACATACGAGATGGTTATTCATATAAAAGATGGGTAAAAATTGGCCACGCAAAGCTTTCAATGCTGTAAAGAAAGTAACAGCCACAGTTATGATTTACTGTCATAAATTTCACTCTTACCTGGGAGTTATTTTTTCTTGGTAGGATTTCGCTGGGGAGTGGAAGGTCGCCCAGAATTCATTCCAGAATACTGGTATTTTGCTTTCTTTTCAGAGGGTTTCAGTATCTGTTGTGAAAAACAAGGTTTATTTTCAATTAGCATGTTCATTTAGCTCAAAAACTGTATTAAATACATTCAATACAAGACTAACCTAGAAAAGACAAGTTCGATAGTTGTTCACATTGAGATGTTTCTAAATTGTTACAATTAAGGAACAGCACAATGTTTCCAGTCATATTATATACTGTATTTTAACATCTCTCATGTTTTACAGAATCCAAGCACAACAGTGTCGAAGAATAAGGAAGCACTAAAACCCACCAGCCAATGAAGTTCATTTCTTCCATGTGCTTTCATTTATATCTACTTACAGCTAACAGCGAACAGATTATAGGTAGATTATCCTGTTTAAATAACAATAATTTTATAATAATTTTATCTACCTACTGTCTTATGCTCCAAATCATTAATGAAATCCAACATACTCAGCAAAGGTCTTTCTTGACCTGAATCACCAAATTCATTGTCTTAAACAGGTATGTGCAAACTCTGAACCTCTTGACAAGCAAGCTACCATGGTGTAATGGTTACCATGCTAACTTCATATACCCAAGATTGCAAGTTCAAACCCGGCAGAAGACGATAGATTTTTTGGGTGTAAAAATCTTTAGCATGGTTTCCTTCAGAAGGGAAGTAAAGCCGTTGGTCCCGTGTCGTAGATTTACGGCATATAAAAGAACCTCAAGCCTGATAGAGAGGCCTCTAAGCAAAATTAAGCGGTCTTTCACGCCCAATTTAGAATGGGATGCTGAGAACCACAGCAGTTAAAGAGCATCCATAAATAATACACCATTTATTTTTAACCCACAATGTTGTATTACATCACACAGTTTGAAACAGACAAGTGCAATGGCAGATGCTGATTCTTAGATAAATAGTAAGCACTGATTTTTTTTGTATACAGTTTATAATACAAACAACATTGTGTTACTTTCTTTACACTTTCTCCACTCTATAGAGAAGGTATGAGGTATTCTACCCAAAAATTAGATACCAAGATTTCACCAGAAATAAATACATGTTTTAAGACTCCCTAAATCCAAAAGAAAAGCATTTTACAGAAACGTTTGTGTGTCTGTGCATGTGTGCTGCAAATCTAGAGGCAGGTATTGCATAGACAGGCTCGAAATATTACAGCAGCAATAATAGTTTTAAATTGACTGACAGTGAACAGCTTACACTGAAGAAATTGACAAGGTAACACAGTAAAACTGGGAATCCTGTGAGCGACATGCATAAAAACTATAAGACGACTTTTGGAAAGAAATAGGTCATGATGAGCTTTTGGAACCTATCATCATAAATTCACAAGATTCAGACAATGACAATGACGAATTATCGTCTCTTGACGTAACTGATGATAGCAATAAGGGGAGACACTGGCAGTCACATTGGATTAAAGGAAAGGTAATTCATAAACTATAATAATAAAACATTTACAAAAACCTGAACATAATTTGCATGTTCAGTGTGTGAATGAGAGGGAAATATGAAAAGAGCGGAGGTAGTGACCTGATAACACATCTCATTCGCTGCAGAGTAGAACTCTTCCCATTTGAAAACATTATAGTCATGGGGATCAAAGAAAATTGCAGTACACTCAACCTCAAAAAAGATCTCGCTTTTCTGCTTGGTCTGATCCTATTACTTTTCTAAGCCTTAGATAGAAAAAATGCAGTTTTCTGGTGACGTGTTTTTCAGGGATGAATTCTTGCTGTTATTCTGGAATTTATATTTCGCTGATGAAGATCCCCAAACAAAAGGAAACCACACCCAATCAAACCTGTGCTTGACAAAATAAATTCTAAACGTCCATGAACTGAGTACCTAGTGTGTCCTGCAAGTATGGTAAAGCTTCAGTCGTTTTGGTACATATGCCATTTTTCATTGAAACAAATGAAGCCTTAGAAGAAAATGCTTCTAATAAAAACAAATTTGATAACTTTATGGACATCTTTATGCTTGCTTATAAATTTTCTATAATGCAGTATATAAAATAGTTCAAGAAGTGCCTACCTTTTGAAAATATATATCTTTCAAAACACCTGGGGAAATTGAGAAAATAATTACAACCAGGAAGGGTTAATCCTGAAATAATGCCAAGACCTGGATTATTACAAGTGGCTTTAGTCTCTATGATAACCATTAATGGTTCATCCGTTAAATGAGGGAAAGTCCTGACAGTATACAATTGTTTTAAAAATTCAGATATTATTTAATCTTTTCAATTTTATACAGAACCGAGAAAATGAAATTGTTTACAAATGATAAATAAGAACAGTCAAATGATTTACCTGGAATGAGCACATTAATGTTTCGTCCACAGACATCATGCCACCAGCATTATCAAACTCTCCGCAGTAGTTTGGTGCTGAGAACAGTGTTACAAGCTGCCTCTTTGCAAAGAATTCATAACCATCTTCTACAACCTGGCAGATAAAAAATATTCCATTTAATAAATACAACAAACATTTAAATATGTCTCATAATTATAAAGATTGCCGATTTTTTTTTTTTTTTTACTTCCTCTACTATGTAGGTAGAAGTACTGTAATACATTCAAAAAGTCTGTGTATGTACAGCATTACTCAAAAACAGAACCCTTTACATGTAAGATTTTTCAAAACCTTTGATTTTCTAAATATCTGTTAAAATGATTTTGATTAAAACACCATGTGTTTAAGAGAGATTTTCATAATTAATGCAATGTATACCTTAAAATATTCTGGGAATAGCCTCTGAAGACCTCTTCACTCTGGATGACTTTTGGATAACTGGTAAACCGTAAGAGAGAGACAAAAGAGAATAACATTTCAACATTATCACATAGCAACCAAAAGATCTGACTATCTCTTTAAGCTACATTCACAATGACATGTAAGCACAGACGTAATGCTGCATAAGCATAAGTGCAAGGGAAGATCATTCACAATGAAGTTGTATGCATAAAACAAGAAGTTGGCACAGATTTCTAGATCTGTAAATTACATGCGAACATCTTCCAAGTTTCAAATTAAATAACAACCAACAATATCATATCAGAAAATTCACTCAATCTTTTACAAATAAATATGTTATAAAAATTACATACTAACAAATGACTTTCAGGAAGTGATGTCACAATAATTGTGCATTCAAAATTATTGAAAATAGTAGAAGCTTAGACACTGCAGAAAGTGATAAGGCTGCACGTTTAATGAACTACAAATTATCTCTCTGCATCTTCAATTTATGAGTACCAAGATGATAGTTACATTCATTAAATCAAAGAAGGATTCGCAAGGAGACTGTCCTAACCTCTTGAGGGAGATTAGAGATGGTGTAGCACTGCACGGCCAAACAGAAGAGCATGCCTTGTCAAATCTTGCAGTGTGATTGTCTGTTATTGAATTCATAGGCATAGAGAAAAGAAGCAGAATTCCTCCTCTTTGCATGCAACGCAAGGGTAAAGTTTGGAGTTGCATTGCGTAGCATCTTGTGTATTTATATGTGAATGCTAATAACATGAATGCAAGCTCTTGCGCTTACGTTACATCTTACCGTCAATGAAGTATTAATCTACTGTATTCCCTTTATTGCCCTTGAACCTATAAATAAACATGTAAAACCATTTCTGTTACAGTTTGTCTTCATTAGCACAAAGCAGATAGAAGAGTAAGCTTTTGTACGAATAGTTTGTTGCAGAGGAGGTAAAGAAAGTAATGTGAATGTAACACAAGATTTTATTTGATTTAAATAAATAATTTATACCATTTTATTATAGTTTAAATAATACCTGAACATACAAAAATTATCATGCTTTATTACTTGTAATTAAAGTGGACATAATAGTTTCTTTGGTGTCTCAAAGTTAATTGGTAGATTTCCTTAAACAAAATAATAGAAATGTTAATATGAAGACGGGTATCAAAACTTTGAATAGATTTTCACATTTACTTACATAAGAATTTGATGTGTTCCATTCACATGACTTTCTGCAACACACTATTTTATAAAAACTTAATCTTCTATCTACTGCATGCTAATCAAGATAAACATTATCCGAAATAATCTTATTACTTGTTTCCTTATAAGTAAAAGGGAAATAAGGGAATACATTATGTTAAATCAATAGTTAAATCTTTAATTCAGTTCTCCTTGCATGGATAAGAACAAAAAGTTGCCCTCCATGGTGTAATGGTTACATGCTAACTTCATATACCCAAGGTGCAGTTTCAAACCCGGTGGAGGACGATGGATTTTTTCGGGCGTAAAATTCCTTAGCATGGCTTCCTTTGGAAGGGAAGTAAAGCCGTTGGCACCGTGTCGTGGATTTACAGTACGTAAAAGAACCTCAAGCCTGATGGAGAGGCCTCTGAGCAAAATTAAGCTGTCTTTCACGCCCAGTATAGAATGGGACGCTGAGAACCACAGCAGTTAAAGAGAGTCCACGGCATTTACATTTATTTTAAGAACAAAACAAAAAACAAATGACTACTTACCATTTGAGAGAATTATAAGTATTAGAAAATGTAATTTGATAACAAGGAATATCATTAAAATAGTTAACTGCACCAAAAAAAAAATATATATATATGATATAAATGTGTGCTTTAACAAGACCCATTTTTTTGCATAGTAAGCTTTTTTGTCTATCTCTTATGGTTTACCAGTTAGGCAAAAGTCATTCAAAATGAAGAGGTCTTCAGGCTATTCCTTGAAAATGCAATATATACATTTTATTTTCATGAAAATCTCTTAAACATAGATTATTTAATCATTAGATCCATCATTGAGAAAATCAAAATTGTCAAAAAATGTGCCAAGTAAATGGTGGTTTGGAGAGATTTTCTTGAAAATCTTCATGGCACATTCTTAGACGGCTCAGAACATAACCCTTAATTGCATGGTGTTGCACATATGCAAAGATGATTAATCAGATATTTTAATATTTTTTATGGACTTTTTTCCAACTTTGTACTACACCAACATTCAGAAATAAAATTAGGCTAGTTATAGCTGTTTTATATTGTAAAATTATACAATTTTTACAATAAAACTGTAATGTTTCTCTTTTAATACCAAAGAGCAAAATCCATGCAACTGCAATCAAATGTAACCCCATCAGCATCCAAGTGTGCCACCGCACCAGTTATTTTACTTGGGCCCTCTCCATCCTTTACCACAGGCACATTTGACTGCAGTCGCAGGGACTTGAACTTGCGATGTTCAGCTTTGAACAGATAGCCAGTCCACCTCGTGTCACACTAACAATCATGGCTATTCAAGTTGCTTCAGTTGCGGTGCTGGCGAAAGGCATATAAATACCAGTTTGCAAATTAGAGGAAGAATGGCTTAAGTAGCAAAATAAATCATGCAATTAAAGGTTAAATATTAATTTACGTATTTGACCTATTGTTTTTAAGTTATGCTGTTCGGACAAACAAACCTTCTAAAAATTATTTTTTGCTGATTGAGATGAAATGTGGGTATCAAAGCACTAACCTGATGTGCCCTACAGATGAGATCCAGGTCATGTCGATTCAGGAACTTGCTCACTACATCTGCACCAAAAGTGAAAGAGACACCACGATCATTTTCACCCCATCCTTGAACATCCTTATCAGGATCTGACCACAGCAAGTCACAGAGAAGACCTGTACACACAACAAATTTATTATTTCTTCTGAGCCTTGGGGGAATCACCTATGACCATGAATCATTAGGTACATTAAACTTTTCTCCCCATTAAGGGATTATTCTACAGAAGTGAGTAAGTTGCGGAAAACAAATATTATTTTGCTAATATGCTTACATATTTAAGGTATGCATTCACATTGTGTATAAAATTCCAATTCCAATTCTGAAATTTTTACAGCAAACATAGTACTATCAGCTTAAACACTTATTTATCCATATACAAGACATTGTTTTTTTCCAAAATATTAATTTTGAAAACTAGGGGTCATCTTGCATTCACAATGTTTTCCAAATAGTATGTGGGAAAAGTTTCAAACTTTGTTGGTGAACCCTGGGGGAAATAGTAAAGATTATTGCCAAGTTCTGACGTATGCAGCAGATTCTGTGTGTTTCCTTTCATGCTGAAAAGTTAGCTGACAACAGCCCAACAAGCATTTTCATTAGAAAAAATATTTCTTTCCAAGACTAAAATAAAAGCAGAAGAATTCTTTTCACATTGGCAGTTGCCCATAATATTGCATTTGGAGCCAATGGTCAAGCAGAGAGAGAGAAGAGGTTTAACTGCATGTTTCCCTCCTCCCATTGCACATACACCATATATTTTGGTTAAAAATGTAAATGGGTGTTATTTATGGATGCTCTTTAACTGCTTTGGTTCTCAGCATCCCATTCTAAATTGGGCATAAAAGACCGCTTAATTTTGCTCAGAGGCCTCTATATCAGGCTTGAACAACGGCTTTACTTCCCTTCTGAAGGAAGCCATGCTAAAGATTTTTACACCCGAAAAAATCCATCGTCCTCTGCCAGGTTTGAACCCAAGACTTTGGGTATATGAAGTTAGCATGATAACAATTACACCATGGATGGCGCCATTTTGGTTAACCCTTCAGCAGCCCATAACATGAATTTACTTGTCAAATTCAAATTAGTAAAACTTTTTATAAGGATATATTACATTAAGTATGTTGTCTTAATAGAAAGTCGTATCCATCACCGTTACAGCAGCTGCTGCCATCATCACCAAGCGCAAACATACGGGTACATTTCCATTCTCAGTCTCTCTCCTGCTCACAATGTGCAAATTCAAAAATTTAACCATGTGTTATATTTCTCTAAATAGAAAATCATATTCATCATTGCCGTTACGGCTACACTGCTGCCACTGTTGTCACATTCTCCCACTGCATACATGCCACTACATTTTCGTATTCCCCATTCCATCTCTCTCGCACTCAAAACGTGTTATTTCAGTATGAAAAGGTAAAACTTTTTACAATGGTCCATTATCTCTGATCACACACATACCACTGCATCATTTCTGTTCTACCTTCTACATCACTCCTTCCCATCCTGAGCTTGTTTCTGTGCGACTTTAGACACAATTGAAAGGTTCATATCAGCTACTGTGTTTATCAGCAACTATGGCAATGTCGCAACTACTATATAGCCAATTGTCAAGTGCAAGGATTCAGTTGAGTAGTAGAATTAGTATAATATGCTTACAAATATACGACCAATAATCATTTAAACAATTACTATAATACATTTTCTACTCATTTTATGTGGAAAAAATCTGGAATATTTGTTTATCAAGGTAACATAACCATTTTACTGCCAAACATGAGCCAAACTATAATGAGCAAGTTAGTGTGAGAATTTTTTTTCTCTCAGGAAGCTTATGCAATTTTGTAAGTATTTTAATTTTATAATTTCAGTTATAGTAATTTCTGATGCTGTATTTACCATATTTATCTGAATACAAGACAAACTCAAATGCAAGACGACCCCCATTTTTCAGATTTTAATTCTGGAATTTAGCATATCAGTTATATAAACAGAAGACATAATTTTTAAATTAAATATACAGTTTTGCTGTATATTTTGAAGAACTAAGGTACACTTTAGCTGATTCTTTCTTTTTGTTCTTTTCCTTAATTTGAATTTGTGTGGACCTGGAAAATCAAAACAGATGATACAATCAGTCCAATTGGTAATGCACATAAAAAACTGTTGCATTCACTGATGACAGAAACACCCATCATACAGAATGGGGTGAGTCATACAATGACAGATGAACTCACCTTAGTATGTGAATGGGTTAAAGAAAGAAAAGCACAGACATTTGAAGCACATCCTAGTACATTCTGTTCTTCTCTATGAAATGCACAAGCATGAAAAATTTCATTTCAACATCTAAAACTTTTGAGTTAACTGATCAACTGTTTTGAAAAAGCAACTTTATGGAAAGCAAGCTTAAGTTACCAGTGCGGTGGAAGACATCTTAAGTCTGCCTGATGCATTTTAAGTCATAAAAAAAAATTAATTGAAATTTGAGCTTCAAAAGTATAAATGGGGAATGCTCTCTCTCACCTGTGTCTGGAACATCAGTGGGCCGCATGATGCGTCTTATCTGCTCCATGCCTTGCAAATCTGGACTCAGACCACCATGACAGCAAAATATCTTTTCATCTATAATTGCTGCAATCGGCAAACAGTTGAAACAATCTGTGAAGGTTTTCCATAGTTTGATGTTGTAACGGCGCTTACCTAAAACAAACATTTATTTTAAAGTGGAATGAAAGGTGTGCTATTATTAATCTTAACACTTTGGAGCCCAAGCCCGAATATAGCTCAGGCCATTCAAATGTTCAAATGAGCATAGCTTGGGCAGGTATTTCTAACGCTTTTAATTCAATTCCACGACCTTAACTCGGTCTTGGGTTATGCGGCAAAGAATATACATCAGTTATCGTTTAGTTGTCTTATTTGTGCTGCCATCTGTCCTTGTTTTAGTCAACTATTAGGAATTTTAGAAGATTTAGTAATATTGGCTTCTTTCGGATAGTCGCACCATTTTTTTTGAAGGTGGTGATCTGTTTGTTACGTTTGTGGTCTTAAATGTTAAAATGCTGCATTTTCCTCAATTTAGGATACAAATGAAGCTGTGGAAAATTCTGATTCCAAGGGAGAGTTTTTCGAACTTTGAATAAATGCAGTGTAAGCAGCTTTACGCAGTTTTTTTTCAAACTCATATTTGATACCTGTTGTAAATTTAAAGTAAACTATTAATACGGAAGTTATGATTATTTTCTTACTTGTTGAGAAATCCTTGAATGCCATACTTTTAGATTGTCCCAATACTTTTCGGCAGATTTAATTGATGTACTGTAGATAATAACTCAAAGTAGGCATAAAAACCCTGAGTTTCTTGGCACTTCAACTACTGAAACGCCCGGGCTTTAATGTGTTAAGGATATGTATGACTGCAAGTTTGAAATTCCAAACTAATAATGCTAGCGTTTTGAAATTTATATCACACATGTAATATAATGCAAAGGGCGAGTGTGTTATCACAACACAGCAGATCTATTGTCGTCACTTAAATATCGGTAAATTTCAAGCTGCAATACGGTCCTGAGATGGGTTAAGTCCAACAGAGCAACAGGAAACATCATGAGGAAGAAGCCCCTCTGCCATTCATAAACTGTGAGGATGCCTGAAAACAGGCAGAGTTAGAGGAGCACTCAATCCACATGTTAACATGTGCAAGAATTACAGTTGAACCATGAAAGTGCGAGAAGAATTTTACTGTTAGATTTATGCTTCCACTCACACAAAATGTTGGCCTTTCAGCAGCTCAAACCTGTGGGTTCAACAGCTGGAGAAGACTTTGTCGTGATTATGGGAGAGTTCCCAAATACAGTAGTGATGTTTACTGCATCATTTTCACTTGAATGATGCAGTAAACAAACAAAACTTCCATTATTGGACCCCATCAACTTCACAATATCCATGAAACACCTCTCCTCTCTGAACGTGTCACAGTTTGGTGTGCTGTTGCCCCTTTTGGAGTAGCTGGGCCATTTTTTCTTTTTAAGAATGGCAAAACAGTTGCAGTGAACTCAGGATGATACGACCACATGCTGGAAACATTTTTTGAACCGGAACTGCAGACGAGTAGACATTACCAATGTTTGTTTCTAACACGATGGTGTCACAGTGCATACCTCCAAAGCATCAATGGAAGTTGAGAGGAACATGATCCCTGCATTGCAGTGATGCCCCATGGCTGCCAAGATCCCGGACTTATCCTATTGTGATTTTTTTTCCTCTGGGGCTACTGGAAGTAACATGTCTATGTCCACAAACCCTGGCTGCCATTTGAGTGACATAATTTTTAACACTGACTATGGTAAATTACATCGTAAAAGTTGTTCTTTAACTTTGTAAATAATAAAAGCAGTTTTCCTTGGAAATCAACTGAGTACTGTTCTCTTCAAAAATGTTCAGTTTCTATGTGTCACCCTTTACATGTAAAGGATGAATAGTGGCGACTGACAAGATGTATTTATTCTTAACAATTCATATACTTATAGTTAAATTCAAATTAGAATTTTGATGTGCTTTTAATAATAGAAATAGGATTTTTTTACATTTTAAAAAGAAGCAACATACATTCATCATAAAAGCCGTATATCCTGTTGATGCTTGCACACTCATGGTTGCCTCTTAGCAGAAAGAAGTTTTCTGGATATTTGATCTTGTATGCAAGCAGAAGACAGATTGTTTCCAAGGATTGTTTTCCTCTGTCCACATAGTCACCGAGGAAGAGATAATTGGCTTCTGGTGGGAATCCTCCATACTCAAACAGCCGAAGCAAATCTGTGTATTGGCCATGGATGTCCCCTGAAACACAAATATAAAACATTTTATTAATTTCATTTATGTACAAGTGAATATGACTGGTGTTCATCCTGCCTTTTACTATTTATGCTCATGTTTTACAATAATGCCTCAAATTCAGTTTCTTGTCTCAGTTTTATTTTGTTCTTTGATTCTGTTTACTGCGCATATCCATTTATTTTGTACTTTAAGTATTGTATTATCTTCTAACAATCTTTCATTTCACTATTTTTACTTTCTCTACACATACTATGTACATAGTGTATAGAAAAGGTGTTAAATTACATCCAAAAATTTGATACCAAGTCTTCACCGGAAATATATGTTTTGATACCCCCTGAATTTTTAGCAGAGAGAGAGTGAGAGTGAGAGAGAGAGTGTGTGTGTGTGTGTGTGTGTGTGTGTGGGGGGGGGGGGGGGCAGCATAGCTCAAAAATGAAAAGACAGTTAAAAACCAAACTTGATATTTAAGTTTGGTATCTTCCAAGGATGCGACATGAACATATTCAAGAAAATCCCCCCACCCCCAACTACCCTTTACATGGAAAAGATTTCGAACATTTTGATTTTCTTAAAAATGGTTCTAACCATTTTGATTAAAGTCTGGTATATTTAAGAAATTTACTTAACAAATAAAATGTATATCTTGAATTTTCTGTGAATAGCCTCTGAAGACTACTTTATTCTAGATGAATTTAACAGATTTTTGCATAACTGCTAAACTGTAAGAGATGGACAAAAACTTAATATAGAGCACATTAAAACACACAATTTATGTTACATACATTTTTTTCGTGGAGTTGATCGTTTTTAAGATATTCCTTGTTTTTAGTCTCAGCTTTCAAGAACTTATACTTTTCTGATACAGGAATTTGTCACTCCTGTCCATACAAACAAAGGAACTTCAGTCACATAGCAACCTGCTTTTGACTATCATTTTAACCTAGGATACTTCCTTATTTTCGTGGGTTTGATCGTTTTTGAGACTTTCCTTGCTTTTTGTTTCAGCTTTAAAAACGTATATTTTTTCGCATTCAGGAATTTGTCAACTCCTGTCCATACTAACACAGGAACTTCAGTCACAAAGCAACCAGCTTTTGAATATCACTTTAACCTATGGTATTCCCTTATTTCGCTTCTATTTACAAGGAAGCAAGTAATAAGACTATTTCTGCTCTTTTTTTTCTCCATTAGTATGAAGTAAATAGAAGCACAAGCTTTTGAACATTAATTTGTTGCAGAGATAGAGAGAAAGTCACGAGAATGGAACACATCAGATTTTTTTTTTTTTTTTTTTTTTTTTTTGTTTTGTTTTTTTGTTCAGTCCTTTAACCTGGTTGGTCATATCAAAACCCTGAGGAAAAATCCAATGTATTCCATTCACATGACTTTCTCTACATCTTTTTAACAAATTATTGTTAAAAAGCTTATTCTTCTATCTACTTCATAATAATCGAGATAAAACATTGGCAGAAGCACTCGTACTACTTTCCTTGAATACATTAGGCTAAAGCGAGAGTTGTTTTAAAAGCATTTCTTTGCGTGGCCAGAAGTTGATAAGTTCCCGCATGAGAAATGTTCAAGTATTGTAAAACTGAGACTAATTACAAGGAATATCTCGAAAACAGTCAACTATATGAAAAAATGTATATGACATAGATTGTATGCTTCAGCAAGATCTACATTTTTTGTGCAGTAAGTTTTTGTTTATCTCTTACAGTTTACCAGTTATGCAAAATTCAGTAAAATTCATCCAGAATGTATAGGTCTTCAAGAGCTATTTCCAGAAAATTCAAGATATACATTTTATTTGCAATGAAAATGACTTTAATATGTGGTATTTTAATCAAAATTGTTTGAGCCATTTTTGAGAAAATCAAAATTTCAAAATTTTTTCCATGTAAGCTACCTTGGGGGTGGGGGGATTTTCTTGAAAATGTTTGTGTCACATCCTTGGAAGATACCAAACTTGAATACCAGTGTGTGTTTGTGTGTGTGTCTGTGGACAGCATAGCTCAAAAACGAAAAGCAAGTTCAATACCAAACTTTGTATCTTCCAAGGATGTGACACAAAGATTTTCAAGAACCCCCCCAACTACCTTTGACATGGAACTTTTTCAAAAATTTTTAATTTGATTTTCTCAAAAATGGCTCTAATAATTTTGATTAAAATAGTATATAATAAAGATATTCACATCACAAATAACATGTATATTTTGAATTTTTGGCAATAGGCCCTGAAGACCTCTTTATTCTGGTTGAGTTTTGCAGAATTTTGCATAACGTTAAACCGTAAGAGAATTTGACTATCGCTTTAGCCTAGAGTATTCCCTTATTTCCCTTCTACTTACAAGGAAGCAAGTAATAAGATCAATTCTGCTAATGTTTATCTAGATTAGCATGACATAAATAAAAGAATAATCTTTTGTAAGAAAAATTTGTTTGTGGCACAGCTAGAGAAAGTTATGTGAATGGAACACATCAGATTGTTTTCTGATGTAAAAATCCTTAGCATGGCTTCTTTCAAAAGGAAGCATGCGTAATGTTTATCTGCACTTGAAAAGGTCCAATTCTACAACTTTAACTTTATCCTAAGATGCCATCAATGGACAGCGAGTTTATCTCTCAACACTGAAATTCCCTTCATCAACAATCCACTGATAAAGTGACCCAATGTGTCAACATGGCATGGAGGGGTAGTCACACTGAAAAATTCTCTGCCACGGCTAGGATTTGAAGCACAGATCTCCTGGTTTCCATTCAGTTGCTCTGACCATTGAGCTGCCATTGCAACATGCTGGCATAGCACTAAATCTTCCCACTGACTTGTGCTTTTTTTCCCTGATAAATCACATGGAGATCTCAAATTCTTTTGAGGCATCATACCTCAATGGCAACTTAGAAACTCTTAAGTCCCGGGCTTTATAGTTAATCAACTATGAATGTGAATTAATTATATCTTCCACACCAGTCATGTGTAACACAGGAGTTGGAGAGGTAGAGTCAGACTGAAAAATGCACTGCTGTGCCAGCATGCTGCCCTGTTAGGTCATCAGAGCAACTAAATGGAAATCAGAAGATCCATGGTTCAAATCCTGGTTATGGCATTGAATTTTTCAGTCTAACTCTACCTCTCCAACTCCTGTCCTACACATGACTGATGCACAAGAAACAATTCACATTGAACTGGACTGATTACACAACTCTACAAATTTTTAACAATTTGAAGGAACTGACTTGAAAGTGCTTGATTGATAGTAATTTAGCCATACTAATTTTGAATGTCATCAATTTTTTTCCTCCATTACCTCAGTTCTTTTGTTATGATACCTTTTCTTATTAAGGGGTATCATCCACCCTTATCTCACGAATGCTATATTAGTGCGGATAATATTAGGTCTACCCGCATAAAATTTATATCATACAATTCAGATAATGCAGTAATGATGTGAAAGGTCTTTTCTTTAGTATATTATATTGCAAAAAATAAAATGTCTAACTTTTTACTTTCTCTATAAGCACTATGTACATAGAGTATAGAGAAGGTATTGTAATGCACCCAAAAATTCAATACTGAGATTTCAACAGAAATACATGTTTTGAGACTCCCTGAATCCAAAATTGAAACCTATAACAAGGGATATCTTGGAAATGGTCAACTCTACAACAAAAATGCATGTGACATAAATTGTGTGTTGTAACAAGATCTACATTTTTTATCCAGAAGTTTTTGTCTATTTCTTAGTGTGTAATAGTTTTGCAAAATCCAGAACAAACAGGTCTTCAGAAGCTATTCCTAGAATATTCAAAATATACATTTTATTTGTGATGTAAATTTGTATAATGTAAGGTATTTTAATCAAAATTATTAAAAGAGGCATTTTTGAGAAAAAAACATTTTCAAACATTTTTCCATGTGAAGGGTAGTTTGAGGTGAGAGTATTTTCTTGAAAATCTTGTCACGTCCTTGGAAGATAATAAACTTAAATACCAAGTTTGGTATTTAATAGTTTTAGTTTTTGAGCTATGCTGGACTCAGGGGACATTGAAACACATATTTCCAGTGAAATCTTGGTATCAAATTTTTGGGTGCAATACAATACCTTCTCTATACACTATATACATAGCACGTGTAGAGAAAGTAAAAACATAGCAGTGCACTAAGAAAGAATGCATAAACATGTCTATATCTAGTATATTCTAAGACCAAGGCTCATTAGTTAGGTAGGTCTTGATGATTTCCCTAATTTTATTGTATCACAGAAAATAGATATAATATTCAGAGCTTATTAAATCACCCTTTGAAAGATACCACACCAAAAACTAAAAAGTCAGGGATTTTTAAAATGAGCTGCCTAGACTGCAACAAGATTTATATCAGGAAAAGAAAACAAAAGTTGTACACTAGGATGATAGAACACTTGAGAAGCATTAGGTATAAGCACATAAACAGGTCTGCAGTTGCACGTCACTTTTGGTCTGAAAATCATTACATAAAGGAAGAAATAGTTGATAAAATATATAAAGAAACCTTTGGAACTGCAAATTTGGGAAAACATCTTTATCACCAAAGAAGAAGATTCCCATATGAATTTTGAGGTCCCCGCCATTGATGACATCATCCTATTGACAAGAGTAGAGGGCAGCACACAACCACATGTTTTATGTAGCATCAGTCAGCCTCAGAACTGAAGATAGGGTTACGGTACCCTGAAACCGGTCTTCCCAAACGAAGGCAAAGTGGAGCAAAAAGTGTAAAAAAGATGACAATTCATTTCCATATTATTTTGGTTATGCAGAAATCCTTAGTGCTGTCATTAACTTCTAATGGATGGTGTTATAGTCGCCAAGCATAAGCATTTCACATCTCAATATCATGCACTCCATTGGCAAAGGAGTACCTGTCTTCCTGGGACACGTAACTGGGTGGTAGCTTCACCAGCTGTTCAATCGTCACCATGTAAAAGACTTGCAAAAGTCCCAGGAACATCTGTCACACCTGAGTTGTCAGGTCACTGCTGAGAAAGAAATGGAAATAGGAGTTTTATTTATGGACGCTCTTTACTGCTGTGGTTCTCTGCGTCCCATTCTATACTGGGCGTGAAAGGCCTCTTTATCAGACTTGAGGTTTTTTTAAGTGTCATAAATCTACGACACAGAACCAAAGGATTTTCTTGCTTTCTGAACGAAGCCATGCTAAGAACTTTTACGTCTGAAAAAATCCATCATTCTCCACTGGGTTTGAGCCAGCAACCTTGTTGATGCAGAGTGGTTAATGTTCAATTGTCAGGGTGAACTCTTGCATCATGCTGTTGCAGCCTTGATTTAAGCTGACTGCAGTAGGCGATGGTTTTTGAGGGCTTCTCAGGTCTGTCCAGACATCGAAATCACATTCAGTACTTCTACTGCCCGTCCCTAGAGCCTTGCTATCTAGCGCTGACCAAGGTGATGGCAGCAAACTGTTGTCTTTCAGCCTTGCATCAAACATTGTGCTCAGTTCTTTGGCGCTTCTGTCAAATCTTCCCTTCAGGATATTAAGTCAATCATGGTCTTTCATCGTTCCACCCTGTCCTTCTATTTCCTTTTTCAGCAGGCAGTTAATCAATTTTGTTTGATACTGCTTCTTCAGGTTCTCCATTCTGCATTTCATTTAGGTCTTCATTTCCACCTGCATCTTCTCCATTCCTGATTTAATTTTCTATTCCATCTTATTCATGTTGGATTCCATTTTTCTTCCATCTTCTCCAACATGCAATTCATAGCCATAATCTCGGTCTTATCATTCCAGTTTCATATTTTCTTTCATCATCTTCTCCATCCCTAATTTTATTTCATCCATCTTCCCCATGCCAAATTCCATCTTTGTGTTCATCTTTTCCATTCCCGATTTCATTTCCGTGTCCATCTTCTCCATTCCAGATTTTAATTTCATCTTCATTTTTTGATTTCGCCAAGCTAAGTTTTCAGCATGACATTAAATCCCACTTCTGACACCAGTGTAATTACAAACTCTTTTCACTCCAACAAACAACTCTTTATTTCTTCCACAAACTGATTACAATCAGAATCTGTTCACAAGTAAATGTCTTTCCAATTCTGCCATATAGTTTCCTTTCAATGTTTGCTGCAACAAATTTCCCATCATTTTCGCAAATGAGTGAGATTCTCTATAGAATTCATCTTTATTAAGGGGTAAATTAACCTATAAATTAAACTATTAAAACTGGAAAATGTATGTGAAACAGGGTTAAAGCCATTATTTTTTATGCAATTATCAGTATGAATTTGTTTTGAACTTTATATTTCCTAAATTCTATTTATTGTTATTTTTTACTTTTTTTTAAATCCAGGAAAGGAAGATAGCCATCACTTTCATTTTCTAATGTGAGTTTTATAGCCTTACCTTGTAAACTTAGAAGTTTTAAAGCATCATTTACATTTAAATCATTAATGGGAATGCACAGTGAAGTAACCCTAAATAAAAAACTTAAAACTTTACGCAGAAAGCAACAAACAACAAAGGATAATGCAAGCTATCATTGCCAAACCATAAATAATGAAGACAAGTTTGTTAATTTATCCAAGAAATCCTTCACACAGAAAGAAAAAGAAGTGTTGAACAAAGGCCTAAATACATGCATCAGTTTTTCCCGCGATGTTGACGAATACGTTGCAGACATAGAAATGGCAACCTTTGACCAACTAGAAAGCCATAAGCTCTTAATCAGAGCAGAATGCAAAAAAACTTTAAAAAAATCCCAGAGCCACCACAATCCTCATCAGAAGTACTAAAAGCGCTAAACAAAAATGAGGTTTTCTACACAAAAGCTGACAAAGGAAATAAAATAGAGTGATGGACAAATCAGATTATGAAAGCAGCATGGAAAAACTTTTGCAGTCAGAAGAATATGTGGAGATTCCAAAAGATCCCACCCCAAAATATACAAAATCTTTACATGAAATTAGACAGTGTAAAATTAATCAGTGATGCCTACAAAAAGAAATTAATTCCAAGTAATCCCTGCACACCAAGAATATATGGACCACCTAAAATACATAAACCAGGAAATAAAATGCGACCTGTTGTAAACACCATCAACTTCCCCACGTACCAACTAACAAACTGGCTCACAAAACAGTTCCAAACCCTACCACACTACAACAGTTTAAGTATAAAAAATTCCTTTCAATTAATAGAACAAATGAAACAAAAAGACCTAAGTGATGATGACATGTTGGTTTCATTTGATGTATCACTTTTCCCCAGCATTCCAAGAGAAAAATTACTTTCTATACTGAAAAAATGGCTAACTACCACAGACATTTCTAGTGAAATAGCAGAAGACTTACTTAAGCTAACACAATTATGTATTGAACAAACCTATTTTACATTCAGAGGCAAATTTTATACACATGGGAAATGGTTTAGCCATGGGAAATCCATTATCCCCAATTCTTGCAGACATATACATGAGTAACCTAGAAATGCACATAACCACAGCCTTCCCACAAATATACAGAACTTGGTATAGATATGTAGACGACATAGTGGCAATAGTAAACAAAAAAAAGTAGTTGAGGACAGCCTAAAATTACTAAATCTTCAGGACAGCTCCATACAATTCACAACAGAAAAAGAATCAAATGGCATGCTTCCCTTCTTGGACCTAAAAATAATCAGGAACCACAACAAACTAGAATTTGGTATCTATAGGAAAGAAACACAGACAGAAAACTACATAATTAACAACAGCTACAACTCAATTTCACACAAACATGCGATGATCAACAGCCTTGCCTTCAGACTAGTAAACCTACCATTAAGCCAGATGGAATACAAATTAGAACTTAATAGGATCATAGAACTTGCACAAAAGAATCGCTTCACAGAACATTTGGTAAAGAAGAAGATTAATAAATTCATGAAAGAGAAGAAAGTAAAAAAAATTAGCACTCTAAAAAGAATAAAAGCAGAAACTAGCTACAAAAAATGGAACATCAACTTAGCCCCAGTTAATAAACACAGTTTAAAAAACCTCCTCCACACAAACACAAAAGATAAAATCCCCCCATTGAAACAATCAGGGATATATGAAATCAGCTGCAAGGAATGTGAAAAGATGTACATAGGAAAAACAAAACGAAACATTGGACAATGTTTTAAAGAACACATGAGATATTTAAAATATAAACAGACAGATAATTCAGCTGTAGCACATCATTTTTACTTTCTCTATAGGCACTATGTACATAGTGTATAGAGAATGTATTGCACTCCACCAAAAAATTTGATACCGAGATTTCACCGGAAATATATGTTTTAGGGTCCCCTTTATCTAAAAAGACCATTTTCGGAAAAAGGTCTCTGTGTGTGTGTGTGTGTGTGTGTGTGTGTGTGTGTGTGTGTGTCTGTGAGCACGATAACTCAAAAACAAAAAGTAGGTAAAATACCAAACTTGGTATTTAAGTTTAGTATCTCTCAGGGATGCGACACGAAGATTTTGAGGAAAATCCCCCCACCCCCAACTACCCTTTACATGGAACTTTTTTCGAAAATTTTGATTTTCTTAAAAATGTCTCTAACGATTTTGATTAAAATTTCGTATATTAAAGATATTTATCTAACAAATGAAATGTATATCTTCAATTTTCTGGGAATAGCCTCTTAAGACTACTTTATTCTGGATGAATTTTTCATAACTACAAAACCGTAAGAGATGGACAAAAACTTACTACACAAAAAATGTAGAGCACGTTAAAACACACAATTTATGTTATATACATTTTTTTCGTGGAGTTGATTGTTTTGGAGATATTCCTTTTTCTTGGTTTCAGCTTTGAAAAACTTATACTTTTTTCATACAGGAATTTGTCAACTCCTGTCCATACAAACAAAGGAACATCAGTCACATAGCAACCAGCTTTTGGCTTTCACTTTAACCTATGGTACTCCCTTATTTCGCTTCTACTTACAAGGAAGCAAGTAATAAAACTATTTCTGCTAATGTTTTCTGATTAGCATAAAATAAATAAAAGTATATGCTTTTTAAGAATAATTTGTTGCAGGGATATAGAGAAAGTCATGTGAATGGTACACATCAGATTTTTGGACTCAAAACCATAATTTTCACAGTGAGCCCAAGTTATTAAAATGAGCACAGAATCCAATTGGATTAACAGTTTGGGAAAATCTATTAATTTTAAAAAACAAAAACAAGGTCATAAATTTTGACATACCACAAACAAATGGACTCATCTCAAAATTCATCTATCCGGAAGAGAGAGCTCCACAGGCTGCTACAAGTTCATCAGTGAATCTCCGTTGAAAATGGTGGCAAAAGCCACCGAAACATGTCCAAAGTTACTTTATTTCAAGAGTGAAGTTTGAGTATAATCTATGTTTTTACTTCTATCATTTACATGTTTATCAGGAACAATAAGAAATATATCTACATATCTATACCAAGTTTTAAAAATTAGAGGGAATGCTTCAGTGACCTGTATTTCAAAATAGCCCATGAAAAGATTAGCACGAAAAGTTGAAAGTGGACTACCAATTGCTAAACCAGAAGTTTGTTGACAGAATTTGTCATTAAAGCTGAAAATATCTTGATCCAAACAAAGATTAGTAAGGTTAACAAAATCATTTATCAAATCCTCATTCAATTCTACAGAACTTAATAATCTTTTTTTAAAAATGTCAAAAGCTTTTCTCTAGGAATGCTGGAAACAAAACAGTTACATCAAAAGAAAAAAGTTTTTCATTAGCAGACAATGCTGATCCTTTCTACTAGCTCAAAAGAATTTTTAAACTTAGCCAAATGTTTCAAAATTACTGAAATTTTTATTCAACCATTTAGCAAGGTTGTATGTAGGTAAATTTATGAAATTTACAATATGCCTAATTTTATTTTCAAGTTTATGAATCATTGGAACAGCATAAATTCTGGGTAAAATTGGATTACTAACTTTTATAATTTGCTTTTCTTTATTTGGAAGAATTTTCACTTCATTGTGGGTTTTATTAAAAGTTGAAATGCACTATTTTAAAGGGTTAATATTAATTCTTTTGTAATCTTCAATTTGAGGTAAGAGTTCCATTCTTTTAATGTAATCAATTTTATTTAAAGTCACAATGCTGTTACCTTTATCAGCTTTAGTATAGATTACATCTTTTCCCTTCAATGATAACAGATAACTGAAGAATTGTCACAAATTTTGATTGTTATATTAATAGAAGAAAACTTATTTTTAAATTTTCACAGATGCATTGCCTTAAAGCCTTTATTCTTTTACTCTACCTACAAATCACACAAGTTGAAAGTGTCTACTACAGTAGAAAGCATAGCTAAAGAAACGCCATATAAATAACAAATGTTTCAGGTACCACGTAAATACAATCCCTTCATTTGAAAAAAAATTCAATTATTTCATTCACTGACTTTCTCTACCTATTCTGCACAAAACTATTCTTTGCTCTGCTACATAATTGAGATTAATATTAGCAGAAATGATCTTATTTAGTTACTTCTAAGTAAACAATTTTTTCTGAAAATCTTTGAGTAGCATCCTTGAAAGGAACTAAACTTAAATTTTGGTTTTTGAGTTACACAAGTGCGCACACACATGCACACTTATTTGGTCCTCAAAACCTCTATTTCTGGTGAACTTGATATCAAATTTTTGGGTGGAACATGATATCTGCTCTACCTACTGTGTAAACAGTAGGTAAGTACTAGAGAAACTGAAAAGTATTCACCAATACAACTGGTAAAAATAGAGGTGTTGTTGCTGCAGATGTCAAAATGTCATTGTGGGTACCTCGTAATGTCAGGCAGGCATCTTGCAGAAATAAAACTAACTAAAATTCCACTCGTGCATATCATTATACAAAAGTTGTTACAGTGATTCTGTTTATGTATTCTGCCACAATTTATTTAATTTCAGATATTTATTCTTGCAACAATTTTGTCAGCATTAAACATGCCTATGCATTGTTGGAGACTACGGAATTTTGTATAATGACCCAATGCTGAATGAAAATTGGGAATTAAGACTACAGAATAACTAGCAATGACACATTTCATTTCTGTTTTGTGCCTTATGGCTATTATTCTTTTTTGTTATATGTACTTATTTTGTGCTTTGTGGTGATTATACTAATTTACTACTTCACGGTGATTGTTACTTTCCCTACATGTACATGTACATAGTGGTTAGACAACATATTGTATTCCACCCAAAAATTTGATGTGGAGATTTTCATCGGATATATATGTTATGTCTCCTGAACGAAAAAAAAAAAAAAAAACATTTTTAGAAAAAAGGTCTGTGCATGTGTGTCTGTGCACAGCATTGTTAAAAAACAATGGCTACACCCTGGACAATGAGGCTTTAGTTGCAAAGATCTGCTGGCTATGCTCTAGTATTGCAACTGCTCCTAAAAACTACCCTCAAATATGCTTTGCAGCAATAAAGTTATTAGTAAACGTTTCAACATGGGATTTATCATTTTGGAATTTATAGTAAAGTGAGAGGATATTGTGTAACTTTTTAACCCTTTGTTTAGAGATAAAATAATTTTTTATCAATTTATTCTAAAATAACTTGGACCATCAATTACACAACAGATGCCTCTAAATGGACTATACTACTGGCAAATTCTTGCTTAAGGCCCTCAACACTGAGCTATGCTTTGCAACTTAGGGCATGGTAGATTGGCAGAGCCTCTGCCCCACAATATTTGTTTGTTCATATGTTGACAGCTCAACTTCACTACCGATGGCATAAGTTACAACCACTGGAAAAGTGCATCCTGAATGGAGTGACACATATGGGAAAATGATCCAAATACTACACATAGCTTTCTGCAATAATCGTGTCTGAAATTGATCTGCACATTTACCAGTATCTCCAAGTGTTCTTGAAACACTGTGAAATTTATTCATTTATAGGTATTCAGTTATAATAAACTCTCATTACTTGGACTTCACAAACAATTAAAGTTACTCTTAATACAATCTTAACTATGCTGGATGAATTTAACTTTTTGGCAACTTACCACAAATTTTTAATGGTGCCTCTAACTCCAGAAGAATTGGCTGTTGAAGAAATATTTCTCGTGACTTTAAACAGAGGCCTCTGACTTCAGCCTCTGTCATTTGAACTGATTTGCCCGGCCGACATCCTCGGACTAGAACAAATGGCATAGATAGTTATAGGCTTTTTCTAAAAAAAAACTGTTTTATGGCCTGCAAGGCATGACACATAAAATTAATCATAATTAACACATGGCAAAGCCTTTAGGGGTTGTTTGCATAAAAAACACAAAAAAGAAAGAATAAATCTTTAGCTTGGGTCGTTTACATTTTTTCTTGTGTATTCTTTCTACATAAACGAAACAATTGCGCTTTTGAGACCTCGGGCTTTCATGAGTTCTAATCGATTGCTACAAATAAGCCATTAAGCTTTAGATATATAAACATGTGTAAATAAGCAATTTAAAACTGTTATTTTATAAAATTAATTCCTATTGCATAATATTATCCATATCCTGCGAGTCTGTCAAAAAGTATTAAAAGTACGAAGCAGCCTAGACGAAAAGCCGTGAAGGATTTCTTCTCTTGACTTTGATGTGAGCATCATTTGCAAACAAAACCTTAATATACGATTAATGAAGCTTCAATTTAATAGATTGCTTCTTAATTCCTTACCTTCTAAAAGTCTTTGGATCAGATTATCGACGTTCAAATCTATATCCGCCATCTTATAATTCTGTAGCTGAAGGATTCATGACAGGCCGAAGGCTACGCACCACACAGTACAGTGCCAACAACTAAAGGTGCGTTTGCATTGAAATGTGGGTACAAAATTAAATGTACACCTTTGATAACATTTAGTAACGTTCTTCAACAGGCTGATGTGATAAACGCTTAATGAGGAATCAGCGGAGATTTTCACATTTGTGAAAATGTCCACCGGATATTCTGAAATCCTCGGAACCAAAAAAGATCATGCTTGAAGTTTTCTAAATAAGTTGGTGCAAAAATAGTACTTACGCAATCTGAAACTACTGACTCAAGGTTATCACATGCGATGGAAAACAGTAGGCTGGTTATGCTAATGTTTTGTATAAACTGTGATAGATGTTTACTTTTAGCCTTCGTCTTCATGTTTTGAACTGTCACAGTAAAAAGCAAAACGATCACAGCTCTTTTGGTTGAGTAGTTATTGAAAACGGGCAATAAATAAATAAACAAACAAACATAAATCTGATGTGTTCCATTCACATGACTTTCTCTACATCTCTGTGACAAATTATTGTTAAAAGGCTTAAGCTTCTATTTACTTCATACTAATCGAGATAAATATCAGCAGAAATGCTTTCTTGTAAGCAAAAGGAAATAAGGGAATACACTAGGCTAAAACGACATTAAAAGCTGATTGTCATGTGGATGAAATCCGTAACTATGCATTGTCAGGAGTTTCAACTTTCCTGCGAGAAAGATTTAAGTATTTTAAATCTAAAACAAATAACAAGGAGTATCTCAGAAATGGTCAACTCCACGAAAGAAACGTATATGACATAAATTGTGATCTACGTTTTTGTCCATTTCTTACGGTTTAGCAGTTATGCAAATTCCGCAAAATTCATCCAAAATAAAGTAGTCTTCAGAGGCTATTCCCAGAAAATTCAAGATATACATTTTATTTGTCAGGTAAATATCTTTAATATACAATACTTTAATCAAAATCGTTAGAGTCATTTTTGAGAATATCAAAATGTTTCGAAAATCTTTTCATGTAATTGGGGGTGGGGGGATTTTCTTGAAAATCTTCGTGTCGCATCATTGGAAAGTACCAAACTTAAATACCAATTTTGGTATTCAGAGTGCTTTTCGTTTTTGAGCTATGCTGTCCGCAGACACACACACACACATACACACGGACCTTTTTCCAAAAATGCTTCTTTTTTTGGGATTCAGGAGGACCCAAAACATGTATTTCCGGTGAAATCTCGGAATCGAATTTTTGGGTCCATTACAATACCTTCTCTATACACTATGTACATGGTACGTGTAGAGAAAGTAATAAAAACATAAAATAAAAATCTGATGTGTTCCATTCACATGACTTTCTCTATCTCTCTGCAACAAATTATTGTTAAAAAGTTTATACTTCTATTTACTTCATGCTAATCGAGAAAAAAAAATTGCACAGTCTTATTACTTCCTTGTTAGCAGAAGGGAAATAAGGGCGTACTATAGGCTAAACTAATAATCAAAAGCTGGTTGCTATGTGACTGAAGTTTCTTTGTATGGACAGGAGTTGACAAATTCCTGTATGAGAAGTTATGTTTTTCATAGCTGAAAACAAAAACAAGGGGTATGTCAAAATCAATCAACTCCACGAAAAAAATGTATATAAGATAAATTGTGCGTTTTAAGGCGCTCTACATTTTTTACGTTGTAAGTTTCTCTCCAACTCTTACGGTTTAGCAGTTATGCAAAAATCCGTAAAATTCATCCAGAATAAAGTAGTATTCAGAGGCTATTTCCAGAAAATTCAAGATATACATTTTATTTGTCGTGTAAATATCTTTAATATAAGAAATTTTAATCAAAATCGTTAGAGTCATTTTTGAGACACACGGACACACACACACACACACACACACACACACACACACACACACACACACAGACACACACGGACCTTTTTGTGAAAATGCTTTTTTTGGATATTGGGGACCCTAAAACATATTTCCGGTGAAATCTCGGTATCGAATTTTTGGGTGGAGTGCAATCCTTCTCTATACACTATGTACATAGTGCGTATAGAGAAAGCAAAAGCATTTTCAGGAAAAGGTCCGTGTGTCTGTGAACACGAAAAGTCGGTAAAATACCAAACTTCGTATTTAGTTTAGTATCTTACAGGTATGCGACACGAAGATTTTGAGAAAAATCCCCCACCCCCAACTACCCTTTACATGGAACTTTTTTTTGCAAATTTTGATTTTCTCAAAAATGGCTCTAACGATTTTGATAAAAATTTCGTACATTAAAGGTATTTACCTGAAAAATAAAATGTATATCTTGAATTTTCTGGGAATAGCCTCTGAAGAGTACTTTATTCTTGATGAATTTTACGGAATTTTGAATAACTACTAAACCGTAAGAGATGGACAAAAACTTACTACACGAAAAATGTAGAGCACGTTAAAACACTCAATTTATGTGATATACATTTTTTCGTGGAGTTCATCGTTTTTGAGACATTCCTTATTTTTGGTTTCTGTTATGAAAAACTTAATACCTTTCTCATACAGGAATTTGTCAACTGCTATCCATACAAAGGAAATTCAGTGACAAGCAACCAGCTATGGCTATCACTTTAACCTATGGCACTACTTATTTCGCTTCTACTTACAAGGAACCAAGTAATAGGACTATTTCTGCTATTTTTTTCTGATTAGCATGAAGTAAATAGAAGTATAATCTTTTTAAGAATAATTTGTTGCAGAGATGTAGAGAAAATTATGTGAATGGTACACATAATTTTTTTTATGTTGAGTTCGTATTTTGCAGAATACAAACCTCTTTCAGGTGTTTTTTACTTTCTCTATACTATGTACATAGTGTATAGAGAATGTATTGCACTCTACCAAAAAATTCGATACCGAGATTTCACCGGAAATATATGTTTTAGGGTCCCCTGTATCAAAAAAAAAGTATTTTCAAAAAAAGGTCCGTGTGTCTGTGAACACGATAACTCAAAAACGAAAAGTCGGTAAAATACCAAACTTGGTATTTAAGTTTGGTATTTTCCAGGGATGCGACACGAAGATTTTGAGAAAAATCCCCCCAGACCAAACTACCCTTTACATGGAACTTTTTTCGAAAATTTTGATTTTCTAAAAAATGGCTCTAACGATTTTGATTAAAATATCATACATTAAAGTTATTTAGCTGACAAATAAAATGTATATTCTGAATTTTCTGGGAATAACCTCTGAAGACTACTTTATTCTGGATGAATTTTTCAAAACTACTAAGCCGTAAGAGATGGACAAAAACTTAACCCATAAAAAATGTAGAGCACGTTAAAACACACAATTTATGTTATAAACATTGTTTTCGTGGAGTTGATCGTTTTTGAGATATTCCTTTTTATTGGTTTCAGCTTTGAAAAACTTACACTTTTCTCATACAGGAATTTGTCAACTCCGGTCAATACAAACAAAGGAATATCAGTCACATAGCAACCAGCTTTTGGCTTTCATTTTAACCTATGGTACTCCCTTATTTCGGTTCTACTTACTATAAAGCAAGAAATAAGATTATTTCTGCTAATTTTTCTCGATTAGCATGAAATAAATAAAAGATAAGCTTATTAACAATAATAATTTACAGAGATATAGAGAAAGTCATGTGAGTGTAACACATAAGATTTTTTCTTTTCTTTTGTAAATATTATAACTAGGGTCCATTGGTAAGTGCCTACTTTGCCACTTTGAATTGTTACAGGTGCGCGGTCGCCTGCTTTACATAGCTCCCCTACATTGTCGCGAGAGCTGAGGACGCTTTACATCAGATCCCTGCATTGTCATATCTGCGTGAATGAACATATGTAATAATAACCCAAAGAAAGAAAAACGTGTGTGTCTTGCCGAAGCGCTGGAAGACTATTTATATTGCGTAATCGGCTATATAAGGGAAACTGGCAGGGTCATCGGTACTTCTCAATCCGGTAATATCACGAACCGCCTCAGTCAGCTACAAAATAGCCAGAGCATGAAATGAGTTTTATTTATGGACGTTCTTTATCTGCTGTGGTTCTCAGCGTCCCATTCTATACTGGGCGTGACAGACCGCTTAGTTTTGCTCAGAGGTCTCTTTATCAGGCTTGAGGAAGTTTACATCACAACACATTTCATCGAGCAACACGTTATGACGACACCGGCGTCGCAATAGCGTTAGCGTCGCGCACACAATAAGTAACTTCCACAACTCCATACGATTCCACAAACTTCACAATACACCTTCATTACCAACATCACTCAGCACAATTATGACACCCCATAGTAACGCTAATTCACAAACATCACCTTAATATACAGGTTGATGCCGGGGCTTAGTCATGGCATTGGACCTGCTCTCATCCGGCAATATGCCAGCAATTAATGTTCACTCATCATCTCCGGGTACATAAAGGAGACCGGACCCACTTTGGTCCCGATATAGGAAAAAGAAAAGAGAGGGGAAAATACAACGCATAGAAGGTCAGTTTCGAAAGCAGCTAAGAGTACAGATGAAATCGACAACAAAGTACGTGCTTCGAAGTGACAGTATTAAAAATAGTCATCACCAGCTATTTAAATAAATACTAGTTGTTATACCAGTTTCAAAAGTGGAATTAAATTTCACAATGGAGGAAGACAACGCCATTATTAGAAACGAAATAACGGCTGTTAATTTTGTGCTGGAAGGATTACGACGGGGCAATTGATAAACAACTGGCCGGTGTGAAGAAGAACATGAAAGAACTCAATGGAAATGTGAAAGAGTTTGGTGAAGCAATAAAATACCTTGACCAGCCGTTAACACCATGGGGGATGTCGGTGAGTGGCTTAATGTCCTGGAGGGAAGAATCGGTGTCAGCACCAAAGAATTGAAGCCATGGTGGAAAAGCTGCTCGATAGAAAGCTTAAGGATTTCAAGGTCGAAACTCCAGAACGTGAAACATCTGCACGAGTCAAGGCACCCAAATACGTCGGAACGTCAACCTTCGAAGTCTTTTGCCCACAATTAACCACCGCCAACCACAACCGAGTTCAGCAGAGGAGGAAGTACCACAACTGATAATAGCCAGCCTTCAGGGATGGGCAACAGAAATTTTAAATACGATTCCAGCGTCGGCGGTGTCCGGAGATACCGGGTGATCCAAAAAAAAAGTCTGAACCGCCTGCGCGGTGTTTTGCCTGTCCGCGTCCTCGGCGCTCATTGCCGTCTGCCGCTATCATAGAAAGGTGCGGATGAAACCATGCAACATTTTTAAAAGTACTTTTAAAGGCTTTGCTTACCAATGTTATTAAAGGAGATGCTGAAACTGGCCACTGCCGTTGTCCATACATTTTTGGCACCTCTTTAAGAGACTATCCATCACTCGCCGTAGTTCACATTGAGAAATGTTGGCAATATTCTGGCAGATATTTTGTTTTAATTCTTCGAGGATGTGTTGGTTTGTTTTGTACACTTTATGCTTTAAGTTACCCCAGAGATAGAAATTGCAGGAGGTTAGGTCGGGGAACCGAGAGGGTCATAAATATCTACTAATAATTCTGTCCTGAAACACACTTTCAATTGTTCTCATTGGCAGTATGAGCTGTTACAGAGTCTTATTGAAAGAAGGCAAAATCACGCTCCCTGTCTGTTAATTCTCTGCAAAAAAGGGCCAAAATTATATTCACATATGTGCAGGCATCAACTGTTGGCTCAAAAAAAAAAAAAAAATGGGTCTATAACTCTTTCTCCACTGATGGTGCACCATGCATAAAGATTATTTTGTGTACAGACATATCCATGAAGGTGGAATCAAGTCTCGTTCCGTGAAAAATATTACATGTGGGTCAATTCACCATTGTATACACTATTGAGAGCTCACTCACACAATTGTTAAAGCATACAAATCACAAATAAATACATGCTGTACAGTGGAAAACAAATGCTGAGCCATAATACACTTTGTGACTAAGTACAGGACAAAATAATAAAGCACACTGGTAATAACTCAATCACACAATATCACCATCAGCTCAATACTGCACTTTCAGAGCAGAGAAAAACAAGTCAGCACAGTGGTTCAGATGTATTTGGGTCGCACTCTATTTAGGAACCATCACTTGGCCACAGTCAACTCAAGGCTGCAACAACCAAGAGAGATCATGAAGGAGTTTGCCCTAGTAATGCAATAACTGATGAAACTCCTGTTTAGTTATATGTCAGAGCTGTGGTCATTTCTGACATTTTATCTTCATTATGGTACAGTGTGGTTTACTGTTAGCAGTGTTTAACAGGTGCTGCACTCTGGTGATTCTTTTTTGGATACTTAACAGGAGAATGTTACGTTCATGAGGTATATTATGCTGCAACCAAGCTCTGGACTAGCTACGAAACAATCAAGTTATTTAATGCTCCAGTAATCTCAAAGAAAAACTTAGCAATTTCAGGGCTTATGGAGTACGTATGTAATAAATAATTTTATTCTATAGATCAATATTTAAGTAACAGATCTATCCGACAATACTTTAATAATTAATGTTTTTATAAGTATTATAATGTATTGCATTTTGTGCACGTTTGTATGTGTGTGTGTGTGTTTTTTTTTAATATACAAATTAAACTGCTATATACTTAGACATGCACAAATGTGTCAGATGAGTTTTTTAGTATTTAGCAATAACACAAGGTCTGTAAAGCCAGATCCATGTTATTTTATACTTTAATACATAATTGTAAATTTGTGCATTGTAAATACTGTACATATTTGTAAATATGTATTGTAAATTGTGACACGTATATACTTAGGAGTGTACATAATACAATAATTTTAGTTACTAGTAGTAATTATTATGTCAATAATTGGAAAACTATCATCTGAAATTTTATCAGTGTAACACAATAAAATGATATTTATTCATACATTTTACAGTATTTTTTGGAACTCTTTGTTTATATGTGTATACAAATAAGGAAGTACATATGCTTTTATGGAGCACATTAAGTATAGTGCAGCGGCATATAGGACTCAAAAGCAAATGATGTGATTATATGTCTATTCTGCTATTTTTGTTAGCCATGCTTTTAGCATTAGAGCTTATACATTGCTTTTTTGTAGCATATAAACGTACATATACATGTATGTGCCTTAACAACTTCTATGTTCAGTGGCTTGCTGGCCAAACGATCCTACAGAATGCTTTCTAATCTAATCTTTTTTTACTTTCTCTATACGTACTATGTACCTAGTGTATAGAGAAAGTATTGTAGTTCATCCAAAAATTTGATACCGAGATTTCACAGGAAATACATGTTTTGAAACCTCCTGAATCCAAAAAAAAGTATTTTTAGAAAAATGTCCGTGTGTGTGTCTGTGGGTAGCATAGCTCAAAAACGAGAAGTTTGTTAAAAACCAAACTTGGTATTTAGGTTTGGTATCTTCCAAGGATGCAACACAAAGATTTTCAAGAAAATGGCTCTAACGATTTTGAAAAATATTGTATATTAAAGATATTTACCCGACAAATAAAACGTATATCTTGAATTTTCTGGGAATAGCCTCTTAAGACTACTTTATTCTGGATGCATTTTACGGAATTTTGTATAACTGCTAAACCATAAGAGATGGACAAAAACTTACCACACAAAAATGTAGGGCACATTAAAACACACAAATTATGTAAAATACATTTTTTTCGTGGATATGATCGTTTTTGAGATATTCCTGGTTTTTGGTTTCAGCTTTAAAAAAGTATACTTTTCTGATACAGGAGTTTGTTGACTCCAGTCCATACAAACAAAGGAACTTCAGTCATATAGAAACCAGCTTTTGACTATCACTTTAACCTATGATACTCCCTTATTTTGCTTCTGCTCACAAGGAACCAAGTAATAAGATTATTTCTGCTAAGTTTTTCTCAATTAGCATTAAGTAAATAAAAGCATTAGCTTTTTAAGAATAATTTGTTGCAGAGATGTAGAGAAAGTCATGTGAATTGGTTTTTTTTTTACTTGACAAATTATGTTTATTTAATTAAGGTTTCCTTAACAATGTTGATAATTTCAATGAAATGCAATGGACACAGTTAATAATGAAGATGATGATAATAATAATAATTAATAATAATAATATTAATAATAATAACAATAATAATAATAATAATCAGACAAAGAGGAATATAAAAACTATAATCACTAAAGCTTGAAGTTTTGCATATTTAAATGTTACATTTTTTTAAAAAAAAAAGAATTTGGCAACTCTTGGCTACATAAAGAAACGGATTTCAATCCCATAGCTACCACATTTTAAAACATTTGGCTGTTGGTTTAGCCTGGTGTATTCCCTTATTTCCCTTCTACTTATAAGGAACAAAGTAATTAGACCATTTCTAGTAATGTTTATCTCGATTAGCATGAAGTAGATAGAAGAATAAGCTTACTAACAATAATTTGTTACAGAGATGTAGAGAATGTCATGTGAATGGAATATACCAGATATTTTTCTTATGGTATGAATCCACATTTTAAGTGCTTCTTTGTCATTTCATCCACATTCAGTTCTTTTAAAATTAACCCAAGGCGCAGCAGCATGCTTCGCTTATTTTTCAGTTTAATCATTAAGGACCCACTAGCACTTCTACAGGCATTTCAATTACCTATTTCTTCACATTCCACATTTGTTTCTGTGAACCATAAATACAACATAACCTCAAAATCAGGCTCTAGTTCAAATTTTGTTTCACTGTAAGTAGCTAAGACTGGCTAGTGTCTCCCAGACTACATTGCTTGCTCTTACCACTTAGCTACTATGGTAATATACTGACATGACATTAAATTCCCCAACTGATGTGCATGTTTCCCAGTCATGTCATTCAGTTTCTTCTTAAGTATGAAACAATCACAAAACAAAAAAAGTAAACATAATCATCATGTTCTGGCACAGTCATCAGTCTGTCAAAATGGTAACATTGTTTTTATTGTTACCCTTGCTACTGAGAATTGACTCAATATCCTTCTATTCTTACATTGTATTCTCTTATGTTATTTATTATTTTCTCTTTGTATCTTATGTTAATAGTTTACCATTAACATTGTCAGAAACTTTTATAAGTATATTCCTAGTAAAT
Source organism: Hymenopus coronatus (assembly GCA_030762935.1). Taxonomy (NCBI): domain Eukaryota; kingdom Metazoa; phylum Arthropoda; class Insecta; order Mantodea; family Hymenopodidae; genus Hymenopus; species Hymenopus coronatus. The sequence continues at coordinate 7,220,640 of CM060894.1, forward strand.
AAAGAAATGTGAATATATTGCATCCTACTCCCCACCATCCTTGCAAGACTTAGCAGACCCAAATAAACCAGTAAACTTGTATCCGATTAAGGAAGTGGATAGAGTACCTACATATTTACTTTTTATTTTCCCTAAGTAAATCAGTGTTATTTAAGTTTATATTTATTAGTTTGTTGAGGAGGGGCATGGATCACACCCCTTCTGTATCTGCCCTTGGTGTATGTGGGGTATAAAAATCACAAATTGACTCTCAAATTCTTCCCCAAATAAAATATTTACACTGTTTTGCTGTGGTAAGCAGCTCACCAAAGAATTGTGCTAACATTTAGAAATAAGTAGAATATATAGTGGTTAGTCAGTATCCATTTTTACTTTCTCTAGCACATGTACAATATACATAGTGGATAGAGAAGATAATGTATTCCGCCCAAAAATTCCATATCAAGATTTCACCATAAGTACATGTTTAGAGTACTCCTGAATAATAAAGAAAGCATCTTTAGAACTGCGTGTGTGCGTGTGGACAGTATAGCTCAAAAAAGAAAAGGCTTTTAAATGCCAAACTTGATATTATTAAAAAATTAGCCATTAAACTCAGTAAAATAAATTTTCTCCTGTGTCAGTTAAAGAGTTCAACAGAGATTCTAAGAACCTGCTATTTTGCTTATTTCCACTCGCAGATATCATATGGGATTGTATTGTGGGATAACTTAATTTTCAAACTGCAAAAAAGGCCATAAGAATAATCATGGGAATATCTAACACAGAAAGTTGTCATGAGCACTTTAAAGAATTAAATATTCTAGCATTACCATATTTCTACATAAAAGAACTACTAGTTCATGTTAAGAAAAATATAACATGTTTGTCAACCAATGCTGAGATACATGCATATAATACTAGAAATAAAAATCTGATGTGTTCCATTCACATAACTTTCTCTACTTCTCTGCAGAAAACTATTGTTAAAAGCTTATGCCTCTATTTACTTCATGCTAATCGAGAAAAAATTACTTACTTTCTTGTAAGAACGGGAGTACCGTAGGTTAAAGTGATAGTCAAAAGCTGGTTGTTATGTGATTGAAGTTCCTTTGTTTGTATGGACAGGAGTTGACAAATTCCTGTATGGGAAAAGTATAAGTTTTTAAAGCTGAAATCAAAAACAAGGAATATATAAAAAACAATCAAATCCACGAAAAAAAAATGTACATAACATAAATTGTGTGTTTTAACGTGTTCTACTTTTTTGTGTGATAAGTTTTTGTCCATTTATTATGGTTAGCAGTTATGCAAAATTCCGTAAAGTTCATCCAGAATAGTCTTCTAAGGCTATTCCCAGAAAATTCAAGATATACGTTTTATTTGTCATGTAAATATCTTTAATATACAATATTTTAGTCAAAATCATTAGAGCCATTTTTAAGAAAATCAAAATTTTTTCCATGTAAAGGGTAGTTTGGGGTGGGGGGATTTTTCTCAAAATCTTTGTATCGCTTCTCTGGAAGATACTAAACTTAAATACCAAGTTTGGTATTTTACCGGTTTTTTGTTTTTGAGTTATCGTGTTCACAGACACACAGACACACACATGGACCTTTTTCTGAAAATGCTTTTTTGGGATACAGGGGACCCTAAAACATATATTTCCAGTGAAATCTTGGTATCAAATTTTAGGTTGGAGTGCAATACTTTCTCTAAACAATATGTACATAGTAAGTGTAGAGAAAGTAAAAATAATCCACATGTGAGCTTTCATAAAACTAGTCTTTTTTAGAAAGCATTTAAACATACTGGAATTAAACTGTTCAATCATCTTCCTTATATATTTGAAAAACCAAAGTTGCATAACATGATTCAAAAATGAAATCCATAAATTCCTACTTAATAATCACTTCTATTCAATTGATTGAATTTAAGGGCCACAAAATAGGCATGATTAGAAAATATGTGAATTGCATAATCTGTACCACTTAATAACTACTTATATTAATACATTACTTCTATGGGGTTTGTTACATGTCCGAGAACTGCCACGATGAATAAATAAACAGGAAGAAGAATGCACTACCAGCTATGGAGAAGAAGTATAAGTGACTGCACTTACTTCAAGAAATCTATTTTATATTTAATTGGTAATTTTAAGAAACACTGTTTTGGAACAGTGATACATATGAATAGAATATTTTTCAGTTGGGTTTGTAAAGCCAGTTGGAAACCATCGACAATGATGCCCACATGCGTCGAAACCGGTCTGAAAAAATTATACGTAAGTGATACTTAAGTGTTACAAAATTGGTCATTGTTTATAATTCTTTTAGGATGTATAATGGTGTACATAATAAATATTATTTCAATTGTAAGTAGTAGCTTTATCTTGTTAATTTATTTCCTAATTGTGTTAAACCTTTCAAATAATGTAATTTCAAGCAGTATTTTTTAATTTTTATATTTAACAAAGTTATTATTTCTGTAATGAAATTTTACAGCAATTAAATTTGATTTGACTTTTAAAACATTTGCCTATCACTTTAACATAGCACATTCCTTTAGTTCCCTTCTACTTATAAGGAACTAAGTAATAACATTCTGCTAATGCTTATCTCAATTAGCATGGTGTAGAAAGAAGAATAATCTTTTTAAGAAGTTTGTTTGAAGAAGAGTTAGAGAAAGTCATGAGTGTAACACATCAGATTTTTTATTCTACAGCAAACATAAAGGAAACGGATCTGGATGAATAACTAAAGGGGGTGAATGCATTTTAACATCTGAATAAATATTTATATGCTTTATTATAGAACTCATATTTAATAGCTTTTATTGGTAAAACAATTTCTTGTGTTATAAAATTATACAATGCCAAGTTTTTTTTTTTTATTTTTTAAATTTCTTTTCTCAAACTAACTTTAGTAGAAAAATAGATCACTTTAAATGCTGAAAGTATGCATTATCACTTTATAGTAACTCTGTTTTGTCATCAATGGTGTGTTTTGATCCATTCAACGAGACTTATCTGAAAAGCTTGTGATTGAGTTTACTGCAAATAGTTGAAACCAATGGCTTTAGACTTCAGTTCATTAGATAGCAAGCTGTAAGAGCTTTCTGATGTACAACTTTCTGCCGCTGCCTCCAGCAGATATGCTAGTTTAGAAGCCACTGAATAAAATGTAGACGCATCCTGTGAAGATGCTGTTTCTGAAACATCACAAGAAAATGTATTACAATCGTGTATGCTTATCAAACTGTATAAAAGTTCTACCTGATGTAACTGCAAAACATAAATAGAGACTAGAACTTCGGTAGAATACTTTTTTACTTTCTCTAGACGTACTATGTACATAGTGTATAGAGAAGATGTTTTATTCCACCCAAAAATTCATACCGAGATTTCACACCAGAAATGTACGTTTTGAGACCCCTGAATCAAAAAAAAAATCATTTTTAGAAAAAGGTGGGTGGGTGGGCGGGTGGGTGGGCGTGTATGTGTGTGTGTGTGTGTGTGTGTACAGCATAGCTCAAAAATTAAAAGGCCGTTAAATACCAAACTTGGTATTTAAGTTTATTATCTTCCAAGGTTGCAACACATAAAGATTTTAAAGAAAATCTCCTTTTCATGAAAAAAAAATTCAAACATTTTCATTTACTCTAAAATGGCTCTAACAATTTTGATTAAAATACTGTACATTAAAGTTATTCACTACACAAATAAAATGTAATTTTAAATTCTCTGGGAATAGCCTCTGAAGAATGCTTTATACTGGTTGATTTTTGTAAAATTTTGCATAATGGTTAAACCATAAGAGATAGACAAAAAGTATTACACAAAAAATGTAGATCTTGTTAAAACACACAATTTATGTCATATACATTTTTGTTGTAGAGTTGACCATTTTCAAGATACTTCTTGATATTGGTTTCAATTTTAAAAAACTTATACTTTACTCAGACAGGAAGTGTCCATTTTTCTTCAGTTCCACTCCTGGCCAAGCAAAAAATAAAATTTCAAAGACAATTGCATAATGATAGCATTTAAAACATTTGATTTTCACTTTAACATAGCACATTCCTTTAGTTCCCTTCTACTTATAAGTAACTAAGTAATAAGTACATTCTGCTAATATTTGTCTTGATTAGCACGGTGTATAAAGATGAATATTCTTGTAAGAACTCTGTTTATAGACAAAGAAAGTCATGTAAGTGTAACATATCAGAATGTTTATATGTGTGAGATCTATCTTAAATTTCAAAGTGAATCTGTATGATTTGTATCTTTATAATTGAAACAATACAATTGTTTGCCTTTTTAATTTCACTTCTTAATACATAAGTAGAGAACGTATTGCATTCCACCAAAAATGCAATACAAATCCCCTGATACAAAAGAAAGAAATAAAAAAAACAAGGCAGTTTTAGAAAAAGGCCCATGTGTATATCTCCAAGTGTCTGTGAATATGATAACTCAAAAACGAAAAGTTGGTTAAATAACAAACTTGACATTTAAGTTCAGTATCGCCCAAGGATGCAACACAAAGATTTTTAAGAAAATCCTCCTAACCCAAGATACCCTTTACCTGAAAAATTTCGAAAATTGTCACTTTCTTAAAAATGTCTTTAACAATTTTGATTAAAATGTCATATATTAAAGATACTTTATGATAAATAAAATGTATATTTTGAATTTTCTGGGAATAGCCTCGAAGGCCTCTTTATTTTGAATGTGTTTTGTATAACTGGTAAACTGTAAGGGATACACAAAAACTTACCATTCAAAATATGTAGATCTTGATAAAACACACAATTTATGTCATGCACAATTTTGTTGTGAGTTAACCTTTTCAAGATATTCCTTGTTATTGATTTCAATTTTAAAATAGGAACTTAAAACCTTTCTCACAGGGGAATTTATTAACTCCTAGCCATACAAATTTCAATCATATAATAACCAGCTTTAAAAGATTTGACTATTGCTTTAGCCTTGTGATTTCCATTAAAGTAGTTTTTTCTGATACAAAGATTGTTTAGCCATACAAGATCTTTTAAGAGGTTTTTAGAAATCATTTATGGGTATACTGGGAAGTACGGGGGTGATTCAAAGAATTCTATTTTATCTTTAAATGTGAGATGCTTAAATCATTCAAATAGTTAATCAGGTCCAGTGAATTTGATGCACTTTACTATTGAATTTTGGGAAGGAGTTGAATTTCTGCGTGCGTGCAAGTCTGGTAGGCTCGTGGTGAGCCTAGGTGTAGTTGCTGTGTAGCTATCCTGGTAAGGGTTTAACCACAGGAATGAGTTGAAGGTTGAGGTTTAATTTTAAGATTTCGAGTGTTGGTGCTAAGGAGGTAGCGCTAGATAGGCTCCTCAAGCAGTTGGATTTTTCAGGAGCAGTATCCTTTCCTCTACTCCACTGGTGTTTAATTTTTAAAATTATTTATGTTGGTTAATTTTGATAGACCACTCCCAATGGGAGGGGGGAAGTACTTAGTTCAGCTGTTTCGTTGTTGGCTGGTTTGAAGCCGTTATTACCGAGGGTGCCCGCAAGCCATGCGGGGAACCCGAAACTGCTTCTTTTGGCATTCAGTGGGTAATTACTCCCCCAGTGATCTGACAAGTGTGTTCTCATGTTCGCCCAATCTGGCATAGAATTTCTGAGCCCGGCGCCTAATGACATCTTCCACATATGGGAAGGTCGAAGCTTCATGAAGTAGCCTCAAAGGGAAACGTTGACATACAGAATATATGGATTAGAGTCCTCTATTCTGTGTCTGCTGTAATCAGAGAAGCCAGAAGTCTGCTGCCATGCCCCACACTTCGCAGGCGTAGAGCATCAGGGGGACTATAAGCGCCTTGAAAAGATGTAACTTTAAGTAAACCGGCATTTGGGAGGCCAGTACAGAGTAAAGGGAGGCCACCGGCCCCTTCGCTGTGTCCGACGTTCCCTTCATGTGTTCCTGAAAAGTTAGGCCCTTATCAAGAGTGACGCCCAGGTATTTGATGAAATTTCTCCACTCTATCCTCTGGCCCTGATAGGAAAAGTTGGGTATCTAGGCTATTGTGGGGCATTTTCTGGAGAACAGAACAGCATGACTTTTGCCCGGGTTAGTGGACATCCGCCACTGACTGCACCAATCCTGGTCGAGACAGAGGTGTCTCTGTATGGGATTGAAGGCTCTGCATATGTTCCTGTCAGGGCGGTAGAGCAGGATGTCATCAGCAAACTGGGCCATGTTGACGCCCCGCACTGTAGGGAAGTCTGCCATAAAGAGGCTAAACAAGGTGGGTGATAATACAGAGCCATCAGAGATTCCGCCTCATAGGGGTTTTGGTGTAGACGTTTGCCCCGCAACTGCTACTACGAAGGTGCGTTGGTGTAGGAAGCTGTGTATGTAGGCCAATCTGGATGAGTTTAAACATGAGTCCCTCATGCCAGGTGGTTGAGAAGGCCAATGACACTGCCGGCATGGCAGCCTCCACCACCCGCAGCAGCTATTGGGTGTCGAGTGCCCAGGACGAAATCCAAACTGGTGGAGTGGGATGGCTTGAATGTCTGCCAACTGTGGCGACAAGTGGTGTAGGCTAATGGAGCGGTAGCTGGAAGGAAGTGCAGGATCCTTACCAGGCTTCAAAATGCATACCACCCGTGCCACTCTCCATTCGCGTGGAAAGTGGCCTAAGGTGAGGCACTTGGTGAGGAACAGCACTGTTCTGAAGGGAAGGTGTGAGCCATTTGGGGATTTATATTATCTACTACAAGTCTCATTTTGTTACTGGGTTTGTGTATTTTGGGTAGGGCATAAAATCTGGGCAAGGTTGGTAGAACTGGCTTTAATTTGGATTTTTTGTTTTCTTGTGATAGTCTTACAATCTGCTAAAGTTTTTTGTACTGCTTTAATACATTTATTCATTGGATTGGCTATTTCTTCACATTCATTATACTGCTAAGCAACATAGAATTTGAATGGATAGATGACTATTTATTGTTATAGACAATGAGTGTTAAAAGTTAGGCTTGTTTCAAAAACTTTCTCCAACCCTTATCATCTCTCTGCTTGGTCCCCGTTGTAAACCAAATAACAAAAAAGTTTCTAATGCCTTACTTTTCTAGGACATAATTATAGAATTTTCTGTAAATCTTTAATTTAAAAAATCGTAACACTCGTGTTATTAAAGAGTGACGCTTCAAACCAGACTAGTTACTCTAGCTAAGAAAACAATATTGTTGTATTGTGGCATTTAGCTTAATAATTACTGCATGATATCCATGCAAAGAGCAAATATGCAATTTTTACAGAAAAATATATTTTCTTTAGAAATTTGGACCCAGAAATCTAAAAGGCTGTAAAAATGATGTAATCTGATAGAGAAAAAATTCTGAAAAGGATATGTTCAGAGCCGAAAATTATAACAACTGAATGTTTCCACTACATTATTAGCAACTTGGCAACAGCATATGAGTAGAAAAGGATGAAGCTAATGGCAACATGTATGTGTTAGACAGAGACAGAGATATCCTGTCTTGATACAGGTTCCCAATACAGCAAACTTTACATACCTGGATGAACTTCATCTGGAAGAGACAACAAAGCTTCTGCATCTGTCTTTACGTTGTGTCTAATAATAGTCTTCCTAAAACACTCACGCTTTTCTTCTGCCTTTTCCAGATGGAGAAGTTTTATGAGGTTTCTTCCAAAAATATGCACTATTTTAGTTTCTTCAGCATAAAAGTTGCTTTTCCAAAAGTTGAAAGGATTCACAATTTTGTCACTTGTGAAGTCAGCAAGCATTATATATTTTTCAGACAAATAACGAAGTTCTTCTGTGTAGGATAACCCACTGCAAAGAAATGCAAATGCATCTGAACTAGAGAGCACAGTAAGAAGAAAATCTGGTTCTAAGAGCTTCACTATGCATGCCTTTGGATTCAATGAAGAATAACAACATGGCAAGTATTTTATTGCACATTTTGCTGCTTCTTTCCGTACTTCTGTGTTTTCGTCCTGAAGCAACATTAGGAATGACTGTAAGATGGCTTCTGTGGTTCTTTTTAACAGATTTTTTTCCTCTTGCAGCTCGATCAACACCTTCTTTATTAACGTGGCCAACAGAGAGATGGACTTTGTTGCGTAGTATCTGAACTCTTCAATGTGAAACCTTGGATCACTTCGCTCTGACACACATCTGGCAAGGAACTCGATCAATTCGAGGAACCCGCCATTAACTTTAAAAGGCTGCATAGAGTATGCATGACACAAAAGACCCGCAACTACAGGCAGAGCTACTGCATTATGTAGCATCTTGCTGATTTGAGAGATATACCGCGAAGAAAATGCTTTGATATACTCCAAAGAAAGAGCAATAGTCAACTGTGGTTTCTCAACTAACTCCAACATGACCTTCATAAGGCACAAAATCACAGAAGAATGTGCACAAGACATTTCAGAAGCAGTGTTAGTGAGAGTGAGCAAAAGTAAGGAGTGAAGCTGTGTATTAATGTCTTTATCATGCAATATCCTCCACGCGACTGCATCCAATACAGAAACTGTCACATCTGAGTGGTGTTTGAAAAGAACACACAGATTGTGACATGCCAAAGGAAGCTGCTGTGATGAACATCTTTTGATAATACTTTCAGCTGTTTTGCTTGCCCATAGATAAAGTCCTGGTTTGGGTGAGCTTGAACGTTCTTCAGTTTCAAGTGTATGATATAAATCAAGTATTTCTGTTGCTGCATTAACTGGTTCATCATGCAGTTCATCTGCAAGTATCTCTAAGAGCAGTGTCTTATTGAGGTAACAGGAGATGTTGAGCTTATGTATTTGCTCTACAGTTATCTTCACTGTTTCTTCCTGTGTGTGAGTATCTGCTTTTAATTTCTCCATTAAATATTTTATAGCAAATAAATATCCATTGATGTTATTTGTAGCATTTGTGTTCTGGTTACAGCATACCTGCAATCTACATATTATAGTGAATAAAAAATTAGGAGCATATGACATAGGCGTAAATCTCTCCAGAGCCTTAGCAGACAGCTTTCGTACGTGATAGATAGGGCTAAGCAACAGTCGCAGGAAACAGAAAGTGAATTTTACTACCAATTCACTATGCCCAGATGATAAAAATGCAGTAGACGAAACACTGAGCTTTATGAGAAGGGAGAGCATCGGCACCAGCGCAGAATGCTCCTTGCTTCCATTTGCTTGCTGAAGTGAATGTAACATGTATTCAGCCACATCGTAATAGTGACTGAAGAATTCCTCTACGCTCACAGTGGTGCCCCCTAGGCAGTCCTCGTCATGCACTTTATTCTGCCTAACAAGCCTAGGCATCAGGGCACCAGACAGCTGTAATGCTGCATTCCTAAACACAAGAGGAGAAAAACTATCACAAGCTTGCTAACAATTAAAAAATACAACATAAATTTTGTACTATCTAAAACAGACAAATTTAAACAAAATAAAATGTAAGATGTTGGATAGGTAGAGTCAAACTGAAAAATTCAATGCCATAACTGGTGCTTGAACCATGGATCTCCCAATTTCTAGCCAGTTGCTCTGCCACTGAGTTTTCATGGCAACATGCTGGCTAAGCATTGAATTTCTCAACTGACTCGCAAGTTTCCTGGTAAACCATAAGGTGATCTCACATTATTTTGAGATACAACTCCAATGGCGACTTACAATGCTGTAAGTGCTTTAGACCCAGGATTCATAGCCAATTATTATGGTCAATTTGTATGGAATAATTTAATTTTTCACACAAGCCGTGTGTAGGACAAGAGTTGGACTGAAAAATTCAAATTAACAATGAAAAAACAATAGCCAGGAAAACATGTTTCTAGGCAAGAAAACTAAGTGAACTGACCAAAAAAAAAAAAAAAAAAAAAAAAAAAAAAAAAAAAAAAAAAAAAAAAAAAAAAAAAAAAAAAAAAAAAAAAAAAAAAAAATTTCTGATGTATTCCATTCACATGACTAACTTTACATCTCTGCAACAAATTACTATTAAAAAGCTTATGCCTCTATTTACTTCGTGCTAATTGAGAGAAATTAGCAGAGTCTTATTACTTGCTTCCTTGTAAGTAGAAGCGAAATAAGGGAGTACCATAGGTTAAAGTGGTAGTAAAAAGCTGGTTGCTTTGTGACTGAAGTTCCTTTGTTTGTATGGACAGGAGTTGATAAATTCCTGTATGAGAAAAGTATAAGTTTTTTAAAGCTGAAACCAATAACAAGGAATATCTAAAAAAAAATTATCAATTCCACGAAAAAAATGTATATGACATAAATTGTGTGTTTTATCGTGATCTACATATTTTGTGTAGTAAGTTTTTTGTCTATCTCTTACAGTTTGCCAGTTATACAAAATTCAATAAAAATCATCCAGAATAAAGAGTTCTTCAGAGGCTATTCCCAGAAAATTCAAGATATATATTTTGTCTGGCATGTAAATATCTTAAATGTAAGAGATTTTAATCAAAATCTTTAGAGCCATTTTTGACAAAATCAAACTTTTCTAAATTTTTTCCTTGTAAAGGTAGTTTCAGTTGGGGGGATTTTTTTTTTTTAAAGTATTTGTGTTGTATCTTTAGAGGATCTCAAACTTAAATACCAAGTTTGATATTTAACGGTCTATTCATTTTTGAGCTATGTTTGCTGTCTCGGTCTCAAAAAAAGACACACGCACATGCATGGACCTTTTTCCAGAAATGCTTTTTTTGGATTCAGGGGGACCCAAAACATGTATTTCCAATGAAATCTCGAATTTTTGGGTGGAATACAATACCTTCTCTATACACTATGTATATAGTATGTATAGAGAAAGTAATTAGGCATGTCACACTATGTATTAGGGGCAAAGGATATCAATGGATTACACCTTACTTATCGAAAAGAGAGCAAAAGGTTATAATAAATACTTCAAATAACAGCAATGCATGTTCTGAATGGTGTGAAATAAAGCATGGTGTCCCACAAGGTTCTATTCTGGGTCCCTTATTATTTTTAGTGTATGTAAATAATCTACCTGCAATAATAAACAACAACCCCTATCAGTTCTTTTTGCGGATGACACAAGTATTATAATTAAAGAACACGATGTCAGTCAGCTCCCAGATTCATCTAATAAAATCTTCAAAACACTAAATGATTGGTTTGAAAGTAACAAAATTCACATAAAACTTTGAAAAAAACTAACTACATTAATTTTTGCACAAAGTATAAAAACATGGATTAGAATATGAAAATAATCAAATTGCAGAAACCTGTAATACAAAATTCCTAGGTCTTATGATTGATCGTAACATGAATTGGAAACACCATATTGATTATATCTTACCCAAACTGAGCTCTACATGTTTTGCAATCCAATCTTTAATTCTGCTTATAAATAAGAGCATACTAAAAACAGCTTATTATGCATATTTTCATTTATTGATGACCTAAGGAATAATATTTTGGGGAAATTCAGTAAATGCTAAAAAAGTATTCATTATGCAAAAAAAAAAAAAATAAGAATAATGACATGGGAAAGACGATCAACTCACTGCAAACAACTTTTCAAAAGTTTTGGAATTTTACCATTAGTCCATGAATATATTCTAGCCATATTGTCATTTGTAATAAATAACCCAGAAAAGTTTACAAAAAATGCAGATATGCATAACAAAGAGACCAGACATAGGCAGGACTTACAAAGATCAACAAATAATTTGCAGTTATTCCAAAAAGGGGTTTACTACAAAGGAATAGTTTTGTTTAATTCACTTCCCTCTTCTATAAAAGAATTGCAAATGAACAAAAACAAATTAAATTAAATAACTCAGAAGTTTGAGACAAGTGAAGTTTTAATCAATGTGATGTTGAAAATGAGTCGGAATAGTAACACTCACCTCACTTATATGTAATTGTTCAAAACATATGTTTCAAGGGCAATCGCCCTCTTCTTCAGTTGAAGTCCGACTGATGGCTGCTATTTGTGCTCTGTGGTCTATTACGGTGGAGCCATCTGGTGTTCTCAGTAGAAGTTCAAAATCATGTGGCGGTATTTCAAAATTCATCAGTTGGTCTTTTTGTTGTGTAATGAGAATATTCTCCCAAACTGTAAGTTCTGCCGGGTTGTTTACAGGTTTTAGCAATTTTATGTCATTTTGTATTTCATGATGTGATGTCCAAAAATGGTATGCTACTGCCGATTTATCTGTTTGTTTCTGTTTGATATGTCTGAAATGTTCCTTTAGCCTTGTTTCCAGTCTTCTTTTTGTTTGGCCAATGTAACATGATTTGCAGTCCTTGCAATCAATTCTGTAGATGCCTGATCTCTGGTTTGTAGGTATGGGGTCTTTAATGTCTGTTTTCAATGCATTTTTTATGTTGAATTGGTTACTTGAAGCTAAACTTATATTGTATTTCTTGAAAATTTTTTTGAATTTCCTATCTGCTGTTGGGTGATAGGTGAATTTTTTATATATCACTTTCGGTTTTTGTATGGACAAGGTGGTGATTTGTTTTAAGGTTGATTTCTCCTTATGTTTTTTAATTTTTTGGTCAATGATGTCTGGGTTAAAACCATTGGCTGATGCTATATGTCTTAGTTGGCGGTATTCTGTGTTGAGATCAGGCATCTACAGAATTGATTGCAAGGACTGCAAATCATGTTACATTGGCCAAACAAAAAGAAGACTGGAAACAAGGCTAAAGGAACATTTCAGACATATCAAACAGAAACAAACAGATAAATCGGCAGTAGCATACCATTTTTGGACATCACATCATGAAATACAAAATGACATAAAATTGCTAAAACCTGTAAACAACCCGGCAGAACTTACAGTTTGGGAGAATATTCTCATTACACAACAAAAAGACCAACTGATGAATTTTGAAATACCGCCACATGATTTTGAACTTCTACTGAGAACACCAGATGGCTCCACCGTAATAGACCACAGAGCACAAATAGCAGCCATCAGTCGGACTTCAACTGAAGAAGAGGGCGATTGCCCTTGAAACATATGTTTTGAACAATTACATATAAGTGAGGTGAGTGTTACTATTCCGACTCATTTTCAACATCACATTGAACAAAAACAAGTTTAGATCAGAATTAAAGAGATACCTTATTACTCACACCTTCTATACAGGGAGAATTTCATTCAATCAAAAGACACTGGTAATAATGTAACATTGTAAATATAATAAACTAAGAATGCATGTGTACAAGTAGGTTTTTGGAAACAGACTTGTAATTGTAAATTATGTAAAACTGACAGCTCTGAAAATTCATTGTCAGAGTTATTATTTGTAAATAAATATATTAATATGTATAAGTAAATGTAATTATTGACATTATCTACATCCTAGACTTTGGGCTTTGAGTCTAATCTTATAATAGGATCTACAAATTGCAATGTTATGTATGTATGTTGGTGCGTCTATCATGAAATGCAAAACAACAATGCCATACAAAACTGTCACTCATAATGTTCCTGTACACTTCAGTAATCTCTCAATGAATTGCTGCTAGAGTCATTTGTCTTGCCCATCACACTTGGCAGGATCTTCTATTGCATGATGAGAGAAATAGCCAGATACAACCTCACAGTTATGCTACACAACGGAATAAACTTGGCAATGCTAGAGACACTCATTCGCATGACATAAGAGATTACAACTTATTTTCCAAATCACCCTCATAAGTTTAATATGCAACTTTTTATAAGTTTTAAAATGCATGTTCAGCATTTTTATAATTATTTTTCTTCATTTTTTTCTTTTTATGAAATTTTTTATTCATTGGAATGAATTCTTAGAAATTTTAATTAAAGGATTAACTTTACGTAAGGGTGTATAAAAGGGCAGGCTAGATCTCTTAAATTGTGGACCATATTTCTCTGGTGCAGATACTGCCGCTTTTTGCTTGTTATTACAGGTCCCATTCTGCAGAAGTAGGAAGGAGCCTGGTACTGGCAGAAAACTATTTTGGATTCTTCTTTTTACAAATTCTGTATATATTTAAACTCAAATGTAACAAAATTTCATTGTATTTTGACGATGCCATAGAATCTGTATTTCTTCAGGCTTATAATAAATCTATCTGTCTATATTTCCAAGACATCATGTTTTTAATAGGGCCACGCCGTGACCGAGTGGTTAGACCACTCGCCTCTCACCTAGATGGCCCTGTTCGATCCTAAGCAACCGCATGTGAGATTTGTGGTGGACAAAGCGGCATTGGGGCGGGTTTTCTCCAGGTTTGCCGGTTTCCCCCGCCATCGCATTCCACCGGTGCTCCATCTTCATTCATGTATCATCAGTGTCACCACCTGCAGTGCCATAAGTAGTTAAAGCAGGCATTAAACACTACCAGAAAAAAAATGCCTTTAATAAACAGGTGAGCAAACTATTTGCCTAATTCTGGTTTATACATTAGTTAATTTATTTGACGTAGAGATCCTTTATAAATATTAATGATTTTAACTACTGCAATTAATCTTAAAATTAATCTTCCTGTATATATAAGTCTTTCATTAGATTCATAAGCAAATTTAATGAATCTTGTTCATGAAATATTGTTATCATCAACCAGTCCTATACTCGTCTACTGAATGAATATATTTCTTCACTGTTAATACTGCTTTGAATCCTAACAATTTTAAGCATTCTGTTAAGTAGCATATTTTAAGCACCTAAAATATGATGGAGTTTTGATGAGTCACATTTATTTATACTCACCTTCACTTTTTAAATGTTGAAAACAGAAACGTTTTCAAGGACATTTGTCCACATCTTCAGCAGCTGAGTGACTGACACTCCTTCTTCCTGCTGTGAGCAATCCTATTGCCATCTGGTGTTGGGGCGCAAAGTTTTAACACTGTGTTCAATGACAGTATTTCAAACTTTATTACATTGTAGCTGTTTTTGATGACATGTATTCTTTACCAAATGTCCAATTCTACTGGTGGCATAAGTGGTTTTAACAATTTTATATTTTGAGCAATGTTGTGGTTTTCTGTTCAAAGATGCTGTGATACCATAGATTTGTCTGTTTGCTTTAGTTTAATGTTTCTCTAATGTTCTCTCAGTTTAATTTGCAAGTTTCTTTTAATTTTGCCTATGTAGTATTTCTCAAAATCTTCACAGCTGATCTGATAGATTCCAGATAGATTTAAATTCTATTCAGAATTATATTTTTAAGCAGCTTGTTTAGCAAGTTCTTCAGTTTGAATTTGTTTTGCGGGGCTATTCTTATGTTTAATTTGTGGAAGATTCATTTAAATCTTTTGAAAGTCCAAGGGTGGTAGGTGAATTTTCTGTACATCCAGTTTGTTAGGGCCAGACTGAAAAATTCAATGTTGTAGCTGGGACTTGAATCATGGATCTCCCGGTCTCCAGCTGGTTGAAAAATAGAGTTTTATTTATGGACGCTCTTTAACTGCTATGGTTCTCATCGTCCCATTCTATACTTGGCAAGAAATAGTGCTTAATTTTGCTTATAGGCCTCTCTCTCAAGCTTGAGGTTCTTTTACGGGACCAATGGCTTTACTTCTCTTCCAAAGGAAGCCATGCTAAGGATTTTTAACACCCGAAAAAATCCATCATCCTCTGCCGGGTTTAAACCCGCGACCTAGGGCACATGAAGTTAGCATGGTAACCATTACACCACGGAGCTGGTTGGTCTAACCACTTAGCTACCATGGTAACATGCCGACAAGCATTAAATTCCTCAGCTGTCTTGCAAATTTCCAGGTAAACCACAAGGAAATCTCAAATTATTTTGAGATGACATATCCCAATAGCAACTTACACAAGTCCCGGGCTTCATAGTTTAGCCAACAATTATGGCCAATTAGTGTTAGTTTAATTGTTCTTTTACACAAGTCATGTGAAGGACAGGTGTTGGAGAACCAGACCGAAAAATTCAGTGCCAGAGTCGGGATTTGAATCAGTCCCCTGGCCTCAATTGCCTCACATATTTCCTTGTAAACCACAAGGTGATCTCATATTATTTAGAGATGACATTCCCCAATGGCCACTTACAATGTCATACATACTTTTAAGTCCTGGGCTTCATAGTTTAGCCAGTTTTTACTATTGGTGAGAAATTACCTTTTGATTGACATTCCTGCTGACATGTGGCTGTCTAGGTACGCTGTTGTCATATTTACTTGCTGTCTATCTGCAGTGCCACATGTTCCACTGCTTCCTCTAAAATCCCTTCTTCTTTCCATGTATTTTCTATTACACTTCTTATATATTGAACTAATTTTCCCCATTTCTCACTAATTACCTAATATATTCCTTTCATCATTGAGTCCTATACTTCACTAAGCTTAAAAAGTTTTATTATTTTGGCTAATGCAACTTCAACTGGTTTATAACATCTGTAAAACATTTAAAATCACAGTGTCACTCATGATGGGTAGTTCTAGGCTGAAGACAAGAGCAATGTCTGTGATATATAAAAGGTAGGAATGATTACAAATGTAAATCCTTACGGAATCACCTAGCTTTTCACAGAATGAAATCAAACAATCAGAGCAGTCATGTATGAGAACGCGCATGTAAATTTCCACTGAACCCGTAGGTGTTGTAATGCCGATGACATGGTGTCTCTGACAGTTATGTATTCTTACATTATGATTGGTCAGCAACCTGACAAGCCCCTGCCAGTAGACATCACATGCCACAAGTGTCAATCACAAGGAAATTTATCACCGACCATGGGTCAATTAGTGTTAATTTAATTGTTTTTTCCACAGAAGCCATGGGTAGTACAGGTGTCATCACAAAATAACTTCACATCTCCTTGCAGTTTACAAGGAAATATGCAAGTGAATGCTGTGTTGGCATGTTGCCATGGTAGCTCAGTGGTTAGTGAAACTGGCCAGAGACTATGTGATCCATGATTCAAATCCTGACTATGGCATTGAATTTTTTGGTCTAACTTTACCTTTCCAACTCCTGTCCTAAACATGGCTTGTGTGGAAAACAATTAATTAACAAATCCACAAGTGGTAGTAATGTTTTAATTTGTGAAATTTCCTTGAATTTTTTCTTTCTTTTTAGCAAGTTCCTTAAGAAGTGTGACTCATCAAAATTCCATCATGAAGAATACTTCCCTGTTATTAGAGCTTTGTTTCTAATCTTTAACCTAAAACATTACTTTTTAGAGCCTAAACTTCCACTATCTACTTATTATATTTACCTTATAGTCCAGATAGATGAGGAGAGGTAACCAAAACAAATGAGCATCAGTGGACCCAAATATGACGCTATTTCCTGATGCAGAGAAGCATCTTGAACCAACATGCGGAGAGAATGCATTGCTTGTGCTTGTGGCAAATCAGTTTTGTCTTGGTTTGATGACACAGGCATTTTAGCCACATGCAACAAACGAGTAATGCACAAATGTAGAAATGGCTGAAAAAAAAAAAAAAAAAATATTCTTAAGTAACCAAAAATTGTAGTTCTTCAAATGTTAATTTCCTCTTAATGTGGTAGAATAGGTATGGAATCATGTTGTGAAATATATTACACTCCAAGCAAAGTTTTAGACATTTACTGCATGAGACTATGCCCGCAACAATTAAAAGCAAATTCCATTCAATTCAAATTTATTCACCATAGATTTCATTACAGAAATATCGGCTTTACCGGTTACAACAATACAATATTACAAATACAAATAAGTAATAGACTAGCATCACAGATTAATGAAAGTAAATATACAAAGAACTGAAAGTTTAAGATGTTTCTATTTACAATGAATTATAACATCAAAGCCTGATTTAACGATTTCAAAATATGATATGAGGCTAATTCAAATATAAATGGTAATTGTTGCATATCACGGAGGAAGCAGTTCAGAGCAGGGCGGTGGAGTGGGGGGTTGAAGGTCGGTGTGTTAGGGAGGGGGAACTAGCTTTGTTAGCCGCTTCACTAGGTTCTGGCATCAGTACAGCCATGAGTGAGCAAGAGGTCCCTTTGTCTGTTGCGCAATGCATTACTATCAAGTTTTTAACCAAGGGAGGGGTTAAACCTTCAGAGATTTTAACTTATTTAAGGGTACAGTTTGGGGACACTACACTGTCGCAGAATCGAATGTTTACTTGGGCCAGACAATTTAAGGGCGGCCGAGAATTTGTGGAAAACAAAGGTCATGCTTGACAACCAAGGTCAAGACTCACAGATGATAGCATCCATGCTGTTCAAGAGCATATTGAAGGTGATTGCTGCTCCACTGTCAAAGAAATCTCATCAGAAGTTGGTGTCAGCATTGGGAGTGCTCATGCCATTAATTAGGAAAACCATCTTGGCTTTAGAAAAATTAGTGCTCGATGGGTTCCGAAGTTGTTAACCAGGCAGCAAAAACAGGCCAGGTTGGAGATCTGTGAGAGGCTTCTGGCAAGAAGGAGAGGATTTTTTGAGATGGATCGTTGCATGTGATGAGACATGGGTTAATCATTACACTCTGGAAACCAAAATGGCGACGGAAGGATGAAGCCTGCCCAGTAAAGGCCAAACAATGCCACTCAGCCGCAAAAGTCCTTGCCACTGTGTTTTTCGACTGCAGAGGAGTTTTGCTGGTTGATTTTCTTCATGATTGACATACAGTTACTGCAGCTTACTATTGCCAATTGTTAAGGTCTGTAAAAGCTGCCTACTGAAGTAAAAGTCGTCATGCCCATCAGAGATGTCATCCTTCTCCAAGACAACGCTACGCCTCACACCGGCAATTTGACAATGGACACAATGGCAGACATGCACTGGGAAACCCTTGAACACCCTCCCTATAGTCCAGACTTGTCCCCCCTAGACTATGTTTTGTTTGCACCCATGAAAGAATTGCTTGGAGGGAAACATTTCGAAAACAACGAGGACGTCGAGGAGCATGCGCACAATTGGTTGGCGACACATCCTCAAACTTTTTTTGAAGAAGGAATGTTCAAGCTTCCAAAATGTTGGCAAAAATGTGTAGAGTGTGAAGGAGGCTATGTTGAGAAATGCTGATGAAGTCAATTGTGTATATATTTAATCAATAAATATTTTTAACAAAACTACCGTTTATATTTGAATCACCCTCATACATATGGGGGGGGGAGCTTATTAAATGATTTAATGCCATTATAGTATGGACTTTTTTCATATAGGGTTCTTTTATGCTCTATAATGTAAAGCTTTAATTTACCGCTAGTATTATGGTTATGAATTTCACTATTTGTGACAAAACTATTTAATTGATTATATGTGAACATCATTTCATAAATGTTAACAGATGGAACTGTTAGAATATTTAAGTATTTGAAATAAAGTCTACAACTTGTACTGCTGGAAAGGTTTAGCATTAATCGTATTGCCCTCTTTTGTACTATGAAAATTCTGTTATAGTTTGACTTTCCGCAGAACATTATACTATACAATAAATGAGAGTGAAAGTAAACAAAGTTGGCTATTTTAAGCACGTCAAAATTCACTGATTATCTTAGAATTTATAATGCAAAACAGATCTGCCTTAGCTTTTTAGATAATACATCAATATGAATTCCCCAATCAAGATTATCAATCCAAACTTCAATAAATTTAATTTTATTTGAAAAGGTTATTAATTTGTTCTCAAAGTAAACATCAGGAATGTTTAATTTTATGTTAATTTTATGATGAAAGCCCACAGCAACACTTTTGTTCTTAATAATAAGTTTGTTGTCTTTAAACCAATTAACTACATAATCTATTATCCTCTTGATGTTAGTTTCAAGTTTTTGTTTATTATTACCAGAAACTAGAACACTTGTATCATCAGCAGTGCCTTTTTTTCATGCCTAGGCTGTGGAACGCATGAATGTTTTCTCAGCAAACTGTGTACTACACTTCAGGGTATAACTCCTGCATTACTCACAAGTATTAGTAACATATATGTAATGTGTACTAATCTAGTAATAAGTGTTGCTGAAAGTGCTGTCCATCTGTGCAAAAACATTCTTGACATCATCGGATGAAATTACCATTCACACTCATAACTTCTTCTTACGTAATGTTCATAATTTCTGTACTATAATCACACAGCAGGGTTTCAGTTTTAAAAGTTTAGTAGCTGTATAACACTCACTTGTTGTGCAACACTACCGAGAGACTTCTTAGGTGAGTGTTCAAATGTCTAGGTTTTCCTCTGTTAGAACATGCCATTTTTGCTCTTTGGTTGAGTGTTTAGTAATCCCATTCTAAATTTATTGAGCAAGCATCTCACAGTGTCTCTACCCAGAATTTTACAACCAGGAAAATGCTAATGAAATTGTCTAGATGCCTGTTTAGATGATTTAGTTTTCACGTATGCATGTGTTCAAGCATGTATTTGTTAGCAGGCATTTTTGCGGACTAATAAGAGAATAACATTCCTATGGAAATCACACAAAATACATGTAATGTTGAAACACTTCACATCAACTGAGATAGCTTAAGTTGATATACGTACCCTTGACATGTCCTGTGCCGAATCTGAGCTGTGGCATAAGACCAAGGTCACTGCCATCTTGGCTGATATGCATATAAGATAAATATTTTTTCCCAAACATATAGATCTAGAGGTGGTTCACATGCATTATTAGCTCTGTTTTTGTTTATTTTGTGGTTGAAATTTCAAAGATGTGTTGCAACTGCTGACTTGTCTGTTTTTTATGTTGTACATATGTTCAAACAGGACTTGCACTGGGTCATGAATTTTGAAATCTGCCACCAGACATTCGACAAGTACATTATGCCATCTACAAACCATAGATATGGAGAAGACAATGCCATCCACGCCAGTCGAAAAACTAGAGCTGAAGATAAAAAGCAACAGCTTTTGAAACAAGTCCTGTTTAAAAAAACAATAACTGAAGCACCAAGTGTCTACACAGTGACTCATAAATTTAATTCAATGAAGCTTCATTGTCTCTAAACGTCTACAATATTACGAGATGTGTGTATATTTGACTCTATTAACATATTGCTAGCTTTACAATGTACGCACCTTGCCAGGCCTCATATCATTGGACACAATCCTGTGGGTAAGAATGGCGAGTCCTGCAGAACGTCTAGAAACAGACACTTTAATGTTTCCACACTCCAGCATGTCGAGAAACTCTGCAAGCAGCTCCTCAAGCATTGCCAACTGTTTGGAGTTGTTTGTGACATGTCTGACAAAGCAGCAGAGAGAAGAACCAGCTGATTCAATAGCTCCCTTGTGTCTGCTTCTCAGCAGCACCTGGACCATTACTTGGCCACATCTGTTGAGAGTCACAGCGCTACACTTGGGATGAGCTGCAGCATCGCTTGCCAACTTACAACATGCCTGTCAACATAAATCTAGGTATAAAAACCTGCTCATATTGATTATATCTTACCCAAACTGAGATCTGCATGTTTTGCAATCCAATCTTTAATTCAGCTTATAAATAAGAGCATACTAAAAACAGCTTATTATGCATATTTTCATTCATTGATGACCTATGGAATAATAATTTGAGGAAACTCAGTAAATGCTAAAAAGTATTCATTATGCAAAAAAAAAAAAAAAAATAAAATAAAAAAAAAAAAAAAATAAGAATAATGGCAGGGGAAAGACGATCAACTCACTGCAAACCACTTTTCAGAACGTTTGTAATTTTACCATTAGCCTGTGAATATATTCTAGCCATATTGTCATTTGTAATAAATAAACCAGAAAAGTTTACAAAAAATACAGACATTTATAACAAAGAGACCAGACATAGGCAGGACTTACATAGACCAACAAATAATTTGCAATTATTCCAAAAATGGGCTTACTACAAAGAAATAGTTTTATTTAGTTCACTTCCCTCTTCTATAAAAGAATTGCAAATGAACAAAAACAAGTTTAGATCAGAATTAAAACGATACCTTATTACTCATACCTTCTATACAGAGGAAGATTTCATTCAATCAAAAAACACTGGTAATAATGTAACATTGCAAATATAATACACATGAATATTCTAAGAATGCAACTGTATGAGTAGACTTTTGGAAACAGATATGTAATTGAAAAGTATGCAAAAACTAACACCTCTGAAAATTCATTGTCAGAGTTATTTGTAAATAAATGTATTAATAAGTATGAAGAAATGTAATTTTTGACATGGTCTACATCCTAGAGTTTGGGCTTTGAGTCTAAGCTCATAATAAGATCTACAGAAAAAACTCTATAATAATTTATAACCTAGTCTGAGGAATATAGGGTCTATTAAAAGCTCAAAGCTGACCTAAATACATTTTTACTTTCTAACCAATTTTACTCAGTTGAATTTAATCAATATTGTGTACTTACAAATGAGTTGCTGAAAACAACAGAATATTTAAAATCCAAATAAATGCTGAATTCCATTTTTTCAAAATACCTACTCAATGCCAAAATTATGTTTTTAATCAGTTAATAGATTTTTGAAATTATTTAGTTAAGTAGTTCATTATGAACTTGTGTTATATTTACTATTTTACTTTTGTTGTATAAAAACTCTTGTTTGTAAAATGACATTATAAATCTAGGTCGTAAAGTCTGACATATGCAAATATTTTCCATTAATGTTATTAATGTGGCTGCATTTATTGTATCCATGTATTTATATATGTATGTATATATACATATATATATTTTTTTTTTTCTGTTAAACTTGAGATGTCCAATAACATTGTTTCAATTGATGAATAAAAATCATATTTTTCTATATATAACAGAAACATACTAACAAATCAGTTATACACATTAGAAACACAAGATATATGAGAGTCATCCAGAAAGTAACGAACGACTTGGCATAACTAAATAATAACAAAAGATATCATCACAATCATTTTTGAATGCATAAAATGTTCAACCAATCAAATTTTATAGGCAAATAATGCAAGTGTAAGTGATAATATTCTTCAGAAGGAAATGGTGCATAATTTACAAGTAATCACAGAAGAACCAGTATGCACAAAAGACAGGAGTAGGAGGAGTTGAAAGCAAATGTTGATAAAAGAATTCAGAAAAATCTGCATTTCAGTTTGAGTACATGACTTTTTGGGTGGCAAAGATTTCCCAACCATGAGGACCTCAAAGTGGCAATGACATCTTGGCTCATATCTTTAGCAGTGGAAGAGTATAACATCTGCATTGAAAAACCTGTACCATGTGACCATGTACATACCTTGATAACAATGATGATTAAGTTGAGAAATTGTAAAAAAGTTTTGTGTTGATAACTTTCATTATTGTTTAGTTATACCAAATTGTTTGATACTTTGTGGATGGCCCTCATATATCACAAATTCTTCAATTGAACAGAATGCCTTACCATTATAAATATTTACACAGTCCTTTTTTGAATTTATTTACACTGTTTATTGACTTTATTTTGTTAGGAAGTTTATTATACAATATAACTCCTTTATATTTTGGACTCCTTTCAAATATTCCTAGTCTAAGGTATACTGCATTAGAGTCATTCTTATGTCTGGTGTTATAGTCACGATTTTCAGAGTTAATTTTATTACAATTTCTCTTTGTATGCAGATAAGTTCTGAGAATCATTAAGCTGCAAAATGTAAGTAGTTTAAAATTAAATTTGTGAGTCGAGGAGTAGACACTTGTTGCTTCACTTATGGTTTTTTTTAAACAGGACATGTTTCAAAAGCTGTTGCTTTTATCTTCAGCTGTAGTTTTTTGACTGGAGTTATCTTCTTCGTATCTATGGCTTGTGTATGGTATAATGTACTTTTTGAATATGTCTAATGGTGGTATTTCAAAATTCATGATCCGGTGCAAGTTCTTTTTGATAAATATTTTTTCCTAAATATATAGGTCTATGGAGTGGTTCACTCTATGTTTTTGTTTATTTCGTGGTTGGAACTAAAAAAATATGCTGCAACAACCGCTAACTTGTCTGTTTATTTGTTTTTTATATTGTACATATGTCCTTTGGTCTGGATGCTGATATTTCTTTGGTTTTTCCAATGTATACTTTAATGCAGTTGTTGCAGTTTATCTGATAGATTCCTGGTTTTTCTTCTTGGGGTATTGGATCCTTTGAAAGTGCTCTTGATGAATTTCAAAGGCTACATCTGTTCTGGGGTGCTAGAATGATGTTATATTTGAGAATAATTTTTGAAATTTTTTGTAGAAAAATGGCTGTATGAAAATTTCTTAATTTTTTTTTACCTGGTATTAGAGTGGTGGCTTGCTTTATTTTCTTTTTGCTATTGTGTTTTTGAATATTTTTGTCTACTATTTGTCTAATATGAAACCATTGTTGATTGCTGTATTTACTATATGCTTGTATTCTTGATTATATTGTTCTTTGTGTAATGGAAAATTGATAATGTGACATAGTAGATGATGTGATCGTGTGATTTTGGGTTTTAACTGTTGTCCTGTTTAAGAAAACAGTAAGTGTCTACACCTTGATTCACAAATGTGCTTCACTGTCTCTAAGCTTCAACAATATTACTTCATAAATACCTTCAAGTTGAGCCAGATGCAGTTCAGGATCAGCTGATGTGCAGGAGACAGTTGGGTGTGATCTTCATCTTGGTTCTTCACTACTGACATGGACTGCGTCGACTTATCAATGATATTTTGTATTGCAGCATCCATTTCCGCAAATGATGGAGCAAACTCTGAAGCATATACATAATATGTTACACCAATAAAATAAATAACTAATTTATGTGCTGCTTTTGGTTGATGAGAGGTTAATTAACTAAAATTATACACAGCCTCTTCCTCACATAAAAAAGAATTTTTGCCCAAAAATTCAACTTCTAAAAACAAAACAAAGCATTGGTTTCATAAACAGTACTTTTAATATACTTTTATACTTAGACTCCATTGCTGAGTTGTGCTTACTCAAATTATTGTTTTAAGATGTACAGGTATCCATAAATGTAAGGGCATATTCCCTTGGACACTTCAAACAATATGTTTTAAAAGACCTATTCAACTCCTGTCCTACATGACTTGTGTGAAAAAACAATTAAATTAACACAAAAAACTTGTTATTTGTTGTAGTTTGGAGATGTCTGAATGTGATATTTGACTCTTCAAGATATTGATTTTTTTATAGTATTTAACACCCACTTTTATTACATATGGCACTGCAGGTGATAACACTGATGATACATGGAATGAAGATGGAGCACTGGTGGAATGTGATGGTGGGGGAAACCAGAGAAAAACCACTTTGTCCACCACAAATCTCACATGTGATTGCTTGGGATTGAACCCAGCCCATCTTAGTGACAGGCAAGTAGTCTAAACACTTGGCCACAGCGCAGCCTCTGATATTGATTTAAAATAAAATGTTTTGAATTTGTAAATAAGGAGTTTTAACATTAATGTTACTTTAGTTACCTGTCAATGTTTATTTCAGTTCACTTCATTGCTTATTAATTCTGCCCGAAAAATATTAAATTAATATGAATTTATGTAGAATATTCAACACAAATACCAGTAATTAAAATTATGAATGTGAATTTCTACTTTCTCTAAACGTACTATGTACATAGTGTATAGAGGAGGTATTGTATTGCACCCAAAAATTTTATACCAAGATTTCACCGGAAATACCATTTTCTAAATCCAGAAAAAACATTTTTAGAAAAAGGTCCTTGTATGTGTGTGTGTGTGTGTGTGTGTGTCTGTGGACCGCATAGCTCAGAAACTAAAAGACTGTCAAATGCCAAATATGGTATTTAAATTTATTATCTTCCGATGGATGTGACACAAAGACTTTCAAAAAAATCCCCTCACCCCAAACTACCAAATGGCTCTAATGATTTTGGTTAAAATACCATATATTAAAGTCATTCACAACACAAATAAACTGTATATTTTGAATTTTATGGGAATAGCCTCTGAAGAGCACTTTATTCTGGATGATTTTTTCAGAATTTTAAATAACGGTTAAACCATGACAGATATACAAAAACTTACTACATAAAAAAGTAGATCTTGTTAAGATACACTGTTTATGTCACATGCATTTTTGTTTTACAGTTGACCGTTTCCAAGATATTTCTTGTTATTGATTTCAATTTTAAAATAATTATACCTTTCTAGATAGAGAGTGTTCATTTTTCTTTTGTTCTACTCCTGGCCAAGCAAAGAAGCCAATTTCAATGATAATTGCATAATGATAGTTTTTAAAACATTTGACTATCACTTTAGCATAGCACATTCCTTTAGTTCCCTTCTACTTATAAGGAACTACATAATAAGAACATTCTGCTGTTTAGCATTGTGTAGAAAGAAGAATAATCTATTGTAAGAAGTTTGTTTGTAGAACAGCTAGAGAAAGTCATGTGAGTGTAAAATAATTTTCAACAGAAACTCTTGCTTTTGCTATTATCTTACCTGTGTTCTGTGTCTTGGATTCGAGCAGATGCAGTATGTAGGAGGATGCATCTTCTAACAGCGTGACAATTATATCGATGTCACTGCTGGTCATGTTGTTATGTTCAGGTCCATCACTTTGCACAGCTATTTTATTTATAGCGCAGAGTACACCACAAAGAGGAGACCCTGAAATTAGTGCACCAAGAAGATCTTGTTTACAATGTGCAAGCTGCTCTTCTGCCAACGTGATTAGTGTCACAAAAAGAGAACACACTTCACAGCTATTTACTGATTCTTGTTTAGGGTTGTCATCAAATGACTGCTGGAAATCATTTGATGCATGGAGTTTCTTGCCTTTTAATGCCTTACTTTTAGATATTTTCTTTGATACAAACTTGCGCTGTGGTAGTGAAGAAGTATGTGGCAATTGGTGACCTTCACTAGAACAACCATTCTCACTGGATGCAGTCAATGTTTCTGGCATTGGACAGTGTGGATGTATCGTATTTTGTCTATCCAAACAGACCAAGCCTTCAAATTTAGGCAAATCTTGTCCATCATCAATTTGTTCAGGCAAATCTTTTACTAGCTTAAGAGTTCTTTCAAATGTCTTAGGCTTACTTTGTAAACCAACATGAACTGTTGATTCATTTGTTCTTTTAATGATGCCAAGTCCCACCAAAAGCTTGCGTTGATTTTCAAGTGTTTTATTGTAAACAGTTTTAGCATTTCTAGTGAAACTGAATGCCTGGGCAATTATTTGAGGCTTGTATTCAGAACAGGAGGTCCAAGTTCCAACTACCTTCATCAGTTCAGCACCACTATCTGCCTCATAGAATATGGGGCTGGTGCATAGTCTGAGAGCCTGTTGCAGCACTAAGTGGTTTCTTTTTACAGTGCTAGATCTGAAATACTGAGTCAGAATCTTTGCTGCAGTTTCCCTGATATCTTCTGTTGGATCTGCAACACAGTTTAAAATCATTTCAAGACTTTTCTCTGAATCAAACTTCCAGTAGCTTTTTTCTTTTGCATACAAAATCAGCTTGTTCTCTTGATCTTTGCAAAAACACTGAAGAGTCAAGTCATATAATTTTAGAGACAGGATCTTTCTTTGATAATTTGCTCCAGGGACAAGATTAGATATTAAGAAAGCATGTATTTCATTCAAAAACTGCAATACATTGTTTATATTTGACTTTTTAGTATTTTTATTTGCATATACTTTGAGATGATGAAGGCAAGAAGCATTAATGCGTGAGACTAAACAAGACCATGATTTAAGTACAGCATATCGCAGTACAGCATTATCAGCATTTATGTTCTCTGCCAGGAAACTCTGTATGGCTGTTAGCTCTGTGTGTGTTGGCAACACTGTTGTTTTTGAAGATATGCACACAACAGCGAAGGCTTCTGCGCTGATCAGCTCATTGGAATGTTGAAGTGCATCACATGCTAACTTCAATGTTTCTGGCATCGTATCGTCATCAATCAACAATTGACCTTCCTTGCGTCCAAAATGCAACAAACAGAGAATTGAAAGTTGAAGATTATCATTGCGTTCATCGCCCAACTGCTTCATCAACTGGGTAATCAACTTTATTAGAAGCTCTGGGAATCTCTTGAGAGTGCTAGGCAGCCAATAGTGAATCATGTTTTGTGCTGCGGTGCTGAAACCATACAACATCAGTTATGCAAACATTATCTAAACTATTGTGAATAAACATAAATCAAATTAAAAGTAAACATTGAGTCGACACTAAACAACACTCACATTTAAATTTCCTGGAACACGTTTAGGAGGTTAGTTTCCTCCATTGTCAACCGGACATCAACTAATTGCTGGTGGTGATGCTGATCGATCCATTGCTTGCTCTGGTGGTGGTTCTATGTATTTGTACAATGAGTCGCCCTGGGGAATATCAAAGTTGATAACCCTATTTTTGTTTTTCCAAAAGAAAATTTTTTGCCAATTCCTGTTTTCCAGTTATGTGTTTCAATAGTTTCCGCTCTGGGTTTATATCATGGTTTTCTGTCCAAAAATGGGTAACAGCTGCTAATTTCTCTAGATATTTGTGCTTTATGCATCTGAAGTATTCCTTGGTTCTTTTTTCCAGGTTGCTCTTGGTTTTCCCAATGTAAAATTTGTTGCAACTGTTGCATTCTATTTGGTAAAGATCACTAAAGACAGCATCCCATCAAATAAAAAAATCTAGAACAAATCTTTGAAACATGTTCCGGGAAATTTAAATGTGAGTGTTGTTTAGTGTCTTTAATTGACTCAATGTTTATTTTTAATTCAATCTCAACAATACTGTCATCAACTTAAAAAAAAAAAAAAAACATAAATCATCTAAAATACAGAGTATAAGACAACCTCAAATGCAAGGTAATCCCTCTTTTTTCAGCAGGAACTTCATTTTGGAATTTAGCATTTTGTAGGGTACCTGATGGTCATTTTGGGTAAATTGGTTATTTCATTTATTAAGAAGTAATATTGATTGACAGTCTATTATAATTACTTTCACTTGATCCTGACCTATGGCATAATATTATGGGGAACTGCACTGGAAACAGTCTTCAGAATTCAGAAAAAATAATAACATAATGTCACATGCAAACTTCAAAGACTCTTGTACACCATTAGAAATATTAACAATGCCCTCAATATATCTCTTAAGAGTTGCTCACCCATGTTTATAATAATTATGACAATTTCATGGAAAAACAAAACTGACATCACTACAATATCTGGAAAAAATCTAGCATAAAATTCCCCATGTATAGACTAACATTCTATGAAAAAAAAAAAAAAAAAAAAAAAAAAAAAAAAAAAAAAAAAAAAAAAAAAAAAAAAACCCTACTATATGGGCATAAAAGTATATAACAAACTGCCACCAAAAAAAGATATAAAAACCTTAAATGTACAAGGTCTGTTCAAAAAATTCTGGAACTTTGTCCACAAAATGCTTCTAGACCTTTTACTTATTGTGCATGGTTTCCTTTGAAATACTCTCCTCCACAATTGATACACCGCTCCCAACACTGTTTCCACTTCCGGAAGCAATCTTGGTACACCTCTTTCGGGATCACGCGAAGTGCCATTTGCGAATTTTCTTTTATCTCGTCTATTGTTGCAAATCTTCATCCTTTCAATGGGGTTTTCAACTTTGGAAATAAAAAAAAGTCTGCAGGAGCCAGGTCTGGAGAGTACGGAGGATGAGGTAGCACAGTGATATCGTTTGCAGTGCAATAGTCACGCACCAACAGGGATGAATGTGCAGGTGTGTTATCGTGATGCAGGAGCCATGAATTGTCTCGTCACATTTCACATCGTTTTCTTCTCACTTTTCTCGCAGGCACCGCAACATGTCCTAATAGTATCATTGATTAACAATTTGTCCCTCTGGCATGAATTCATGATGAACTAATCCTTCAAAGTCAAAGAAAACTATCAGCATGGTTTTGACATTTGACCTGACCTGACGAGCTTTTTTGGTCTTGGAGAATCTTTGCCAACCCAATGTGAAGACTGAACCTTGGTCTCAACATCATAACCGTAGACCCGCTTCTCATCACAGTTATGATTCTCTTAAGGAACATCTCGTCCTCATTTGCACAATCAAAAGCTCTTCACAGATTGCGAGGCGATGATCTTTCTGGTCTTGACTCAAGAGCCATGGGAGGAACTTGGCGGCAACATGATGCATTCCAAGATGCTGTGTCAGGATTTCATGACATGATCCAACGGAAATGCTACATTCTTCTGCAATCTCTCGGACAATCAGTCTTCGATTGGCATGCACAATTTTGTTGGCGTTCCTGACATGAGCATCATTGGGAGACGTCGAAGGGTGTCCTGAACGAGAGTCATCTTTAACTTCCTCCCGGCCATTTTTAAACCATGTGAACCATTCGTAACACTGAGTAGGGCTTAAGCACTCGTCACCATGGGCTTCCTACACCATTTGGTGTGTCTCAGTAAAGGTTTTCTTGAGTTTCAAGCAAAATTTAATGCAGACACATTGCTCCTCTAACTCTGCCATCTCGACATTCGCAAACTGTGCAACACAACGTTCTACTCAATACAGCACTGAACGATAACTAACAGACATACAACAATGAAACTTTCAGCAGTTTTACATCAAACACAGTCATGTACAGGGATGCCAACTGCATTTCGCTCCAATATTCCATTGGCATGAAATTAAAAATGTTCTGGAACTTTTTGAACAGACCTAATATTACAAAAAGAGTTCAAGTAATATAAGTAAATAAAACATATTACTCTATACAAGAATTACTGGATGACACAATGTTGGAGATGATAGGCTAATATAAATATTATATTATTATCATAAACTGACAAATCAATGTTTCAATATATTTTAAAAATAATATCTTGTATACCACGTACATGTTAGAATTTGAGCTACTCAAGTATATTTTATGATGAGTCACCAGTTTATGAGCTTAAGCTCACAATGTAAATGTTATAAGAGAATAAACTATTCTATTCTATTCTTAAATTTCAATTGCAAATACTTCAGTTTGGAATACAGTGGTGGTGTGACCAAATGTTGCACTTTGGTGCCTCCCCAAGTATTTCAGTCTATTTTAGAACTGTGTACCAAATCAGACTACCCTTGACAATGTAAATTGTCTTGACCCCATTCTAATACGATACTTAAAGGCTTTTCAAAATATAATTTTGGTATCTTATGATTACTCCCCATATTAAATTGGGGTTGTTGACTATATTTGTAATTCTGATATGTTCTTGATTGGTAGGGTTGTACCAATTAAAATTTAAGTTCAGCCTTCCAAGCCTTGCATTACCTTTGATGTACAAAGTGTTAATGAACTATGCCAAATAATTTAAGAGATTTAGATGTGTCAGATATAAGTATTTTCATATACAAAAGCATAGTCCATGGCTAAACATAACACAGTTATAAGGCATTTAACAAATTGTTTTCAAATGCAGATAAGTTGATGTTAAATCAAAGTCAGATGAAAAACCTGACTTGGAATGTCTAAAACGAATTGATTTTCAGCAACTCGTTATTTGCATTCTCAACATTTACTGTCATAAAGTTCTCTCAAATCTTGAACAGATCACTTGATAGTGTGACACTGTCCATGGATTAACTTCCTTCTTGCATTATGTAATCTAATTTAGAGGCATTTACTTAATTATTCCTGTCGTGTAATGCCCAAAACTGATGACCTGAAGCTCATAGATTCATTTCCTGCCATGGATTTAACTTTTTTTAAGTCCATACAAAGAATTGCTGCTTGGTGAAGAGAGTTGAACTTGGAAAGAAATACGGCCTATTGTGCGAAGTTAACACCAGAAAGATACGCTCTCAAACAGCCCTTTGTGTTCTCGAATGGTATCATCAGCCAGTGGGGGACTGCAACTTTAGAAACTTATATCCTTAAACTTCAAAATTTGATCAGATTAGAGGTCTTCTATCTCAAATTACTTATTTAAGACACTTCCTTATTCTTTGAGGTAAGAGGTTAGAGCATGTTAACAGCGGGGAACACCTAGGCAATCGCAACTTAGTACTGATCTATTGCGGCCTACCACCCTCTGGGGGAAGGGATGAGAGGAGGAGAAACCACAGGCCAGCACACAGGAAACGACGGAGCTAAGCGCAGAGGCGCATGGAAGTACCTAACAGTCACTAGATGGCAGCCCTGGTGCACCTTGGAGGCTATACATATGCCAGGAGGTCTCTACAAAGGCACCTAGAATCAACCAGTGCAACCAGGGGAAAGAGAGTTTCACTCAGAGCAAGCAACCGTGTCACCTGCACTGAACTGAAAGATGAAGAAGGAAAAGGAATTGTGGTAGATACACAGCAGTCCAACATTTGCTATAGCAGCCTCAGGAAAACCGGCCATAGTGCACGGTCAACGGGGAGTGAACCCAGACCTCCCTAATGCCAGTCCAAAAGAATCACTTGAGCCACCTGACTCTGAGACACCTCCTTATTCACTGAAAATGTTTTGGCATAGTTAATTAATGTTAATGACATGTATAACTGAAAGTTTGAAATTCCAAACTAATAATGCTAGCTTTTTGAAATGTATACCACATGAGTAATATAATGTAAATAAGTTACAGTGTAAATTTCATTCATTTTGCTGTAATGGTTTGGAGGTTATGGTCAAATTTATTTATGTTTCTGTCATGTCACTAATAAAGTCCCTTGTGACAAAAAAATTAAAACTTTGGTCTAATATTTTAACCTTAAGTTCACAATACATCCACCTTTTGAAATTTCCCTAGGTTTCTCTATGTCTCCTTTGGTTAAGGCTCCAAAAATTTTAAAGTTATGAGTATGCTTTTTTTGTCATAAAATATAATCTTTAAGTTTGAAAATTAAAAACATATGCTTAAATACATCTGACAGTAAAACCTGGGTTAATTCTTATTCCTTGTACCTCTGTGAACATGTACAGCAAATTTTATTTGTATAACAGAAAAACTGCTCCGCAAGTAACATTTTACAGGAAGGAAAATGCTGAAAATATCAATAGCGAGAAAACAAGGAAAGATTTGAATGCATGGCTCACATTAAAACTCACCAGGATGGTAGGTTGGACCCTCAGCTTTTCATTTCCTCTTCTCTGCTGCTGCCTTTTCTGTCCATTTCTTCTTGCATTGCTGCTTTTCTTCTGTACAATTTAATTTTTTACTTTGTTCGATGCAAATGAATTTTTGTTGAATTAAATTTTTTTCTTGCCAAGTGCAGTAAGTTTCATCAATTATGCCTTTTTTTATATTCAGGAATATTTAAATTATTTTATAGAATTCAAATTAACAAAATTGTTTTCTTGTGATTTTTCATGAAATTTCAATCCTTAAGGGGAGTCAAAATGAGATTTTCATAATTTTTTTCCATTTTCATGTTTTAATTGCATATGAATATTTCAAATTTCCTGCACACTTTGTATAACTTTCAAAGAGATAAGCTAATTGTAAATGAATTTAAAATATTGTTGAACATAATCCTGCAAACCCTAGCAAGATGGCGGCGGCGGCAGGTATGGTTACTCGAGCCATGCATTTAAACAGTTCAAATAATAATAACCTTAATAATATACAGTCAAATGAAGTGTTGTGCACATCAAAAAGCACAAAAGGATCATGAGGAAATAAGGACAACACAGCCGATAAGGTAAATTGCGAATTATATCATCATCAAGAAAATCTGTCTACGGCACCCAACTCACCACATGATGCCGAAACAATAGCGTCTCTACATTTAGTAATAAATATCTTAAATAGAGACTTGCTGAAATCTCAAAAAGAAGCGGATGATTTCAAGAAACAAGTTCACATACTTCAGAAGGAAAATGAATATTTAAGAAAAATGATAACTGACCAGGACAGTTGTGCTACAGTTGTTAGAAATAAAGCTTCACGCCGAATGTCTATGCTACCTCGAGGCGCTAATTTCATCAGCTCCAACAGATACGAAGTACTGGATCAACAGAAAATACAGACATGGTAGCGAAAAGGAAGGATCCTGTAAACAATAATATGCCAAGCACGCAATTTAAAGATAAAAAAGTGCTTGTGGCCGGTGACTCTATATTAAAATTCTCTGGTGAAGTGTGCATGAAAAAAGGTTATAAGGTGCATTGTTTCCCGGGCATTAAGGTACGTGAACTACAAGAAAAAATGGAATGCATGAACCTTAAAGAAAACAAACCTGTGGTGGTGCTGCTGCATGCTGGCACAAATAACATTGGTTATAGGGTAAGTGCGGAAGAAATCATGGGTGATACTATGGACTTAGTCAATGCTATCAGATCCCAAGTACCAGATGTGAAAATTATAGTAAGTGGTGTCCTGCGTAGACGCAATGTCGGGATTAGAAGAACAATGAGAATTAATCGGGAGCTCAACTGGTTATGTGATGTAAAAAACTGTGTAATGTTAGACGGTAATTTTTGGTTGTGTGACGATGATTTTGGTAAAGATGGGATCCACCTGAATCGAAGAGGTTCTTTCAAGTTTGGCAACCTACTCACTGATGTAATAACTTCAGTTTTGCAGGAAAACTAGAAACTAAAGTGGTGGATGAAATAGTAAATATAAATTCAGTGCAGTCAGCAAGTTATGAGATACCTCTCTCCTGTTCAAATGACATTAATCAGATTATGCTGCAAAATATACAATGCATGAAAAATAAATTGATAGATCTCAACCTAATGTTAAACCAGGAATATACAAATGTAGATATAGTATGTATGATCGAACACTGGCTCAAAGATGATGAATGTGCATTGTATACAATTCCTAACTATTGCATGGTAAACGCATACTGTAGGTTAGATCGTAAAAATGGGGGTGTAGGTATTATTCTAAGATCTGATCTGCAATACAAAAATATTAATCATACAT
Organism: Hymenopus coronatus; assembly: GCA_030762935.1. NCBI lineage: Eukaryota > Metazoa > Arthropoda > Insecta > Mantodea > Hymenopodidae > Hymenopus > Hymenopus coronatus. Next base: position 7,255,420 of record CM060894.1, read on the forward strand.
CATATTTAAATGAAGAAATTAATTTTGAACATGTTTTATGTGAAATCATATACCCTAATTTTAAATTCCTGGTCATCTGTATATATAGATCCCCTGATGGTAATATTGATACATTCTTAGATAAGCTTGATATGATGTTGGGTATCTTACAAAATATAAAGCTTCCTATAATATTGTGTGGAGATTTTAATACAGCTTTTTTTACTTGATTACCCTCTAAGAATGAAAATCCTCATGGTTACTGACTCCTATAACCTCAAGCTACTAATACAAAATGCAACGCGTATCACTAGCTCTTCAAAAACATGCTTAGATCAGGTCTTTGCCAGCTGCAATTTTCCTTATTGTACAATCAATAACATTAATACAGGAATCTCTGATCATAACTCAATATTTGTAAGCCCGGAACTACCGGAGAAGAGTAATAAAATTTCATCTAAGGAAAACAAAACCATTTACAAGCGGGTATTTAATGAGCAAAATATAGACTGTTTTAAGCATCTTTTAAGTATAGAGTCTTGGGATACTTTAGATAATAATTGCGTTAACAAAAGAGCAGCAGATTTTTTTTAACATAATCTCCCATTATCGGGATGTAGCATTTCCATTAAAGAAAGTGAGACCCTACTCTAATTTCTCGTCTAATTGTAAAAGTTGGCTAACAAAAGGAATTATTTTATCATGTAAAAGAAAGAGGATGCTTAGGGAAGTTAATAAAATGACAGAGGATCCCAAATTTAAAGAATATTTTAAAAAGTACTGCAACACTTTATATAAAGTTGTAATTGCAGCAAAGAAATTACATAATGACAATTATATTAATAGTCAACAGAATAAGGGCAAGGCTATTTGGAACATAGTAAAAAAAGAAACTAATAGTAAACAAAAAAATGATAAAATAACATTAACTGTGAATAACAACACAATAGTAAATAAAAAAATCATCACTGACACATTTAATAATTACTTTGCAGTAGTGGCTAAGAATTTAACTAAAACCATGCCTCCACTATCTGATAATATAACCTCACCACAGATTATAAATAATTATGCCTCACTTTATTTATTTCCAACTACAGAAAAAGAAATAGAACAAACCATTAATAGTCTAAAAAATGAAAAATGTAGTGGATATGACGATATGCCTGATGCTCTCGTAAAGGAATGTGGAACTTATTTACTCAAACCATTATCAGATATCCGCAATATATCCCTTGCTACCGGCTGCTTTCCGGATGTTTTCAAAATTGCTAAAATTGTGCCCATTTATAAGAAAGGTAATAAAACCTGTGTTGAAAATTATAGACCCATTTCTTTACTCTGTGTGTTTTGCTAAAATACTCGAAAAAATAATATACAATAGATTAGTACCCTTTTTATTAAAGTACAATATAATATCTGAATCACAGTTTGGGTTTCAAAAGGGTAAGTCAATAAATTTGGCTATTTTCTCCTTTTTAGAAGAAATATTTAGTGTAAAAGACAAGGATGAACATGCCTTAGGGTTGTTTGTCGATCTATCTAAGGCATTCGACACAGTAGACCACAACATTTTATTAAATAAGCTTGAAAATTATGATATCAGAGGAGTTGCTAACAACTGGTTTAGATCATACCTTACAAATAGAGCCCATTTAGTCAAAATTGATGGTATGCAGTCAAATTTACAAATAGCTGAATGTGGCGTACCACAAGGCTCCATATTAGGGCCAGTTCTCTTCCTTATTTATATAAATGACTTACCATTACACATGACTCCCGTTAATACTGTTCTTTTTGCAGATGATGCAAACTTTGTGTTCAAAAGTCATTGTCAAAATTCGCTACAATGGACTATACATGACTCAATGTCAAAATTGTGTAACTGGTTAAATTATAATAAATTATTGTTAAATGTTAATAAATCAAGCTACTTAAATTTTGAAAAGTATCCAAACCTCACAAATCAATTCCAAATATTTGTAGAAAATAGCCCAATAAGTCACCAACATTCTACTAAATTCCTTGGTATTACAATTGACAACACATTAACATGGAAAGATCACATTCTCATTCTTAGTAATAAATTGAATCGTTTAACTTACGCAATAAGAGTGTTAAGCAAAGTTTGTAGTAAAGAGGTAATGAGAGTGGTATACTTTGGATATATACATTCAATAAGTTCATTTGGAATACTCTTTTGGGGGAACTCTACCCAATCAAATATAGTATTTAAAATACAAAAGAAAATATTAAGAATAATGAATCAGGAACCACCCCATGCTCCAAGTAAACCTATCTTTGAAGAGCTTAACATACTCCCTCTACCATGTATATATATCCTAGAAACAGTCTCCTTCATTCATAATAATATGCAATATTTTAAGAGAAACAAGGATTATCATGCCCATAATACCCGAACAGCTGAAACAATACATCTACAGTGTCATCGACTTAATAAAACTCTCAATAGTGTATCCCACAAAGGAATAATTTTATATAATAAGATACCCAAATCTTTAAAAGCTGTGCCAGGAAAATTCTTTAAATCTAAAATGTATAAATGGTTATTAAAACACAAATTTTATAGCATAAATGAATTTCTTAACCTAGATATTTAATTACTTAACTGTATTCTGTCACACCTGTATATTGTATATTTATATTTCTTGTAATAATTAGTTTGTAAGTCTTGACGAAGCCATATGTACAAATTGTATATCCTTGGTGAATAAAAAATTGAATTGAACTGAGTAGTTTTTTATAACATTCTGGTACACTCTTTTGGTAAAATGTCAATAGGTTTATAAATATTAGTGTTAGAAAAAAGGTCTTTTTTTTATTTTGATCAGAAATGTTTACTTTAGCTATTCATAGCATTGGCACTCTGCTCATGTTTCCTTCGTGTGAGAGTTTCCAAGTACTGTGAAGTTGTGTTTGTGTTTTAAAATGTAATATTTGAAAGCAATTTCCGAAGAAGTAAAATTGTCTATACAAATGCCCCATTATCTCAAAAATTAATTGAGACTAAGGGCTGAAATTTTTACCACACATTTGCAATTAAATATTCTTTATTTTAACGAAAAAGTATTTGTGTGTATGGATTAGTTATTTTTTTTAAAATTTAAAAATATTATTTCTCAATAAAATTTTAAGAGCTGTATTAAAAACTTCATAACTTTCCTCTAATCAACAGAAGAATTCTATTTTTCATCAATCAACAGTAAAGGTATTGCTGAATATACCTTGAAAAGCTTAGCTCTCTTAAATTGTTGCCAAGATAATGGGTTAAACTTTAACATTGGCAAGATATGGCATTTCAAATCCCCTTAAGGAGAATTTCCATAGCTTATGAAGAAGCCAATATTTGTCAATGATAATACAAAATCTCCCCCTGCAAGGTCAGTTATGCAGTGTACTTAAGGACTTACCCATTTTCACAGTCTGTGGAGACAAGAAGGTTTACAACAACTGTCATGAAAGTGTTCCTCCAATCTTGATACTCCATCTGATTGATACATGTCTTATATACATCACTTCCTGCCGGTACTAGGTAGCTGTTATATAAGGATGATACCAGGCCACTCACAATATCTTTAAAGTCCTTGCAGCCCTAAAACAAAGTCAAATATTTGCTGCACATATGAAATATTAGGCATAACAACATTGCAGAAAAGTACCTACTAATTGAGTTATTGATTACTCATTATTTGAGTAAAGAAATATGGATGAAAACATAATCTAAAATCATTATACTTTGAAATTAGTTCAGTTAATAATTTATAAAATAATACAGATTGAGTCGACAGACACTGTATGGCTTCACATACCTAAACTTTATTCCTGAAGGTATCACCAAGGTATTGACTGGTTGGAACTCCAGTACTCCTGTGGCTCTTCTTTCTCTGGGGTGGAGACATCTGGTGGAGGTTTTATGAGGCTTAGTAGTGAGCTAACTTCTGGAGGAATGACAAAGTTCATAAGCTAAGCACTGTGTTTTTTTATATAGATGTTTTCCCAAATATTTAACTCTGAAGTAAAACAGACCGCCTTTAACAGATGAGTCTTTTTCTCTATGTTGTGATGGTCATTCCAAAAGTGTGCTGCAACTGCAGATTTGTTCTTTACCAAAATGTTCCTTTAATGTAGTTCCATCCACAAGACCAAAACAAACATTGGAAATACATTAAAGGAACATTTCAGCAACAACAAGAACAAATAAACCAACAAATCTGCAGCAGCACTATACTTTTGGAATGATCATTACAACATAAAGAAAAAGACTCATCTGTTAAAGCCGTTCGTTTTACTTCACAATTAAATATCTAATAAAAAAACACAGTGCTTATCTTATGAACTTTGACATCTCTCCAAAAATAAACTTGCTACGAAGTCTCATAAAAGCTCCACCAGATGTCTCCACCCCAGAGGCAAGACCCACAGGAGCACCAGAATTCCAGCCAGTGACACCTTGATGATGTCCCCAACTGAAGGCGGGAATAAAGTTTAGGTATGTGAAGCCATACAGGTCTGGTCAACTCAATCTGTATTAGTTTAGAACTTATTATAGTGTTTCACAGTGTTAATTACAATTGGTTTTTCAAACTACTAGTTCAATTAAGTTTTTTAAGCCTTCAAAAACATAAAAATGTTAGAGAACACACAGCACTTATTTAAAGCTATTTACAAAGTGGCGGCTATTCACGTGAAGTTCCACTTCATTCATTTTTAGTTGTATTAAATCTGAATATAGTTGTTTAATTTGTTGTATGCTCAAGTGACCAAACAAACAGTTAGGAACATATCTCTTAGGGATGAGCGGAAACAATCTGATGTGTTCCATTCACATGAGTTCCTCTACTGTTCTGCAAACAAAAGATTATTCTTTTAATCATCATACTAATCAAGTTAAACATCACCAGAAATGGTCTTATTACTTCCTTCCTTCTAAGCAGAAGGGAATACACTAAGACATCAGTTAGAGTCACACTTTTTAAACGCTGGTCGCTATGTGAAGAATTGAACTTCGTATAGTTTTGGATTGCTAGCCTGTGACCTCGTTTGAGAAAAGTTATATAGTTTAAAACTGAAACAAGGAATATCTCAAAAACTGTCAATTCTACAATAAAAATGTATACAACATTCAACAAGATCCACATTTTTTTTGTGTAGTAGCTTTTCTCCATTTCTTATAGTTTACCAGTTATGCAAAATTCATCCACAATAAACAGGTCTTCAGAAGGTATTCCCAGAAAATTCAAGATATGCATTTTATTTGTGATGGAAGTATCTTTAATATGTGGTATTTTAATCAAAATCTTTAGAGCTATTTTGGAGAAAAACAAAAATTTCAACAAATTTTCCATGTAAAGGGTAGTTTAAGGTGGGGTAATTTTTCTGAAAATCTTCATATCACATCTTTGGAAGACCTTTTGTCAACAGGCGTCATTTCAAAAAAACTAAATCTAAATTTATTGCAAATGGCCTTGTTTATTTTGTTTTTCTATGCCTGATATACATAAATACAAATTAAAAAATTCTGCCATTAATGAGCTAAAATATAAAATTTTGTAAAAACATGATTATCGTTTTGTATCCCTCATTATTTAATATCACATTGTTTAGGAATTTGTTTCCTCATTGCACTCATTTTTGCATGTTCCTTACAATTATTTACAGTTGAACCCTCAAACATCTTTGAAAGCTTAAAAGCATGTTGACAAATTTATACTAAATAACTTAGAACACATGTATATAAAATCTAAAGGAATTAATTTAACCTTTGACTGTACCCACCTTTTTGACACCATATTTAGGAAGTAGAACATTTAGCATGTAATATTTACACTTTTGTTTCCATGAGCATTCCTGCATTGTGTATTTCATTAATTTGTTTACTGAGAACTCGTCCTGCTTTGTGGTACAGGCCTCCAATAGTAAATCAAATGTTCTTGCATTATTTTCCTTCACACCGCTGATTGGATTTTCCCAATTGCTGATGACAACAGAAAACACTGTTTCTTTTTCTGACTCGCTGAGTTGTAACTTAGCTTCCAATACGGCCCATTGCATGCCCCTCACTAGAACTTTAAATGCTGCACTAGTCAGGCTAGAGTATTTCATACAAGCCTTTTCCACTATGTTCAGCATTGTTGGCAGGAATGTGGAAGTAAAATGGCTTTCTGGTTTCAACAGCAGACATGATAGTCTACTGCTGCTCAATATGCCGTAACAAAGACAGACTTTAAACAACTCAGGGTTACGCACAGTAATGCTTGGATAATCTTTAATTGCTAGGGGTGGCTTCAAGTGCAAACAGAGGTTTAGTAAGTTAGCAGTATCAGTAAGAGCTATGCTTAAAGCAGAACAAAATGCTGTAGCTGTTAGCATTCCCCCATCTGCCGTCACAGCAGCACAACTTGCTAGACTGTGTAACAATGAACCACAAATATCCTTCAGCATTGCTTTTGTTTCTGGTGCTGCATCGCATTTCAGCTTCTGGAGGAAAGTAACAAAATACTGCAAAAGAAAATAGTTTATTGTATTAGTTTTAAATACAACCAAGTATTCAACTTGAATATACAGTGAAGCACAACTATTTTCACGATCTTATATTTATAGATTACAAAAAAAAAACTGATGTGTTTCCTTCACATGCCTTTCTCTACATGTTCTGCAAATAACTATTCTTGTGAAATTTTTTTTTTTATTTTTTTTTTTTGGTGGCTTAATGTCCTTTAACCTAGTTGGTCATATCAGACAATGAATGAAATTGGTGAAATGATGCTCAAATGATCTGGGGGTGCATGGAGCTTAAAGTAACTTGACATTCGTCTTCTCAGGACAAGGGTAAACCCTAAAAAAACCCTTATTCGGGTAATTCACCCTAAGTGAGATTCAACTCAAGACCTCTTGAATGTGAGGCAGACACGCTACCACCACACTATCCAGGTGGGCAGATTATTCTTTTATTTAAATGATACTACTCAAGATAAACATTAGCATTAATTGGTCTCATTATTTACTTCCTTATAAGCAAAAGGAAAATAAGGGAATACACTACTGTTGGTGTGAAATTTTCCTGTGATTGACACTTATGGGGTGTGATGTCTGCTGGCAGGGGCTCTGCAGGTGGCTGACCAATCATAGTGTAAGAGTATATAACCATCAGAGATGTCACGTCATCAACATTGCAAACATCTACAGGTTCAGTGGAAATTTATGCATGTATTCTCATGCATGGCTGATCTGATTGATTTCATTCTGTAAAAAATTGGGTTATGTTATACACAGTGATTCCATAAGAATTTACATTTATAATCGTTATTACCTTTTATATGTCGCAGATATTGCTCTTGTTCTCATCCTAGAACTACTTTGAGTGCACTGTGATTTCAAAATGTCTTACAACCAAGATAATGGAGTTAGGGTTACATTAACCAAAATAATAAAACTTCTACATTTAGTGAAGTACAGGACTCAATGTTGAAAGAAATAGATATGGTAACTAGTGAGAAATGGGGAAAAGAAGTTCAACATGCAAGAAGTGTGAAAATGCAAAAGAAGGAATTTTAGAGGAAGCAGAGGAACATGTGGCGCTGCAGACGGACTGCAAGTAAATGTGGCAACAGCATACCAAAACAGCCATGTGTCAGCAGGAATGTCAATCACAAGGTTACTTCTCACCAATAATAGGCTAAAGCAATAGTCAAATCTTTTAAATGCTATTGCTATGCGATTGTATTTAAAATTCAGTTCTCTTTGTATTGTTAGGAGTAAAACAAAAAGGGCCAAAAGTCTTACTTCTTATACTCTTTTATGGGTTTAATCTCTCATGAATTTTAAATTATCACCTATGATATTCATATAAGAATTATTTACTCAGATACACACTAAAGGACATTGCTAAATCTCAGTATTCTGTCAGATGTTTTCTGACAGATTTGTTTTGCTTCAATGCATTCCATCTCCATGTTGTTGATATTTTGTCAAAAAAAAAAAAGAAAAGAAAAAGTAAGAGCTGAAGCTTTGCTGATGGCATATTAACTCTAAATGTTCTCAGGCATTTAGCCAGGTAAGCATATGCATTGACTCCAATGCCTCATGTTTGTCTTTAGGGTAAACATGATTTGAAAGTTCAGATTCGTGTTTTTATAGTGTCAATCAGATGCTAGCTTTACTCAGGCACTAAATGCACAAATCCAGACTTTCAAGTTATCAGTTTACTGTGAAGACAAAGATGATGCACATCTTGGAAACGTTGGAGTCAATCCGTCTGGCTAGAAGCCTGAGAACATTTACAGTTAAAAAGCTAGAACTTTTTCTATTCAAAGATAGTACAAAGGTGGTTATCATTATTAATTGATGAATGGAATGGATTCCAATACTGTTTTTTTTTCTTTCTTTTTTTTATAGTGTTTAATGCCTGCTTTTACTACCATGGCACTGCAAACGATGACACTGGTGATACATGAAATGAAGATGGAGTATCAGTGGGATGGTGGGGGAAACTGGAGAAAACCCGCCCCTGAGCTGCTTTGTCCACCACAAATCTCAAATGCAGTCTAGGTGAGAGCCAAGTGCTTAGACCACTTGCCATGGGCAGCCTACAACAGGCAGTCTACAGAAATGTTTTGAAGCAAATAGATTGTGATGCACTGCAGTAGGTCAGATAGGCCATCATTAAGTGAGAAGATAAACTTGAAAGTGTTGCAAGCTATTGTGCAAAGTCCTAATAAGTCTATTCACAGGCTTGCTGTGGAACAGAATGATTCCCAAATATCTGTGTGGAGAATTTGACATCAAGTTAAATTTCAGCACTACATATCACATCACTTACATGGCCTACTAGAAGATGATCCTGATCATAGGCTTCAATTTTGTGAATCAATTCTGAATGAGCTTCAGTGCAGTAACAGTGATTTCTGTCGTCAAACCATTTGGAGTGACATCTGATCACGTTGACAAACATAATTGTATGTACCGTATACAGAAAATTAACTTAACCAACCTGGTGTCACTGTGGGGTGCTATATCATGTCCTGGAGTTCTCGAGCATTGGTATTTTGGAGGGAAAGTAAGGGCAAAAGTACCTAGAAATGTGTGTGTGTGTCTAATGCTCAAATTTGATAATAAAAGCATTCTTCTTCCTGCTTCCCAATATTTAGAGACTAGATCTTCTTGATTTTAGAGAATTTCACATACACTTAGGTGATTAATGTTCATTTAGTCATCCTTACCACACAAAAAGCATTGTGAGGAAGACATTAACCCAATCTTGAACAAATGTCCACTCAGACAGTCATGGCCTGTGATTAATCTGAACATTCCAATGAATGATTTTTTAGGTAGATCTGGAAGTCTTTTTAAGTTTATTTTGAAGATGCTTCCAGTTAAGTAGGTACCTGGAAATGTTAAATTTAAATGGCATGTTATTTATGGGCGCCCTTTAACTACTGTGGTTCTCAGCGTCCCATTCTAAATTGGGTGTGAAAGACCACTTGATTTTGCTCAGAGGCCTCTCTAACAGGCTTGAGGTTCTTTTATGTGCTGAAATCTATAACATGGGGCCAACAGCTTTACTTCCCTTCCAAAGGAAGCCATGCTAAAGATTTTTACACCCGAAAAAATCCATCATCCTACGCCGGGTTTTTGAACCTGCAACCTTGGGTATATGAAGTTAGCATAGTAACCACTAAATCAATGAGGGTGACCCTGGAAATGTTAACTACCTTTCGGGGTTGCAAATGAACTACAATTTCAACTCCATTTACTTTCAGCATGATGGTGCTCCAGCACATTATGCTGTAACTGTACGAAACTATCTTCAAGAGGTATTTGATGGAAGAGGTTTTGGAAGACAAGCAACAGTAGAAATGCCTCCCAGACCACCAGACCTCACTCCAAGGAATTTTTCATTTTGGAGATTAATTAAAGACATTGTCTATGCTTCAAAACTAAGCACAATCAAGACTTTAACAAACATCATGATGATCACTCATCTGTTGGTCTGTATATTAATAAAACTTTATCATGGACAACACATGTATGTAATAAAATTAGTAAGGGTATCTATTTGTTGAAATATATGGCACGTTATTTGGATAAACATAGCCTGAAATATTGATATACTATGGCATTATACATTAATTGAATTATGGGGTACAATGTGTAAAGACAATTTAAAACAATTATTAATATTACAAAAGAGGTGTATAAGAATTAGGTGTTCATTACAATTCAGGGATTTCTGTAGGGAAGTTTTTAAAACTGAAGGAATTTTAACGCAGGTCTCATTATATATTTTTAGGGTTATTATTTTAGTAAGAAGTAAATCACAAATAAAAACTAATAGCAATGTACATGGATATGACACAAGAACTAAAGGTAATATGTATAGAGATGGAAAAAGAAAGAAGTTTTTTGATAAAAATCCATTAGTAATTGGAAAAAATATTTTATAATAAATTACCAGCTGCAATTAAGCAAGAAACATGTACTTTATTCACTAAGCAGTTAAAAAGCTATTTAATTAACTGTGCCTTCTATGATATAGACAAATATTTGTAAAGATACATTTTTACTGTAAAGATTAAGTATGAATTGTTTTTTATTAGTCAATATTTGTATGTAATTTGTATTATACAACTTCTATTTATTATTTGATTTAAATATAAGCTGACAGTGCCAGATACTATTTGTAATAGTCTATTGGATGCAATAAAATACAGGATATTTAAAAAATACGGGGCATAATTTCAGGTATATATTTCCCACATGAAGACAATCAAAATAGTTCATTATAACACGTGTCCGGAAATGCTTCATTTCCGAGTTATGGCCTTTACAACATTGAAAGTCCCACCTGTAGACAATCAAAATAGTTCATGTCCAGAAATGCCTCATTTCTTTAGGCGTTAAGACTGTGCAACATGTATTCAAATCAAGCGCTGGCAGAGATACACTTCATGTACGGTAAGGCGGATGGCAATGCTGCGCTGGCTCATCCTTTGTACCAGGAGAGGTACCCACAGCGACAATGTCCAGATCGGAAGACATTTGTACGTCTCCATTCCCGTCTGTGCGAGTATGGAACATTCACCTCTCCTGGTTTGGGAAGGGGACGACCTAGATCTACAACTCCAGAAGTGCAGGAGGACATTCTGGAGGCTGTGGACAGGACTCCTTCTATCAGCACACGACGGTTAGCGTTGCAAGTCAATGTTCCTCATACGACTGTCTGGAGACTGTTGAACGAGTATCAATTGTATCCTTATCATTTGCAACGTGTACAGGCCCTGTCACCAGCAGATTACCCTGCACGAGTTAGGTTCTGTCAGTGGTTCTTGTAGCAGTGTGGTGTAAATCCGAACTTTTCTGCCGTCGTATTATTTACAGATGAAGCACAGTTCACAAGAGATGACATAACAAATTTCCACAATCAGCATGTATGGTCGCATGAAAACCCATGTGCAACTGTTGTATCTCATTACCAGGTGCGGTTCTCCCTCAACATGTGGGCCGGTATCATTGGTGATCGATTAGTTGGGCCCCATGTACTTGTAAACAGACTTACGGGGCAGGCGTACACAAACTTCCTGGAAAACACCATACCTGACGTTTTTGAAGACACTCCACTGATCAATCATCAACACATTCACTTCTTGCATGATGGTGCTCCTGCACACTTCAGTATTACGGCTCGCCGGTTCTTGGATCGAAGGTTTCCTGATCGATGGATAGGTAGAGGTGGCCCAATTGCTTGGCCTCCACGCTCACCTGATCTGAGCCCTCTCGATTTCTACTTGTGGGGTCATTTAAAATCATTGGTTTATTCGTCTCTGGTGCCGGATTTGGAATCCCTTCGGAATCCAATTGTGGCAAGTTGTGAGGACATACGCAATACTCCTGGAGTTTGGGATCGTGTTTGCAGGTCAATGAGACATCGATGTGAGGTCTGTATTCAAGCAGGAGGTGGACATTTTGAACATCTTCTGTAATGACAACAACCTGCGGAAAGAAAAACGTTCCAGTGAATTTCAATGTTGTGAAGGCCATAACTCGGAAATGAGGCATTTCCGGACACATGTTACAATGAACTAATTTGATTGTCTACATCTGGGAAATACATACCTGAAATTATGCCACGTATTTTTGAAACACCCTGTATAATTGAATTGAATCATAGATAATGCTTTTTAGATTATTGATTCAAATCCACAACTGTGTGAAGAAATATGCTTAAGTGTCTCAGACCATCTTCAGAAATATGTCAATGCAAAAGGGCCTGCCTGGGTAGTGGTGGTAGAGTATCTACCTCACATTCAGCAGGTCCCAAGTTCAAATCTCGCTTAGGGTAAGGTGTTTTTTTTTGGGGTTTTCTCTTATGCTGAGAAAACAAATGATAAGTAACTTTAAGCTCTGTGGACCCTGAGATCATTTGAGCATCATTTCACAAATTTCATTCATTGTCCGATATGACCAATCAGGTTAACAGACATTAATCTACCAAAAAAAAAAAAAAAAAAAAAAAAATGCAGAGGGAAGACAATTTGAAAAAGTGTACTATAAACAACTCCAGTAGAGGGTAGTGGCTTTTGTCCTATAAATAAGTCATATAAGTGTAAATGTAATGTATATTAACCCTATATTGCATGGTGTTGCCATTTGGCAACAAAGATGATTAATCAAAGGTTTTAGTATTTTAGTGGACTTCTTTTCTAATTTTGTATTACACTAAGCTTCAACAATAAAATTAAGGCTATTTATAACTGTTTTATATTGTAAAAATGTTAATATCTTTACAATTGAACTGTAGTGTATTTTTTAAATAATGAAGTGCAAAATCACAGTGAAATGTAACCCCATCAGCATCCAAGTGTGCCATCACACAAGTATTTTACTTGGGCCCTCCCCATCCTTTAACACAGGCACATTTGACTGCAGTTGCTGGGACTCAAACTTACAATGTTTGGTTTTGAATGGATGGCCAGTCCACTTTGTATCACACTAATAACCACGGCTATTCAAGTCGCTTCAGTTGTGGTGCCGGTGAAAGGGTATATAATCCAGTTTGCAAATTAGAGGAAGAGCGGCATATGTAACAAAATAATTCAAGTAATCAAGGTTTAAAACCAGCATAGTAGAACTAGTAATGGGTAATAACTTTTTGCCCATTTTGTATATGCAAACAAAAGAATATCAGTAATTTCATTATTTATGATGTAACATATTCCCTAATGTCAACATGCATCTAAATTACTGCTGGAGATCTTGAAAACAGTATAAGATATATGTTATTTTTAATTTTATATTTGTCTTGAATATCATCTAAAACAGGCTATCAATTTGATAACAAAGCTGTGAAATTGGGCTTCACTGTATTTCAGTAAGCACTGCAACACAATTCTAAACATATTACAGTTTAAGAAAGTAAAAATATTAAGAAAGGAAAAATAAGAAGATAGGAATAAAGAAAGAACTCAACAAAGAAAGAAAAGCTACTGAATTTCTGTTTAAGAAAGTTCCTATTATTGTATCATCGTGAAAGCATTTAATGTAGCAGATAACATATGTTAATCTGCACAATAAAGTATTTGAAGTATACTTACCCTTAAATTTTCAAAGTAAGTTGATGTTTTATCTACAAGGATCAGGTCATGTTGGCGAAAATAACTGTTAAAATTTTCCAGACATTCTAATTTGGTCAAATTTTTATTTACTTCTTGCAGTTTCAAACTCTTTTTGTCAGCCATTTTCTTTCCTTTTAAAATTGATCACTTTTACTGTTGGAGCCTCGATACATCTGAAAATATACAAAAAAATTCCAATGTACATTTAGAGTAATAGATTAACATCATTTTTAAAGGATACATTTACAATAGAGGAGTTTCACATTTAAATACAAGGTTGAAAAAGTAAGTAAGACAGCTAGATAGAGAAGGTACAGTATTCCACCCAAATGATTGATACTGAGATATCACCGGAAGTACATCTTTAGAAGGCCCCTGAATCCAAAAGTAGCATCAGTTTTAGAAAAGGTGTGTGTGTGTGTGTGTGTGTGTGTGTGTGTGTGTGTGTGTGCGAGCTTGTGTGAAAACAGCATAACTCAAAAATGAAAATTCACTTAAATACCAACTTGGTATTTAAGTTCAGTATCTTTTAGGGATGCAACACAAAGATTTTCAGAAAAATTCTCTTCCTTTTCATGGAAGATTTTTAAAAGTTTTCAATTTTCTCAAAAATGAGTAATATATATTCAAAATATTTAAATGACACATGAAATCTCTTGAATTTTCTGGAAACAGCCTCTGAAGCCCTCTTCATTCATGATACTCTTGCTAACTGGTAATCCAAGACAAACAAAAATTTACTACACAAAAAATGAGAGCTCGTTATTGTCAGATTCTTTTGACTTAAATTTCAATATTTATACTTTTCTCAAATAAGAAATTGTCACATATTTTTCTTTTTTTTTCATTCTGGCAATGCAAACAGAACAGAATTTAAAACTCAACATATGGAGACCAGGTCTTAAAAAGTTTGACTGCCTAAATTTGATTAGCCTTTTTTTCCTTATACTTTAAAGGGAGCTAAGTAATAATACCATTTTTGTTAATGTTTATCTTGATTAGCATGAAGTAGATAGAAGAATAATATTTTGTAAGAATAGTTTGTATACAAGGAGCATTTAGAAATTATTTACAATTATATACAATGATACTAGTACGCCATGCAGATGCTAGATGGCAATTGTGAACACAGTGAATACTGAAAGGACAGTGCCAAGTAGAGTAAGCCATGGACAAGATGGACTACGTGGTTTTTGTGGAAGGAAGGAGTCAAAACAGCAGACATTCATAAATGTTTAACCATGCTTCTGGCCAAGAAGCTCCTAGATCGTTGTGTTCACCAGCGAAAGGGAATCTACAAGCAAGAATGTGAGAACTGCTCATCAGTCAAAATTGCGAACTCTGAGGAACAACTGAATTGATTATGGCTGATAGGCGCCTAACCTTTGATGAATTGGAATCACAGACAGGGCTTGGCCCCACCACCCTGCACACCATTATCCATGACATTTGGGTTCCACAGGACCTGACGCAGACCCAAAAGGAGAACAGATTGGAAATGAACAATGATGATCCAGATTTTTTGGAAAAACTGCTGTTAAATATTTTAAAAAACTGCAATAGTAAAAATGAACTCTTAATTACCACGATAAAATATATATATATATATAATTACAAAACAAGATAAAAGCATATAAGAACGATTTTAACTACATGAGTTAAAATTTTCAATAAATTACCAGAGAATATTAAAAAACAGACAAAACTGAAAGCATTTAAATCTGAAGTAATGTCATACCTATTGGATCACCCGTTCTACACAATAGGTGAATTTATGATAATTTAAGTACTTTTATTTTATTTTAATTTCTATTTAATTTTTGTTTTATTTTAGTTTGTACTTTAGTTTTAAGATCTTAGTGCATCATCTGTTATGAGCATTGCTCAGTACTGTAAACGTATCTGAATAAATAAAATAAAAATAACAAAAAATCATGGTATCACTACCATATACCCGAGAAGAGATGATAATCCAATCTGTGCAATGACAGTCCCCAGCCCAAGAAATTTTGTTACTGCATCGGCAGGTAAGCAGATGATCTGCGTCTTTTGGGATACTGTTGGCACTCTTCTTATTCTTGTGGCAGTACTGTGTACTGTGACACCCTTACAAGAGTTGATGCAGGATTCTTCAGCAACAGGGAGAGCATTCAAACAGAGTGACAATCTGTGGCCACACACCAGCAGAGCCACAACGTCACTGGGGTTCATTGTTGTGCCACACTCACCACATTCACTGGATCTTGCTCCATCTTATTAACACATTGAAGCCTAGGGTTTCTTTAGTTGAAGGGCCAAGAAACCCAGGGTTTTTATGCCTACTTTGAGTTATTATTTACAGTACGTCAATCAAATCTGCCAAAAAGTATTGGGACAATCTAAATGTATGGTATTCAAGGATTTCTCAACAAGTAAGCAAATAGTCATAACTTCCGTATTAATATTTTATTTTAAATTTACAACAAATATCAAATATGAGTTTGAGAAAATGAGCATAAAGCAGCTTACACTCCATTTATTCAAAGTTCGAAAAACTCTCCCTCAGAAACAGAATTTTCCAAAGGTTCATTTGTATACTGAATTTCAGCTTCAGTTCACAGAAATCAAGGAAAATACAGCATTTTAACATTTAAGAACACAAAACGTAACAAACAGATCATCACCTTCAAGGAAACTGGCGGGACTATCCGCGAGCAACCAATATTACTAACTCTCCTAAATTTCCTAATAGTTGACTACAGCAAAGACAGATGGTAGCACAAATCAGGCAACTAAAGGATAACTGATGTATGTTCTTTGCCGCATAGCCCAAGACCGAGTTAAGGTCGTGGAATTGAATTAAAAGCATTAGAAATACCTGTCCGATCTATTCTCGGGCATGAACATTTCGCACGGCCCGAGCTATACTCGGGCTTGGGCTTCAATATGTTAAGGTTCAGCAACAATGAGGAACTGCAAGCAGCTGCCCATGAGTGGATGCGTAGTACCCCCAAACAATGCTTCCGAGATGCAATATGAAGTTGCCAAGAATGTGGCAACAGTATATTGACATCGGTGGAGAGTATATTGAGAGATTCCATGAACATTGATTTATGTTCATTAATAAATAAGATGAACAAGTGACAAACTTTAAATATTTGGGATCTCTATTCAGCAACGATGGAAGAATAGATGACGTGAACAATAGAATTACTACAACTGGAAGATTGTCTATGCTTTAAATAAGAACTTCATAAGCAAGAAAGATATCTCAAAGAATACTAAATTAATGATATACAAAACAACTTATGGGTGCAAATCTTGGCCATTAACATCTAAGTACAAACAAATGAAATGAGATACTTGAGAACAGCAGAAGATAAAATTAAAAGAATAGCATTAGAAATCAGACAATAAGAACAAATTTGAAAATTCAACCTTTACAACAACAAATAGAAAATAAGCAATTGAGATTTTTGACCACATTCAATGCATGGGTGAGGAGAGGATCCCAAAACAGGTTTGGCAAGCAAGAGTGGAGGGAAAGGTCTAGATGTTCATGGGAAGGTTGGATTGAAGAGATTTTGAAGGGAAAAAGATTGGATATGAATGGAGCAAAGAAGTTTGCAAGGAACCATGTGAAATAGAAGGCTCTTTTGAAAACCTCCACACAGGAAGGTACAAGAAGATCAACTAAGTAAGTAAGGTACAAAAAACTACTATTGTAAATCATTTTTAACACTCCTGGTAGAATGTAGTTTCTGGGCTTGTAAGCCATGGTAAAGTAGATGAAGTTTCACCTGTGACTCTGCTGGACATCTTCAGAGGATAATGACTAGAGCCTGGGTGTTAGGCAAAATACTTTTTTTAACCGGAGAGTATATATGAAAGAATTATTAGGGATAAGCATGTTTCCATACATTTGGGGACAATAGGTGCAATTTTTAGTTTGCCTTTTTTGCCTATTTTAGCCTCCCATTGCCTATTTTAAAGTTAATCGCCTTTTTTAGCTTGTTATTGAATATTTTCTTTATTTTTAATGCATTTAAAAAAAGCTTGTATGGATTATACCAAAAAACAAAAAATAGTTGTTGTACAAATTAAAAATATGTATTCACCTTACACAGATATTTGCTGAGAATCTTATTCTCCAGCAATTTATATTTCCAAGAAGTGTTTGAACAGTATAACAGGTTACTTCAGAGTTTACCAGTGAAAAAAAGGCTTACGTGGAGGGTGTAGAAAGGAATGCATGTTTGCCAGTGTCTTTTGTAAGATTTGTATTATTCGCCCGATGGTCAACTCATCCCTTTTCAAGCTCTGCAAAGTTACCTTTTTCTCCAGATCCCGTTATTGCATACTTCGAACTAATTTCTTTTTGAGACAGTCACAGTTGAGTTTCCCAATCTCTGAAAGAACGTAGACACATTCAGGCCTCAGCAAGTAGAATCTTTAGTTTGAGACTGAACTTGTATTAAACAACTCCATCTGCAATTTTCGTGATTATTGCAATATTTATCATGCTGAAAGTGAATATAGAGTTAAATAGTAAACTGTGTGGTTATGTCCGCGAATTCGGCTCAGATATGCTATCTACCGATGGTACTGTTCTGATGTGCAAAGTTTGTGGAAAAACTATTAACCATGAGAAAAGGTATTTTATACTTCAACAGCGAAGCATAAGACTGGAATTACTAAAATGGGTGTGCAGAAGAAGGAAGCTCTATTTAATATCAACATTGATTGCAACAACTAGTAAAATTTCTCAGTTTTCTTTGGATCAGCGCAAGACTTTTTCCAGCATGAAAAACCTTCTCTCTGACAGGCAGCTCAGTGTGTCATTTGACAACTTAAAAAAACATCTTGTTGTGGCATGTACCAAGAAAAGTGAGTACATATCAGATAGTTTATTAAGTATTTGTCTATTTTTGTCTGTTTCTGTGATTAATAAATGCCTATTTTTACTATTTTTAGTGCCTATATGCCTCCTAATTTAACCAAAATAAATGCCCAAACATGCGGGCTCTAATAATGACTTTTTCTGGTTTACAACTAGAAAAGTGCTTTGTGCATGCATCGTCTGGTATACTTGTGGTGGACCTAGGTGTTGTTGCTGGGCACTTGCCCTTGCCAGGGTTTAAAGTTGAGTTGCTGTGCTCTGCTAGTGTCTTGGTGACCACTCCCATAGGGAGGGGAGAGTATTTGCATTCAGTTTTAAAGCCTTTGCTACTTGGGGTGCCCACAAGCCATACAGGGAACCCAGAAGTGCCTGCAGCAGTGTTCAGTAGGTACGTAATCTCCCTGAGATCTGACACGGGCATTTTTGTGATGGGCCAATGTGGTGTAGAAATTTTGAGCCCGGTGCCTAATCACATCCTCCACATATGGGAGAGCCAAAGTTTCATGCAGTAGCTTCATTTTGAACTAATGGCATACACAGTAGATGGACCAAAGTCCTTTATTCTGAATCCCAGTAATTAGAGAAGCCAGGAGTCTGGTGCTATGTTCCACAGACATTGAGCTTCAGTCATATTAGTGCCTTGAAAACAGACATAACTTTAAGTGAATCAGAACAGAGTATAAGACAGCCACCACCCCCTAGCTAACCCTGTGTATTGGCTTATTCTAAAATACATATATACACACACGGGTGGACCATTTAACTTGAGACTGTAGAATATCCCCAAAACTTAGCATTGTAGAAACAAACATCTTGAATAAAAGTTGCTTGATATAATGGGGGAAAGTAAATGCCATTTATTGTGTTTTAATTGGAGAAGATTTGGATGCTAACTTGAGGGCCAAGGTATGTTTCTTAAAAGGGAACCAACCTTTTTTATTTTTTTCCCCTTATTCCTCAAAACAACTTTTGTTTAAACCATTTTCTTGTACAGGGTTCTTTTACTGGTTTAGACAATTAAACATTGATGAAAGGCAGATGCATTGTACAGTATTATACCTCAGTGTAATAAATGTTCAAAATGATGCCCTTCTACCTCAATACATTTTCCAACTCTGTGAATAAACGATTGCCGTATCTGTAAAAGCATGTCTCTTCCAATACTGGCACAAGCATTTTGTATGCACGCCTTCATGTTGTCTGGAAAGATAAGTAGACTACTCTACAAATATGGCATCACAACCATCCATAAGCCACCGCTTAGCAGGACCATGCCTTAAAAATCTGATGTGTACCATTCACATGACTTTCTCCATATCCCTGCAACAAATAATTCTTAAAAAGCTTATACTTCTATTTACTTTATGCTACAAATTAGCAGAAATAGTCTTATTACTCGCATCCTTGTAATTACAAGCGAAATAAGGGACAACCATAGGTTAAAGTGATAGTCAAAAGCTGGTTGCTATGTCAATGAAGTTCCTTTGTTTATATGGATAGGAGTTGACAAGTTCCAGTATGAGAAAAGTATACGTTTTTCATAGCAGAAACCAAAAATAAGGAATGTCACAAAAACGATGAACTCCACAAAAAAAATGTATATAACATAAATTGTGTGTTTTAATGTGCTCTACATTTTTTGTGCAGAAAGTTTTTTTTCCATCTCTTACGGTTTAGCAGTTATTCAAAATTTAGTAAAATTCATCCAGAATAAACTACTCTTCAGAGGCTATTCCCAGAAAATTCAAGATATACATTTCATTTGTCAGGTAAATATGTTTAATATCCGAAATTTTAATCAAAATCGTTAGAGCCATTTTTGAGAAAATAAAAATTTTCGAAAAAAGTTCCATGTAAAGGGTAGTTGGGGGTGGGGGGATTTTTCTCAAAATCTTCGTGTCGCATCCCTGGAAGATACTAAACTTAAGTACCAAGTTTGGTATTTTAACGACTTTTCGTTTTTGAGTTATCGTGTTCACAGACACACGGACACACACACACATGGACCTTTTTGTGAAAATGCTTTTTTTGGATATTGGGGACCCTAAAACATATATTTCCGGTGAAATCTTGGTATCAAATTTTTGGTGGAGTGCAATACTTTCTCTATACACTATGTACATAGTGCATATGGAGAAAATAAAAATCTGATGTGTTACATTCACATGACTTTCTGCTCTGCAAATAAACTATTCTTTTAAAAGCTTATTCTTCTATTTCATGCTAATTAAGATAAAAATTATCAGAAACTGTCTTATTACTTGCTTCCTTGTAAGTAGAAGGGAAATAAGGGAATACACTGGGCTAAAGCAATAGTCAAATCTTTTAAAACCGTTGCTATGTGATACAATTGAAATTCAGTTCTCTTTGCATGGCCAGGACTAAAACAAAAAATATGAAATGTACAACTTCCTGTTTGAGAAAAGTTTAAATATTTTCAAATTGAAACCAATAGGAACCTTGGAATATCTTGGAAAAGGTTCACCCTTAAAAATATATCTTTAATATATGGTATTTTGATCAAAATCATTAAAGCTATTTTTGAGAATATCAAAAACGTTGAAAAACTTTCCATGTAAAGAGTGGGAGAATTTTCTTGAAAATCTTCTTGTCGCAGCCTTGGAAGATACTGAACTTAAATACCAATTTGGTATTTGTTTTTGAGTTATGCGCACAACCGGAGCCTTTTCTCTATAGCTATTTTTTTTTAAATACCTTCTCTACCTGCTATGTACATAGCATCTGGTAGGAAAAGTCTTACTTTGTATGTATTAGAATTGCTATGCTTTATAAGAAACAACAAAAACAATACTGTATATAAATATACCACTAGAAACATTAACAAAATACATTTATAGGTTACCAGAAAAACAATAAAGGTTATCATAATGCTGCATAAGGATATACTTATAGACACCTAACTATAAGTAAAATAATTAACTGTAATAATATAAAGTTTAGAAAATATCTAAAAACAATTGATATGTGAACAACTTTGTTATAGGATGCAGGAGCTTTTATTTTCTCTAGGTAGTTAGAATATTGCTATTGTATGTCACATTTTATACAACTGAGAGAGGCAGTTCCCACTACTGTGAGCGCATGCATCTGAGATCTGGTACGCTTGTGGTGAGCCTGCCCTTGTTAGGGTTTAATCACAGGAATATTAGGATGGTTTTAGGTCTGGAGTTGTGGGTTTATAAAGAAGGTGTTAAGGAGGTAGGTAGCACTACAGTGTAAGTCGCCCTCCATGGTGTAATGGTTACCATGCTAACTTCATATACCCAGGTTGCGAGTTCAAACTCGGCAGAGGACGATGGAATTTTTTTGGATGTAAAAATCCTTAGCATGGCTTCCTTCAGAAGGGAAGTAAAGCCGTTGGTCTCATGTCATAGATTTACGGCACGTAAAAGAACCTCAAGCCTGATAGAGAGGTCTCTGAGCAAAATTAAGCAGTCTTTCATGCCCAATTTAGAATGGGATGCTGAGAACCACAGTAGTTAAAGAGTGTCCATAAATAACACGCCATTTTATTTCATTTTTACTACAGTGTAAGCTTATCAACAGTTGCTTTCCTAGGAGCAGCATTCTTACCACTGCTCTACTGGTTCTAAACATTTGTTGATATGATTTTTTTAATAGTATTTAATGCCCGCTTTTACTTCATAGGTACCACAGGGGATGATACATGGAATGAAGATACATCACTGATGGAATGCAATGGCGAAGGAAACTAGAGAACCCAGCATCGCTTTGTCCACCACAAATCCTATATGTGAGGTTGGGAGCAAACTCGGGCCGCCTTGGTGAGAGTCTAGTGGTGTAACCACTCAACCACTCAATTGTGTACGTTGGGTTTAAATTGTTTTATTTTCCTCAAACACACACATTCACTCTCACATACATACTTCCAGACTCTGTGGGGGATAGGGAATAATTCTGGTTAAAGAGATTCCCTGCCCCAGCCGGGAATCGAACCCAGGACATCCTGGTGAGAAGTCAGCTCGTTGACCACTTGACCATGGAGGCAGTCTGTTTCTCCTTTTGCATTGTGTTTTGTGATTATGAAAGCTAGAATGCAACAGCTTCCAGCTGAAGAGAGGAGTCAGACAAGGAGACCCTGTATCATCCATTTTCTTTATTACTCTGCTAGAAGACATCTTCCAGAAAATGAGTGTGAACTGGGGAATTCAGATATTTGGACAGAAACTCTGCGACCTAAGTTTTGTAGATGACATCATTCAGTTAGCAACTTTCGTGGAGGAATTAAATTGAGGAATATAAGAATTAGCCCCAGAGCAAGAAAGCTGGACTGGAACTAAAAAAAAAACAGCACCAAAGAAATTATCCAAATAAGCAACAGAGAACTAGAATACATCACTGAATACACCTACCTAGGACAAATAGAGACATTCAACCACGCTACCTGCAAAGAAGTCCAACGACACATTTCGGCAGCATGGTCAAAATTTCGGAGCCTGAACTTTATCCTCGCAAGCAAAGAATACAGTACAGCTGCATCCTTCCTCTAGACGGGCACACAAGGTGACAGCCTGAGATCCAAGAACCGTCAGAAAAAAAGATGGGCAGATGATCTTAAACTTCACTTTGGACACAAATGGATGACAGTGGACGAGGATCGCAGAGAATGGAGACTACTGATGGAGGTAGCATCAAAAGAAGAGGAGCTTCCCTGAACTGGCTACGTGGGATTGTCAGAACAGTCAGCTTGCCAGTCAAGAGGCCCTTTCCCTATAGGCATTCTACTGGCTAATTCTAAAGCCCTAAGCAACAACAGTAATATATATTTATTAAAGTATCACAGGAAATAAAATTAGTGTGCTGCTGTATCTGTTGAAACAAAACAGAATAACTTCCTTTAGTATGAAAATTCACAGTGTATTGTTGAAGACAGCCATTATGATATATACCTATCTCTTTCTTAACCCTCAGGAAACGCCAAGCCAGATATACAGCGACACTACAATAGAGAAGATATTATTTCACCCAAAAATTCTATACTGGGATTTTCAACATAATAATAATAATAATAATTTCATCCTCTACATGATTTGAGGATCTGTGTGTGTGAGTGTGTGTGCATGAGCATGTACAAAGATTTTCACTCTGCCAACTACCCTTTAGATGCAATGTCTTTTTTAAATATTTGATTTACTTAGAAATGATTAATAATTTTGATTAAAATGTCATATATTAAAATGTTTATATCACAAATAAAATGTATATCTGGAATTTTCTGGAAATAGCCTGTGAAGTGCACTTTATTCCAAAGGAATTTGATATGATCTTGTACATTTCGTATATGTTAAGTGATAGACAAAAACATACTACATAAAAAATGAAGGGCCCTTTATAACATACCATTTATTTGAAATAAACTTTTTATGCCACTAGCCATTTAACCGATATCCATCACTAAGGTTTGAATTGTTTAACACTTTCATTGTGTTAAAGTCCTTTCAAAATTCAATTGTTTTTCATAATTGCATTGAAAGAGTATGGAATGTTAAAACCAGCACATAGTATCCAGTTCTCAAACATTTGAACTATCACTATTCTCTTTATATCTATAATAAAATATATAATTAGCTATTACTGCAAAGGTTTATCTTCATTAAAATGAATTAGAAAAATAAACTTTTGGAAGAATAGTATGTATAGGATACATTAGGTTAAAGTGATAGTCAAATCGTTTAAGAGCTAGTCACTATGTGATGGTATTAAAATTCCATTCTTTTTGCATGACCAGAGGGAAAATGAATAACGACTTCCCATTTGAGGAACTATAAATAATAAGAAATTGTAATAAAAGTGTCCAAAATCTCAGATAAGATTGATTACCTGAAGGAAAAAAAAAAAAAAAAAAGAAGATTTACATTTTTTGTGAAGTAAGTTTTTCTCTATATCTTATGGTTTCCCAGTTGTACAAAAGTCATTCAGAATGGAGGCTGTTCCCAAAAGTTCAACATATCATTTGTCATGAAACATACAGTGCTTTAATCAAAGTCATTAAGAGTCAATTTTGAGAAATGAAAAAATCTGTGTATCACATCATTGGAAGATGCAAAACTTAAATATCATGTTTGGTATTTAACCAACTTGTTCATTTTCGGTATGCATGCACACACATATACATCATTTTTGGATGCATTTTTCTGTTGAAATCTTGACATCAAATTTTTGGGTGGAATACAATAATTTCCCTATTTATTATCCATAGTAGAGAAAGTAAAAAGGTACAACTTAAAGCTTTTGGTGATTGAATGACTCATCATTTGATACTTCCAAACTCCTTGTTTTTTTTTTTTTTTTGTATTTATTTCAGCTTAAAACATAAGTTTGTACAAATGAGTGATTTAGAGGCATTTGTCGAGGTATTGTTAGAGGTGCATACAAGATCCTTGTATATTCTATGCCTTCTTACTGCTCCTTGTAGATCTTCGGTAGTCCTCTGGACAGCATGTGATGGAATGTGAGGTCTGTAACAAAGAAATAAACATTCTTCAGACATCACAATACACACAATAAACAAACATTCATATAATACAATTTTCTAGCATGCAAGATAAATACACAGTTAAATTTAATAAAACAGATTAATATGTGCCAGCTACAAGCTCAGAAGCTGCAAAAGAAGATAATTTTAATGTGAATATTTCTCATACAATTATGTGAAAGAAGTTAAACTGGAAGCTATGTACATTTTTATTGTTTACCAGTTATACAACAGCCATCCAGAATAAAGAAATCTTCAGAGAATATTCCCAGGAAGTTTAAGATATACATTTTATCTGCCATGTATATATCTTTAATAATCAGTATTTTTATCAAAATCGTTAAGCCATTTTTGAAACATCAAAAACTTCTGAATTTTTTCCATACAAGAGGTACCCATTTTGGAATGAGGGAATTTTCTAGCAAAAAGCTTATGTTGCATCTTTGGAAGATGCTGAACTTAAATATCAAGCTTGGTATTTAACTCACTTTTTGTTTTTGAGTTATTGTGTTCACACAAACACACATAGACCTTTTTCTAAAAGTGCTTTTCTTGGACTCCAGGAACCTCTAAACATATATTTCTGGTGAAAACTCAAATTTTTGGGTTGAATACAATACCTTCTCTACCCACTATGTATACAGTACATGTAGAGAAAGAAAATTCAGAAAGAACAAACAGGATAATTAAATAAAATATGCAACATTCATGTGAGTTTCCGTTACCTGCTCGGTAACAAACTTTTCTAACAAATTATTTATGACTTCTTCTCGGGACATCAGCCAGGTAAGTGTTGGATTAATTTCCAAGCTTTCAACAATGTACTCTGTCACCATCATCAGGGAACTAGAGAGAAGTTGCTCTGGCAGTGGTATTATACCTGGAGGGGAATGCTGAAGGACTGCCTCGCAGGCCCTCATTGGTCGGCACTGGCCAATGGGGATTGAGGAGGATCAGACAAGCAGTTATGAATTATAGGTCGCCATGTTTTGCTTATTTGCAGACCTTTTGTCTTTGTTAAAATTATTTTTATTTACTTTTATGTATATTGCTTCTTTCATCAATCGGTCTGTAGGTTTTTCTATTATTTTGGTGGATGAAAAATTGATCTTATGGCTAGTATCATAAGTATGTTGAGGCACCGCAGATTTTTCTGGATAGCCCAACCTGATGCAGTATTGGTGTTCTTTGATGCGCTCTTCCAGTCAAAGGACACCAATCCTGAAAAATCTGCGGTGGCACAACCAGCCATCTCACCACTGAAGCGATTGTGAAAATTGGATGGGAAGTCTTGCCCCTCATCCCCCATACAGCTCTGACCTAACACCATCAGACCGTTTGGGTTGCTAAAGGAAGCTCATTGTGGGATTTACTTTGAAGATGCAGAGGCCATGAAAACATCTGTGCATCAATGGCTTCGGAAGCAAGACCGTACATTTTAGCACATTGGAATACATGCCCCTGTTAAGATGTGGACCAAAACTGTGGAAAAGGATGGTGATTTCATTGAAAAGTGACAATTTAATTCTCAATGTTGTGGCTTTCATGCTGTGTAATCAAAGTTTAGTTTTCTTACAAATTAAAAGAGAAAAACAATAGTTATTGACTGACCCTTATACAGGCCTCCAGATTGTATTCGCCATGGCACC
The DNA here is from genome assembly GCA_030762935.1 of Hymenopus coronatus. Classification (NCBI taxonomy): domain Eukaryota; kingdom Metazoa; phylum Arthropoda; class Insecta; order Mantodea; family Hymenopodidae; genus Hymenopus; species Hymenopus coronatus. Next base: position 7,282,075 of record CM060894.1, read on the forward strand.
ATCAAACACATAGTATTGTTGGTTACTGCAACTGATTTTGCCTCTTATGAACTGAGAGCAATCTGAACATTTATTTTGATTTTTTGGACGTCCCAAAGTTTATATTATCAATTAATCACATTAAATGAATATTAGTAAGTAAATTATGGTTTTAATAGTTTTTGCAGTTTTGGGGGAAGTACATTAAATCAAATAATTTCTTTAATTCCTTATTTTAACAGTAGGTGGTGCAGGATGGAGGTGCTCCTCTTGCTTCAGGCAACTCCACATGCAGGACAATGCCTGAGCAGATGTTGCATGGGATGTACAAGCCTTCTTCAAAGACGAGGTGACCTCTGCTTTCTTGGCCTCCACACTCGCCTGTTGAACATGTCTGGGATATGTGAAATAATTGTTTCTTCCACATCTGCTGTGTGTAAAACACGATCTGAAAGTGTAGAGTCAGACTGAAAAATTCAATGTGATAGCTGAGATTTGATCCCTGGATCTCCCGGTCTCTGTCCAGTTGCTCTAAGCACTAATCTACCATGGCAACATGCTGATACAGCATTAACTTCAAGTGACTTGTATTTTTCCCAGTAAACCACACAAGGAGATCTCAAATTATTTTGAGCCTGTCTCGGTAGAATGAGGTTAGTGTGTCTGCCTCACAGTCAAGAGGTCACAAGTTCTAATCTTGCTTAGGGTGAGTTCCCAGGATTTTCCCTTATCCTCACAGGAGGAATTCAAGTAACTTTAAGCTCCATGGCCCCTGCGTTCATTTGAGTGTCATTTCATCAATTTTATTAATTACCTGATGGGTCAACCAGGCTAAATGACGTTAACTACATAAAAAAAAAAATAAAAAAAAATTGAGATCGCTTTGTGGATTATCAGGAAAAATGTGTCAGTTGGAGAATTTAATGTCATGCCAGCATATTGTTATGGTAGCTCAGTGGTTAGAGACAACTGGACTAGAAGTTCCATGCTATGAATTCTTCAGTCTAACTCTACCTTTCCATATATGAGTCTTGGTATTTAAGCGTGGTATCTTTGAAGGATGCGATACAAAGATTTTCAAGAAAGTCTCCCCACCCCAAACTAACGTTTACATGGAAAAATTGCTGAAAATTTTGATTTTCTTAAAAATGACTCTAATGATTTTGATTAAAATACTTTATATTAAAGCTATTTACATCATAAATAAAATGTATATCTTGAATTTTCTGGGAATAGCTTCTGAAGACCTGTTCATTCTGGAGGAATTTTGCTGAATTTTACATTACTGGTAAACCGTAGGAAATAGACAAAAATGTACTGTAAAAGAGTTGTAGATCTCGTTAAAATATACAATTTGTGTCATATATGTTTTTGTTGTAGAGTTGGCATTTCAGAGATATTCCTTCTTATTGGTTTCAAGCATCAGTCTGTCCAGCACCTTGGCATGAATACCGTTCCACATGACACCTAGCAGCAAAATAGATTAAGTAATGCCACCAGTTCTTAGCAAATCACAGGGGAAAATAATATGTGATAAGATGAAGGAAGCTATCGGTGGAGAGAATCCCTATTAAACTCGAGTCGTACAGAAACCAGTAGTGGAAATAGAGTTCGGTCCATGGAATATAAGCTGAATTACAATGTTTTCTATTGAGTTAATGTGTTTCTTTCTCAACACATCATAAAGAAAAGTTCAGAATATCGAAAAAGCTAATTTAGACGACCTTAATGAGAGCTTTATTTGCCATACAGTGAATGACTTTTCTATTAAAAAAAAAAGAAAGGCAAACACTTGAAAATATCCAGGCTAAATTGAAAGCATCTTATGGTTTCTATGACAGCATTAACACATACTGAAAGATTCTGCATACTACAGTTAATAATTTTAGTGCACAGTTAGTACATATTTTTGAAATTCTAGAGCACATTTTAAAGATTTGGCCATCACAAACTGATGTCTACTAATAACTAATACATGTGTGTTTGTTGTGTTATTCTTGTTCTTCTGTGCTATCTTCGTGTGTTACGTAACACATGTGACTGTCCTTGAAGACTCCACCTCTTCCTCCCACTTCTTGTACTGCACAACTACACTGCTCTCATCTATTTGCACGAGCAGTACTTCATGCTAATTGAGGTAAATGTGAGCAGAAGCAGTTTTACAATCTATTACTTTGTAAATACAAGATAAATAAGAGAATGCATTAGACAAAGCAATAGGAAAAGCTTTTAAAAGCTGGTTGTTATGGCACTGAAATGCCATTATTTTTGCAGGGTTAGGAGTAAAAAAGAAAAGAAAAGTTAATAATTGCTTCACATTTGAAAAAAGTACAAAGTGTTGGACAATTTAAACAAATGACAAGGAATATTTTTGAAATGATTAACTCCTCAAAATAAAAAATCTTATGTGTTCTATTCGCATGACTTTTCTCTACATGTCTACAGTAAATTATTGTTAAAAAGCTTATTCTTCTATTTATTTAATGCTAATCGTGAAAAAATCAGCAGAAATTAACAAGCAGAAGGGGAAATAAGTGAGTAGCATAGGGTAAATTATTAGTCAAAAGCTGGTTGCTATATGACTGAAGTTCCTTTATTTTCATGGACAGGAGTTGACAAATTTTCGTATGAGAAAAGTATAAGTTTTTTAAAGGTGAAATCAATATCAAGAAATATCTTGAAAATGATCCACTTCACAAAAAAGTGTATACAACATAAATTGTGTGTTTTAAGGTGCTCTACATTTTCTGTTATGTATGTTTTTGGCTGTGTCTTATGGTTTACCTGTTATACAAAATTCTGTAAAATTCATCCAGAATAAAGTAAGTCTTCAGAGGCTATTCCCATAAAATTCAAGATATATATTTTATTATCATGTAAATATCTTAGATATAAGAGGTTTTAATCAAAATTGTTAGAGCCATTTTTCAGAAAATCAAAGCTTTCAACATTTTTTCCACGTAGTGGAGGTGGGAGGATTTTCTTGAAAATCTTTGTGTCGCATCCTTGGAAGATACTGAACTTAAATACCAAGTTTGGTATTAGCAGTGTTTTTGGTGTTGAGGTATGCTGCCCACAGACACACACATACACATGGACATTTTTCTAAAAATGCTCTTTTGAATTCAGGGGTCTCAAAACATGTATTTCCCGTGATATCTTAGTATCAAATTTTTGGGTGCAATACAATACCTTCTCTATACACTATGTACATAATATGTGTAGAGAAAGTAAAAATTGTTGTGACATATGTGTTTTAACAAGTACTACATTTTTTGTGCAGTATGTTTTTGTCTGTCTTATGGTTTACTAGTTATGCCAAAGCCATCCAGAATGAAGAGTGAGTGAGTGAGTAGTGTTTAAGGGCCCGTCGACAACTAGGTCATTTGGGCCCGAAGTTAAGAAAAGGAAAAACACATTAAAAACAAATCTAGAGAAGAAAAGTTAAAATGTGCTAAAAACCCTTACACAGGCACACACGAGAAAAGGCCCGGGTGATAAAACCAAGGCTAAAAGGTTAAAAAACTAAAAACACACACACAAAAAGTGGTCCCATATGGTAAAAGTCAGAGTCTAAAAAGTTAAAAAGGCTAAAATTGCACACACGCATGTAACAGGTCAGATGTCTTTGCTGAGGCCAATAGAGGCAACAAAGCGTAGCACCATATCGACGGAATTGGCGTCGTCGCATAAAATGGCAGGTAAGGAGGTACCCAGGCCGATGGATTGCCGTTCACGATGAAATTTCGGACAATCAAGCAACACATGTGCCACAGACAGACGAACATCGCAGGTCTGACATATAGGAGCTGGCTCAGCGCGTAGAAGGTAGCCATGTGTTAGCCGCGTGTGACCGATACGCGGACGCGTAAGGATAACCTCGCGTCGCCGGTTTGGATGGCAAGATGTGAGCCATGGCTGTACCGTGTCTTTGAGTGTGCGAAGCTGTGTACCTGCTAAGTTTTGCCAAGATTGCTGCCAAGCTAAAAGAAGAGACCTGCGAAAATAACGTGAAGCATCCCCTGAGGGCACAGCCACTTCCGAATAATCCTGCAAGGAGCAGGCAGCCTTGGCAGACCTATCCGCTACCTCATTACCTGCAATACCGACATGACCTGGAACCCACGTGAAGATGAACTGGTAGCTGCAAGCAATCAATTCAGAAAGGCGAGATTGAATGCGCATAACGAGTGATGAGGAGCCAGTATACTGCTGCAGAGCCTGTAGGGCACTCAAGGAATCGCTGCAAATAAGAAAACTACCAGGTGCTAAAAGCGAGATAAAATCTAGAAAGTAAAAGATAGCGTACAGTTCGGCGGTGAATACAGAACTGGCGTCCGCAAGTCGATAATTATGTGTTACTCCATTGAAATAAAAGGCACAACCTGTAGCTCCTGCCAGCTGGGAGCCGTCAGTGAATACCGGTGCATATGCCCGGTAATTGCTTAAAAGTTCGTAAAACAGTCGCTGAAATACCTCCGGAGCGGTCGAACGTTTCACAAGGTTGGAGAGGGTCAGGTCGAAACTGGGACGCCTCAGTTGCCAAGCAGGTTCCGGATAACCAAAAACACGCTCCACAGGAGGCAATCTGAGACCCCTATCGGAGAGCAGTTCACGAAACCGAATACCACAGGGGTGTGAAGCAGTGGCGTTCCTCAGATAGCGGTGTGAATAATCCGGGCGTAACACAGGCTTAAAACAAGGATGGCGGGGGTTCGCAGACAACTTAGCAGCATACGAACAAAGTAAAAATGAGCGACGCACTGCCAGTGGGGGTTCACCAGCATCGGCATACAAGCATTCCACACGGAAGGCTCCTGTAGCAAGACGTAAACTGATATGATGAACGGTGTCTAAAAGGCGAGGTTTAGAGGCGGTCGCTGCGCCGTAAATAAAACAACCGTAGTCTAGTTTTGAGCGAACGAGTGAACGGTACAAACGCAGCATCACTGAACGATCGCCGCCCCACGACGCACCAGAAAGCAGTTTGAGGATCCGCAGCGATCGGTCACAGGAGGCACGAAGGTATCGGATGTGGCGTACCCAAGAAAGTTCACGGTCTAGGTGGAGACCTAAGAACTTCAAGGACGGAACGAAAGGCAGTGGCACACCGTTCAATTGGAGGTCAGGAGGAGGGTGTACTCCGCGAAGACGGTGGAAGTATATGCACTGAGTTTTCGTACGGGAAAAACGAAAACCATTGCGAAGCGCCCAACCAGCGATGGAGTTTATGGAGAGCTGGAGTTGTCGTTCGAGATGTTCAGTGCTGTAGGAGCGATAGTACAGCGCAAAGTCATCCACATACAGTGACGATGATATCCCACTACGAATCACGCTAGTAATGCCGTTGATGGCCACGGCAAAAAGCATGACACTAAGAACGGAACCTTGGGGTACATCGTTCTCCTGAATCTTCTCCCGCGAGAGAGTATTGCCAATACGGACACGAAAACGGCGCAGCTGGAGAAAGTTGCACAGAAATAGGGCCAGATGGCCGCGTAACCCTGAACTGTGCAAATTACGCAGAATACCATATCGCCAAGTAGTGTCGTAAGCCCTCTCGAAGTCAAAAAAGACACTCACGACTTGCTGCTTCAGAAGGAAAGCATTCCGTATATAAGCTTCCATACGCGCCAGGTTATCAACGCTTGAACGACCGCGACGAAATCCGCACTGCTGGGAACAGAGCACTTCGTTCGCCTCCAACAACCAAGTAAACCGAATACTGATCATGCGTTCCAAGGTCTTGCAAACGACGCTCGTGAGGCAAATCGGCCGGTAAGAGGATGGGAGGGTCCGGTCTTTGCCAGGACGAGGGATAGGAATGAAATACCCTCTCGCCACACAGGCGGGAAACCCTGTTCGCGCCAAATGTGGTTATAGAGGTCCAGAAGGAATGTAACGGCTGCAGGTGGGGAGGTGAAGCAACATTTGTTGGTGAACATCATCGGGACCAGGAGAAGAGTCCCTCGCAGCGTGTAAAGCATGAGTTAGTTCCGCAAGGGTGAAGGGTGCATTGTACGGCTCACTACAGTCACTAGTAAAATCAAGGCGAAATCTCTCAGCAGCTTCCTTAATGGGAAGAAATGCATTGTCGTAATTGTCCGTTGCACTTGTCGCAGCGAAGGAGGTCTAGAGCGTCGGCAACATCCCGTTCGCTGGTGAAGGTGGAGCCCTGAACGGTAAGGCCAGGGATGTATGTCCCGAGACATTTGCCGGTCATGCGGCGCTCCGAAGTCCACACTCTCTGTGAGGAGCTCCTGCGAGAAAGCGAGGAGACATATGCTTTCCACGAATTCCGCTTGGCATTACGAACGATATAGCGCGCCTTAGCCCGGGCGCGTTTGAAAGCAACAAAGTTCTCCGCCGTCAGGTGTAGGTGGAAAAGACGAAGAGCTTTTTTACGTGTCTTTAATGCCAAGTTGCAGTCTTCGGTCCACCACGGCACTGGAATGCGCCGAGGGGTAGAAGAGCTCCGAGGAATACTGGATTCTGTGGCGAGCAAAACCGAGCAAGTAAAATACTCCACCATGTCTTCTATGGAGGTACAGCCATCGGAATTGAGATTGAGCAGAGAGGAAAACTTTTCCCAATCAGCTTTGGAGATAATCCAGCGGGGATGTTGAGTGGGTAAGGGATATTGTCCCGAAAAACGAATGTCAATGGGGAAATGATCACTGCCGTGAAGATCGGAAAATACCGACCAATCCAGGAAGGGTAGTAAAGCAGGGCTGCAGAAAGTTACATCTAGGGCGGATAGGGTGCCATATGCAGAAGATAAGAATGTGGGTGCACCGGAGTTTAAGAGTAATAAACCAGACCTGTCGCAAACGTCTGCTATTATTGTACCTCGAGCATCGTCAGCAGAAGAACCCCAAAGAACACTGCAAGCATTGACATCGCCCAAAAAGATCAGCGGCGGGGGAATTTGTGCTAACAATGCCCGAAGCTCAGTGTCTGAGATCACATCGTGCGGCGGCAAATAAACATTGCAAACAGAAAAGGAGATGGAAGGCAATGTTACGCGCACAGCTACCGCTTGTAGCGGGGTGTTGAGTGTAATACTGGCGGCATGGATGGTAGGAGCCACGAGAGTAACAACACCGTTGCAAGCACGCTGGCCACCAACAAAGTCGTGTCTGAAGGATTGAAAATGACGAAGTGGAAGGGTATGGTGGGGATGTAAGTGGGTTTCCTGGAGACAGAGGATTGAGGGTGAACGCTTGTTGATTATATGTTGAAGGTCTGGTAGACGGGCCCTGATCCCATTGACATTCCACTGGATTATATCCATGGTGAGATAGAAATTAAAGTGGTGTAATTTCTTTCTTTCTCACCTTAGCAGATTTAGCTCCAACTAACCCAAAATCCGTGTCTTCCTCAGACTCCACTGGTGGTCGGGAGTCAGAAGAAGTCTTTCGGTTCGCAGGACGAGAGCGGGACGTTGCCGAAGTTCGGCTCATCGGTCTACTACGTTGACGGGAACGATCTCCGGCGAAGGATGAACTAGGAGCACATGGGTTAGTCGACGGCTGAGATTGCTGCTGTGCATCAGAAGTTGTACACTGAGATGCAGATGATTGAGCACGTAAAGGAGCGGCTTCGCACAAGTCAGTTTGCGTCGACGCATCCGCGACAGGCACAGTCTGTAAACCGACGGATTGGACAAGCTTACGGCGAACGGCTGAGGAGTATCCTGTGGTGTTGGCCGGCTTTAGCTGCTCAAAGCGCCGTCTCGCCTCAGGAAAAGTAAGATGTTCCTTCACACGTATTTCTTGTATGCTTTTCTCTGCCAAGTACATGGGGCACTGTCGAGAGCTAGTCGGATGACTGCCTTCACAGTTTACACAGCACGGTGCGCGCGTACAGACGGTGTCAACGTGTGCCACTAGACCACAACGATCGCAGGTTGCGGGTCGGGCACAGGCGGCTTGGGTATGCCCGAAGCCTGGCACTTGAAGCACCGCATAGGGTTCGGCACATACGGGCGGACGGCAGCACGTTCGTAACCACAGTATATGAACTCCGGAACACTAGTACCCTTGAACGTGAGAAAGATCGTACGCAATGGGTACTCCTTGCCCTCACGTTTACCATGTAGACGGTACGCCTGACAAACTCGCTGTTCTGAAAGATGGGTGGCAATATCTTCATTGGAGAGGTCGTCTAAGCTAGAGGTGGTCACAACTCCTCTACAGGTGTTCCTGGACTTGTGGGGGTAAACTTTGATGCTGTACGATCCCAACAGTGTAGCACGAAGTAGCTTGTCCGATTGGTCTTTATTGTGGACCTCTACCAGTAGCGTACCGTCTCGCAGCCTTGTCGCGTTTTTAACCTTGCCGCAGATCCTGTCAACTTCCCTTTGCACGTAGAATGGACTTATGTCTGAAAATTTCTTCGTTTCGTTCAACATAGCCATAACAATGAACTGGTCAAAATAAGAAGGTGGTGCGCGGTTTGACATATTGAAAAGACCCCCTTCCGGAACCGTCGGCGTCAGGCTGCCATCCGGGGGCTAAAGAAGAAGACACCAAATCTCCACGGTCTGTGCCGTCACGGGAACCATCCCGTGACCGATACCCAAGGCCTACGTCACAAGGGTTACCCTCCAAACACCACTGCTGGTCCATATGCGTATACCGTTCACCATGCACGCCCCGGTTTTAAGCCCCTACCACAGGAATAACCGCCTGTGGCTCCCCGCTCTAGACCGTGCAGCGACAGAACACATGCACGGATTCAGAGAACTTGTGGTTGATTACGCCGGGGCAACGTCAGCGGTAACACGTCCGGCCCGTGAAACTATCCCAACGACGTAACGCGGTCGTCGGGACACCAGCACAGGCCGGGCTTACTAACAAGCTACGTGAATGTACTTGACGGTATGGACGGGCTCCGCACCTAAGGCTACACATAGGGGCAGTGGGGAGGGTGCACCCAACCTTCAAGCCTGGGACCTCCGTAGAGCACACAAATTGGGAGCCGCGCTGGAACCGTGGGACAGGAACCACGGGGATAGTGAAAGATGACAGGAGTTAATAAAGCTAATGCCTTACAAACTACTAAGTTCCATAAGCCTAGAAGAGGAAGAGGGTGATAAAGTAAACAAACAAAACAAACAAATGCAGAACAAAAGACGTGGCAACAGTGAATGGCGATGGGTAGGGTGAAGTGGCGGTGAGCGGCTCGGGAACCCCCGGGTGCGCCAAACCCGTACCTACCGTAGTAGGCCCCTGGGGGGTCCAGAATGAAGAGGACGTGAGGTTATTCACAGAAAACTCAAGATATATACTTCATTTAGCATGAAAATATCTTAAACATAGGGTATTTTGATCAAAATTTTCACAGCCATTTTTGAGAAAATCAAAACTTAAAACAATTTTTCCAAGTAAAGAGTAGTGTGGTAGGAGAATCTTCATGAAAGTCTTTGTGTCGTATCCTTGTATAAGATGCTAAACTTAAATACTAAGTTTGGCATTTAATAAGTTTTACACGAATGCGTGCACAAACGCATGCACACACAAACTCTGCAGACCAACGACAAATGGTGGATTGCCAAGGAAAAAGATTCCCAAATGCATGATGCAGTCTTTCAAGGCATTCTGTCTCCCCATAACTGACTTTAAAGTCATTGAAAATCGTAGCATGGAAATGTTCTCGCTTGAGATCCATCCTAGTATATGGCGTGGCAACACCTACTATATATATAAACCCAGTGCTGAGGATGCACATTCTAGGAGTGCACACAGACTTGCACATGTAGCTGCAAGTTAGTAAAAACCTGTTTTGGTTTAATTATTCTTGTCCATTCTCAAAACTTTTGGAGGGACCCTTTAAATATAATTTCTGTTGCAGTCATCACACTCAAATGTTTATCTTAAATGGGGGCCAAGATCCTATTATAAACTTGAAATATTTTTTAGTTCTTGCCTCCTTCTTTACTATGGTATTATTCATTTAGTAATAAGCTGAAACTGGATTTTCAACTCATTACAGACAGAATTAGCAAGATTGGGAACTAGAGGAAAAACTTGTGGAAAGAGTGCTTAATGTTGGGCGAGAATTAGATAATTTGAATGAACAGAATATTCTGCATCAGTGTTTGGTAGTACAAGAAAGGTTAAATCAAAAAGATTTATGGCTAAATAAGATAAAAGAAATCATGTTGAAAACTGGTTTTGGGGATTATGTGGAAAGCGGGGGAATCACTACAAAATGAGTTCTAGAAAGAAATTAGGTTAGAATTAATAGTGAGTTTCAATTCAAAAAGCTCTCTGGCATATATAGAGGGATGAAAATGGTCCAGAACAGGGAGAATTACATTGATATTTGAAATAAAGCTTTGCTTTGGCGAGAAGAGAGAGTGAAATACAGAAATGTCTTTGTGCCACCTCAAGGATAAATAGTTCTAGAATGTGAACAAACTAGGAGAGGATAGGAAAAAAGGAATGGATGTTACCAAAAGAAATCCAAGCGAGAAAGATAATGAATGTAAAATCTAGGAGAAAATTAATCAAAATTGGAAACTTTTTGGGTAAGAACTTTTAGAGTAGAGCAAAATGGTTGAGGAAAATTAAACAGTAGGTAGTATGTATTACATTTAAGATATAGCTAGACAACTTACTTCTTGGAGTTGTATTGAGTCACTTATTTACACTTAAAAATCTCCACTTAATATGTTAAAAAACACTGAAACGTTTTCCAGGACATTCACCCTCTTCTTCAAACTGCTGAAGAAGAGGGCGAATGTCCTGGAAAACGTTTCAGTGTTTTTTAACATGAAGAATACTTCACTGTTAATAGTGCTTCTGTTTATAGTAGTTAACTTAGACTCTATTTAGCCCAGGGTACATAGCAACTCAATATAGTGATACTAAGTAAAGAAATGTATACTGTGAAACTTATTGAAATAAAACAATTATTATTATTATTGAGCTGAAATAACAATAAAAACTTAGCAGCTCATGTTCTATTTTCCCATCCCTATTTAATATTGTGCCAAGATATTCCAGAGTCTCTTATTTCTCAAGGGAGAGGTAGGCTGTCTTGGTGAGAGACAAGCAGTCTAACCACTCACCCCCATGCTGCCTTTAAAACACACAATTTATTTTAAGTGACTTTTTTACACATCAGTCATTTTTGAGTGTGACTGTATGCTCAAGTGCACCTTGCCCCTTGTACTGTTGCAGGTGTGTGCAAAGAGTGCCTACGTAGCTTACACAGCCACCAGTATTGTTGGAGATGCAACACAACCCAACTTTTCACACAATGAATCAATCAATCAGATCAGTCATGCATGAGAACGCATGCACAAATTTTCAGCGAACTGTGGATGTTGCAATGCTGACGACATGATGTCACCGGCAACCTGACAAGCCCCTGCCAGCAGATGACACACCCCACAAGTGTCAATCATAAGAAAATTTCTCACCAACCTAATTGCCTTAACTAAGTCTAATTCGTGAATATTTTCCTAATCACCACTGCTCTATTACATCTAAGCCATTTCTCTATATTAATTTTTTTCCTACTTTTGTTGATTCCTCTGCATTCCCTCAAAATAAGCACCCTTCTTTGATATCCCCACATATTGTGCATATACCCATTTGATATTATTGTAGAGCACATTTGGAGTACATAGAGTCTAAAGTTCACTGCACATTTACCTTAGATGAACGGAGCATGTGCCTATGTACCAGTTTTTGAGCAGCAACGCCTAAACAAAAGGCAGGTGGGATGAGTACTAATCGCATGAGCAAGCAATCAGTCTACAGACCCTGCCCCTTCTCTGATGTTGTCAATTTCCATTACATTGTTAACCTGCAATCCTTCAAACATCACCCTGTCTGTTCTCTCTAGTTGTTATACATTTTCTTCTTGTTTTAATCAACTTAATCTCTGTTATTCTCCTGTAGTAACTAGTACAGTACCTATCAAGGAGGTACATATTCTTCTGATGTGTGACAAATGGTGTTATCAGAAAACTTACGTGCAGTAGAATCCTGATAACGCGACATTCCGTTTAACTTCTTTTTTATTTGTTATCATTAAATTTGACTGTAATTATGTCTATAATCCACTTAGCAGTATAAACAATATAGGTACATTCAATTAGTGTATGTATTAGTGTTCTTATTCAGGCATATAAATGTTGATGTGTTTTAGGTATTTGGTATGGTATGGTGTTTTCAGATTTTTCAATTTATTTGTGACACTAATTTGGTGACAGTTTTTGTTATTTTTGTGGAAATACAATCTACTGCATTCTCCGTCAGTGACAAAAGGACTGACTGTGTATTGACCTATGGTATCTCAGTCAGATATAAGCAGCTGGCAGACCATTGTAACAAAATCAAAAGCTTGCCACTAATAATGTGAGTAGCTTATTGCTTTCCCAGTATGTACATAGTAAGCTGAACTTTCCGTTATTTCTGGTTACAGTACAATTTCTCAGATGAATGAGAAGACAAGACAAATTAACATGACAATGAAAATTAAATTAATTCAATTAATGCAAATTAAATTGGATGCATTAAAGAGACTGGACAAAGGGGATTATTCTTAAAATGTCCATGGGTTTAGGAGTTGGATGAACTACTTTAATAGGGTGGAAAAAGAAGAGGTCCGAAAAAAGAGCGTGTTTACACATTAGTTTGAATTATCGGGATTCTACTGTATTAAGAAAGTTTCCACAGATCCTAACCATCAATACGCTATTCAGCAATGTTTTCCAGACAATTATAGTATCATCGTAATAAAGTTCATGCCCACAGGAATTTGTATATTTACTTACCTGTTTTGATAGTTTTAGCACACATGCTGATATCATAATTAGATATTAATATTATGCATTCTATTTTAGTACATTTGTATTATCTTTATTCTTATATTAAACCAGACATCACCAACTGGTTGCGTTTTGAGTACAGCTGAGAGAGTAATATTGCTCGATGCTCACAATGAATCACCTACTGCGCTCAGCACAACCTTCAACTACGCAGAAATTCATTCAGTGTAGTGATGGTATGTAACATTTTGCAATTGTAAAATGTAATTTACCATTCATAGGCTTTTTACTTTCTCTACACATACTATATACATAGTGTACAGAGAAGGTAATGTATTGCACCAAAAATTCGATACTGAGATTTCCACCGGTAATATATGTTTCAGGTCCCCCTGAATCCAAGAGAAGCATTTTCACAAAAAGGTCCGTGTGTGTGTGTGTGTGTGTGTGTGTGTGTGTGTGAACATGATAACTCAAAAACGAAAAGTCAGTAAAATACCAAACTTTAGATGGAAGTTTTATTAAAAATTTTGATTTTCTCAAAAATGGCTCTAACGATTTTGATTAAAATATTGTATATCAAAGATATTTATCTGACAAATAAAATATATATCTTGAGTTTTCTAGGAATAGCTTCTGAAGATTATTTTATTCTGGATGAATTTTACGGAATTTTGCATAACTGCTAAACCATAAGAGATAAACAAAAACTTACCACACAAAAAAATGTAGATCACGATAAAATACACAATTTATGTCATATACATTATTATCATGGAGATGATCGTTTTTTAGATATTCCTTTTTATTGGTTTCAGCTTTAAAAAGCTTGTACTTTTCTCATAGAGGAATTTGTCAAATCCTGTCCATACAAACAAGGAACTTCAGTCACATAGCAATCAGCTTTTGACTGTCACTTTAACCTATTTCGCATCTACTTACAAGGAAGCAAATAATAAGACTTTTTCTGCTAATTTTTTAAATAGTGTTTAACACCTGCTTTTACTACTATGGCACTGCAGGCAATGACACTAATGATAAATGGAATGAAGATGGAGCACCAGTGGAATGAGATGGTGGGGGAAACCGGAGAACCCAGAGAAAACCTGCTCCTGAGCCACTTTGTGCACCACAAATCCCACATGCAGTCGCTTGGAATCTTACTCAGGCCACTTAGATAAGAAGCAAGCGGTCTAACCACTTGACCAAGCATGGTCCATTCATAGGTTAAACAGCTATTGTAGAATAGTTGTCCTATTATAACTTCTCTTACATTAATGTTGATATTTCTGATGCAAGTATATACATATTTTCATAGGTTTGAAGTCATAACAGTAAAACAATGAGCTGCTTAATTGGTTTAATATCATTGTAAAATTAACAGCATGAGAATTTTTTTTTATAGTGTTTAATGCCCGCTTTTACTACATAGGCACTGCAAATGATGATACTGGCGATGATGGTGCATGGAATGAAGATGGAGTACTGATGCACTGTGAAGGTGGGAGAAACCAGAGAAAATCCACCCCTGTACCACTTTGTCCACCACAAATCCCACCTGGGCCGCCTTGGTGAGAGATGAGTGGTCTAATCCTTTGGCCACAGTAAGGCATGAGAATTAATTTGTAGCAAAAGACTTTCACATTTTTAGCAGTGGTATGAACAGGCTTCTTGGCAGTTAATTTTTATCTAATACAATTTATTGGGGGAAAAAAAAAAAACTTTCACCTGTAATGGAGAAATAATAGGCCTCTTAGTGTTTAACACAATTAAAAAAAATCTGAATGTTTCATCCACATGACTTTGTGTTGTTCTGCAAATAAAAGATTATTCTTTAATCTAAATCATTCTAATCGAGTCAAGCAATAGCAGAAATGGTTTTATTACTTAGTTCTTTAGAAGTAGAAAGGAAACAAGGAAATACTCTTAGCTCTGCTCAAATTTTCTAAAAGCTGGTTGCTAGCGATTTAAATTCAGTTCTCTTTGCATGGTCAGAAGTAAAGCAAAAGAAACAGGAATGACAAATTGCTGTTTGAGAAAAGCTTAAGTATTTTAAAATTGAAACCTATAACAAGGAGTATCTTGAGATGCTTAACTACACAAAAAAATGTATATGACATAAGTTGTGTGCTTTGACGAGATCTACAGCAGCAAGTTTTTATTTCTTACAGTTTTGCAAAAGTCATCTAGAATGAAGAGTGCTTCAGAGGCTATTCCCAGAAAATTCAAGATATATTTTGTCATGTAAATATATTAAATATAAGGCATTTTAATCAAAATTATTAGAGCCATTTTCCAGCAAATATAAATTTTCTACAATTTTTCCATGCAAACAGAAAATGCTGAACTTAAATATCAAGTTTGGTATTTAACAGACTTTTCGTTTTTGGGTTATCTCTCTCTCTCTCTCTCATACAGGTGTGCATGTGCACGTATGTTGCCCTCTGGTGTACTGGTTACCATGCTACCAATATCACAGGTTCAACCCGGTGGAGGATGATAATTTTTCCAGCGTTAGAATCCTTAGCATGGTTTCCTTCGGAAGGAAAGTATAGCGGCTTGTTCTGTATTTTAGATTTACGGCACATAAAAGAACCTCAAGCCTGATAAAGAGGCCTCTGAACAAAATTAAGCGGTTTTTCACACCCAGTATAGTATTGGATGCTGAGAACAGCAGTTAAAGAAGGTCCATAAATAAAATGCCATTTTATGTGCACATATGCATGCACACACATAAACACCTTTTTCCAAAATCTCAATATCAAATTTTTGAGTGGTATGCAATACTTGTTCTTCTACGCACTATGCACAAAATAGAAAAAGAAATGTGTTTTAATGATAGCAGTGAATATGAACATGGTTCTTAATAATTAATGGATAACTAATACAATTCAGGCAAACTACAATGTACTTAATAATTGAAGTACCACAAAATAGTTTAAACACAATCAATGTATACCACTTTCTATAAATAAGAAAGATTCCTCTCAGGCATGGAGAAGTTGATGATTGTTGTTCCTGAAATAAACTGACATGCGACACACTGTGTAAGGAACGAGATGCCCACCACAGCTGTCAGAAGCCCATCTCTTCACATGATTACACACTGCAGTGCGTGAAGCAGGCTTGTTTTCTCAAAGTTGGTGATACCTGTATTAAAGAAATGCTGTAATCTGCAATATTAATGTTGAATGCAAGAGTTTTCTCTTTGTTAGCCATGCATTATACAGAATAAATGAGTGAAGAGCCTGAGGCAAATAGATATTAGTAGGTTAAGTAAGTGATGCTTGTTTTATATTTTTTGCTGCATATTTATTACTTTAATCTCCACATTAGGACATTTTTACAATCAAGGCTTAAAATCTGAAAGGACAACACTGATATTTTTAACATTCATTTTACAACTGGTCCACTTATCTATGAGAAATACTGTTCCCACAAAGCAGTGGCATAGCCAGAAAAATAGCCATGCTTTTATTGGCATTTAGGTCTTGAGTGCATGCCACATGCCAGCTGATATTGCAGTTCCTGTTATTGACATCACCTTATGACTCACACCACATATATGATAAACAAAGGTAGTGGAGAACGTTCTTTGGTGGTTTTCAGTTGTGTGTTGTGCAGTCATAGTCTAATATACTACACAACAAATAATTTTTCATTTGTTGCAAATTTATAAAACACAAATCTCCATCTTTGTGTTGTAGAGCATTTCAGGAATGCCTTCCTCATATTGAAAGTACAGTTTGCAACATAGTCAAGAAATTTAAAATTATGGAATCAGAAAAAAAATTGAAAAGCCATGATTTAACAGAGGATAAGATTGATATCAGTAGTATGTTTAAGGTTTCAGGAGAATAGAATGGAAAGTAATATGTGGCTGGGTAAAATTAAGGAACATTTAACCTAGAATGGGCTAGGAGATTTGTGGTACTCTATGGACAATCCAAATAGGCTTTGGAAAGAAGTGAGGGAAAGATTGGAGGATATGGATAGGCAGAATCTATTGCACAAATGAGAAGGAAAGGAACAATATCTTTAAATGTGCAGTAGAAATGAGAGATCGGAGCTGGCATAGTCCCGACTGGGGGTATGGAAATTGAAAGGTTTGAGAGGAGGTGTGAGGCAGGGACTATGGGGAGGATGAGGAGGAACTGCACATAATGTTTAAATGCAAAGGGACAAATGAATGGAGAGTGGAGTTGATTCAACAGAAGTGGTTGGGAAGAGATAATGAGCTAGGGATAAAGGACAAGGTGTAATAAAGAGAGCTCATGGGAATGATAGAGATATTGTAATGATGAATATGTATGTTGGTGGCATACCTGCATAAGGCCTGGGCCACAATAGGTTGCCACCAGTGCATTATATGTAATTTACCACTCAAATAAATAAATAAATAAATAAATAAATAAATAAAAAAAGATATCAGTGTGTGTGGTTAGAACATTCGCCAAGAAAGTCTCTCTTGAAGCTAATGCAGCAAGCAGGAGAGAGCTATGTGAGGCAGTTTCAAAGACAAAGAGTATAAATCTAACCCATGAACTTGACAAGAACTACAAAATAATATACGGAAAGAAATAACCAAATATCCCAAGAAGAATTGCAACATATTTTTAATAATCTGTTAAGATGCTGCAATGTCCGTCTTTGACATAAGGAGAACATTTCCAAAATCATCTTTGAAAAGATAAGCAATGTAAGGGATATCCAATATTGTAATTTGTGAAATAATAATGGTTCTACTTGTCCGTATCTATTCATCCTATTCGCTTTAATGCATAAGACAATATGCATGCGGAAAAAGTGTTGGGGGGGAGGGGGGAGCATGACATGACCATTACCCACGTGCCATTAAAAGCATGGCTGCTTAATCTGAAGACCCTGTATAAAATCATGAATTAATCATGATTTCAAACATTTTAAAAAATCAAAATAAATTTTATATTCACAGATTAAAGTGCAGTAATTGGAATTAAAATTAGGATTTTGTTATTACTTTTATAATTTTTTTACCTAACCCCCAAATCCCTCCCTCTGCTCCTAATGGTATCATTACCTTGTACTATAATGGCACAGTAAAAAATTAGTCGATGAATACTGTAATATCTTTATTTTTTTCACAGGAAAAGCCTTTATGGCACATAAGATCTAAACATAGACACTCAGTATTACAGAATACTTCTTTAGTTTTATGACAGGCTAACTGTTGCCATTTCCAGTAGAGAATTATATTAGGTGTTCTAGAACCGTGCAGGGATTAAATAATACTTCAAACTTCTCCAGGATATTGAACGTTCAATCTCCAATATACAGGATGATCCATTTGGGTGTGGATAAAATTAAATGCCATTACAAAAGCCAGCATAATTTGTATGACAAATTTTTTGCTGGTATTATTACATTAAATAGAAGACAATCAACAATACACAACCTGAAAGTACAAATGAAAATTGTAGATGATTAAAATAGTTTCTACAAATCAATTGCAGACTCAAGGCTTTCTAGTATGCTAAATTTGAGAGTGTGAAAGAGTTCAAAGGGACTTTTGGCATGTATATGGTACGCATAAATGTTGTGGTAGTGAACATTTGCAGAAAGAGGTTCTGTGTTACACATGCAAAGCTCAGTAAGAGAAGGAGTCATATGAAAAGTTTATGACGACTGTCAGCAGAGATGAATGTACATATTTGTCATGTCTGTCTATTGCTCAAAAGTAGGTACCTGAAACTGAACTATTTCACTTACAATGCATACAAGCCTTATGTGATGAGAATCATGAAGCTTGTTTCAATTTCGCATTCATGATATGGCAATGCATTGATGATGATAGCTTCTTAAACAACTGCATATTTACATATGTCAGTGGGAGAATAAACACTTACAAATGCTTTAATTGAAGAAGACAAAACCCACATATCTCCTACAAGTTTGAAAGATCATGTCCAAAAGTTATTGTATGGTGTGGAGTGAGCCACAATAAAATGTATGGAACATTCTTTTCTGTGGAAAAGACAATACCCCATGAATCTTATTTGTACACACTGCAGTTGTTTATGTTGAGCAAGACTATAGTATGAATATTGTGTTCCAGCAAGATGGTTCACCCCCTTGCTGAACACAGGAGATTCTTAATTTTCTAAATGTCACTTCAATGGTATATGGCGTGGTTATGGTGGACCCAAACATCCCAGATCTAGTCCTCCTCACTTCTATGCGTGGGGTTTTATTAAAGACATAGAAACCTAGGAACATAATCTTGAGAGTAGCTTTTCAACAAATCACTCCTATGTTACAAAGGACATAGCTGAACTGCATCAGCATTATGAGTTGTGGGATCATTGAGCACTGAGCAATCTCCCATCTTTCAGTGCTGTGTACACAAAGTTTCAACAAATAAAATTCAGCAGTAAATATCTTGTGCATTAGGAGTAAAACATCACCATACTCAAACTTCACTTGTTGAAATAAGAAACTAACTTTGGACATGTTTTGGCAGCTATTGCTACCATTTTCAGAGGAGATTTACTGATGAACTCATGGTACCAGTCTGTAGAGGTCTCTCTTCTGGGTAGATCAATTTTAAGATCAGACCTATTAATTCTAAAAAACAAAAACAAACTCATGAATTTTATATACCACAAACAAATGGTCTCATTTCAAAATCTTCTACCCAGAAGAGAGGCCTCTACAGGCCAGAGTTCATCAGTAAATCTCTGCTGAAGATGGCAGCAATAGCTGCCAAAACATGTCCAAAGTTAATTATTTCAACTAGTGAAGTTTGAGTGTGATGATGTATTTTTATTTTTAATTGATTTGTTACTTTACTGTACATTCTCATTAATGTTTTAATCTTATAATGTGTTTGACATTAAGAGTTGAGTCTGTTTTTATAGCACTAAACATCGCTTAAAAATTACTTACTGGAACCAGTTTCGGGAATGAATGTTGTTCCCATATTCAACCCCTAATTCTGACTGAATCTTCTTTCCTTGCTATCGAAGATGAGGGTGGGGATGTATTTATGAACATCCAAAGGTTGCTGTTTGGTGGTAAATCAAAATTCATAGTATGGTTCTTTTTCATGATGTAGATTCTCTCACAGGCATCTAATTCTGTACTTTGATAAGCTGATTTAACAGTTTTATATTTACAGATGACTTCACGGGATAGCATCAGAGTTAAATTTGAATCAGAGAAATCCAAGCTTTGAAGAAGAGGGCAAATGCCCCTGAAACATGTTTTGTAAATTTCATTTTAAGTGAGCTGAGTGACACAATCCCAACTCATATTATTACAGTTTTATATTTGGTGTAATTTCATGTCCTGATGACCAAAAATGGTAGGCAATTCTGTTTGTATTTTAGGTGATACATGTTATCTTTTAGTCTGGTTTCCAGATTGCTTTTTATCCTTGTACACTAGATTACAGCCTGAGCATTTTATTTCACAAATTCCCATTTTTTTTGTTTGCTGGAATAGGATCTTTTAATGTAAATTCGTATGCTTTCACGGCCGTTGTCTAATATACTGGTGGCTGTTTCTGGTATTGCCCGGGTTGTCTTGTAGCTCATGTTTCATGCAACTCATGTTGAGCTGCTGTGCAGCCAGCTTTATAGGTGATTTGCGACTGCCTCTTCCTTTCTTATTGGTTTGTAGTTGACCAATCCTGGTTGGCTCTGTAGTTGGTGTTACTTGTACTTCCATCTCTCCTGAACCGCTCTGCAATGAGGGTCTTCCAAATGGCATTCAGTGGTTTACCACAGACTCGATTTAACATGCTTCTTTCTTTGAAGACCGCTATACTTTCTCTAATGACTCTGTTGGAAAACCGAGCACAAACAGTTAGGACTTTGACATCATCAAAATCAATATGATGTCCTTATTGAGTGTTCCACAAGATCTGACTTTTCTGTTTGTGAATGTTTCATATGTCTTATGTGTTCATTTTTTCTTGTGCATATGAATCTTCCTGTGTGTCCAACAAAGGACCCTTCACAGCTGCACTTAAACTTAAAACTCAGGGTTTAATAGCAGAGATGCCTTGTCCTTGATTGGGCATAAGATGGATCTTCCTGTCTGTCCAACATGGACTCTCCACACTCACACTTAAATCTCATAAACTTCAGGGTTCAATAGCAGGGGTGTCTTGTCGTTGATTGGGCTTCAGATGCATCGTAGTTTCTTGCTGGAAGTATATCTGGTTGCTATGTTGTGTCGCAGTAATTTTGAAATTCTGTTGGATGTACCATGTATGTATGGTATAAATGCCCATTTTCTGCTGCTATCTGCTGCATTTTCTTGTTTTACAGGTTCTTTGTATATCTCGATCTTTTAATTTTTTACATAGTTGTTTTTGGAGCTAAGGTGGCATGTTGCTTGAGGATCCTCTGGAATCTGTTGATTGCCCAAGGGTGATACGTGAATTAACTGAACTGGTAGTCCTGTAGAGGATGTTGTATGTTTCAGTTTTTTGCATTTACGGACTCACTTGTCCACTGCATTTTAGTGGAAGCCATTGTTGGTAGATGTATGGAATATCTATTCTTCATAGAAATGTAGACCAATCTGTATGTTATGCCGTGGGATTGTAGCTATTATACTTTAGGTAGTTGTCTGTGTTTGTGGATTTTCTGTGTATTCCAAATGTTAAATTTAATCTTTGGTTCTAATTATCTTGCTGTTGAGAAATGGTAGACAACCTTCCTCTTTGATTTCCATAGCGAAGAGAATATCTTTATTCTGCATTATGTGACTTACTACATGTTACACGCACACGTGAGTGGCTTGCTTTGAAAATCATAGCTGATTGTTGAATATGCATTGTTACACATGTGTACAGATGGTTTAGGATATGTTCGTCGCCAGGAAAGCTTCAGATCCTATTTCACATTCCTTTACACAAAGGATACCTACCAGGAGATCAAAACAATTGTGGTCAAATGTGATGGTTTCTGGGAGTGCAGGGTTAAGGAGGCTCACCATCTCCTCCGAAAGGAGCACACTGAACTGTGATGCTGAGCTACAGTTCAGTTCCACTTGGAAACTGGCCATAAAACAGGAATCTGTCCAGCTCAGGAGGCACAGATTTCAACATAGTAAACTGCATCCAGAATAGTTGCATTTTTGGCAAGGCCTGTCCCCACTGACCTGGCAGAAGCGTCCTGCATTTCCTACCAGGTCTGTGCTACTTGCAGCAGCGGACAGTATATATATTATCAATTTATCCCAATTGAGCCGTTCATCATCCTGATGATGGGAGAGATGCACATTCCCGAAGCATTATGACGCATCACTACACCTGGCTTGAAGCCCGAGAACGTTTAGAATAAGATGGTGAGTGCTTTGTATTAAAACTCCAATTGTTGAACCTGTGTGTGAATTTATGACACCTGGATGGTTTGTATGTACAACTGCTTCTGGAAGTTTCTTGCCACATTACCAACAGGTATAAAAAAGAGAGAACAAGTCCCACAGCAAAGTCAGTTTCAACTGGGACTGCACAGAGTGCAGCAGTTGGGTCAGTTTTGACAGGAAATTTTGAAGTGTGCAGTTGTAGCTGCTACCTGGCTCGAAAGAGGACTATGAGGCAGAGTTTTGCAAGAGAATCAAATAAAGATATTTAATTGATAACAGATTTTTATTTGTAATCAGTTGGATGAAATGAAGAGCTATTTGTCTGAGTAATAAAGAACAGTTTTTGTTATAACTGAAAAGTTTAAATGCATCATTTAGACTTTTCTCTGGAATTATGACAATGATGTCATCTATACACTGTACCAAACTCAGTTAAAAAAAATCCACAATAAATTTCAGAAGTTTTTCAAGCTATACATCACCTACTGCTACAAAAAACAACTGTAGTATCCAAAAAAAAAAAACTGTGTAAAAATCTGACAAATCAAGTTTGGTATTTTTGAATGACTTTTCCTTTTGAGTTATTGTGTTCACAGGCCTGCAGACATACCACACGAACCTTTTTCTAAAAATGTTTCTTTTTTTTATGCACGGAACCCTAAAACATGTATTTCCACTGAAATCTTGGTGTTGAGTATTTGGGTGGAATGCCCTCTGTGGTATAATGATTACCACGCTAACTTCATATACCCAAGGTCGCAGGTTCAAACCCGGTGGAGGACAACGGATTTTTTCGGGCGTAAAAATCCTTAGCATGGTTTCTTTCGGAAGGGAAGTAAAGCTGTGGGTCCCGTGTCGTAGATTTATGGCATGCAAAAGAACCTCAAGCCTGATAGAGGCCTCTGAGCAAAATTAAGTGGTCTTTCATGCCCAATATAGATTGGGATGCTGAGAACCAAAGCAATTACACAGCGTCCATAAATAAAACACCATTTCATTTTTTCTCTATACACTATGTATATAATACATGTAGAGAAAGTAAAAATTGGTTGTCTCCTTAGCGCAGTGGTAGCGCAGCTGCCTACCAAGCGGGAGACCTGGGTTCGATTCCCAGTACCGGCGTGGGGATTTTTCCCCCGCTGGGAGACCTGGACCGGGGTGCACTCAGCCTCGTGAGGTCCCTGGGGGGCCAATTGAGGAGCTACTTGATGGAGAAGTAGCGGCTCCAGGTCGTGAGGACCACATTAACCGGCCGGGAGGGGCTTGAGGCGCTGACCACGTCTCACCCTCCAATACTGCACCCCATCCATGACGTCTGTAGTGGACCGAGATGGGGGACGCAGCGGCTGGGCGGTAGGCCAAAGTTCCCCGTGAGCCATCGTGCCATGGAGTTATAAAGTGAAAATTAAAAGATGCTATCCCAGCAAACAAAAAGCTGGAAATATATGAAATAATATACTCCGACTGTAATCCAGGACAAAAAAAAAAGTCTGGAAACAAGACTATGAATGAATTTATTTGTACTTCCATTGTTACGTATTACTTGCATTTTAATTATAATCCTCTCTGTAACTGCTGACCCTGAGAGTATTGTTGCGCCAGTTGACCTGGCTCCCTGGACTTTAGGCTTCAACTTCCCTCCTCATCTCTACTTCTGAATGGTGTGAAATAAAGCATGGTGTCCTACAAGCTTCTATCTGAGTCCCTTATTACTTTTAGTGTATATAAATGATCTACCCAGTAATAAACAACAATGCTTATCCAGTTCTTTTTGCACATGATACAAGTATTATAATTAAAAAACACATTGTCAGTCAGCTCCCAAATTCATCTAATAAAATCTTCAACACAGTACATAATTGGTTTGAAAGTAACAAAATTCACATAAATTATGGAAAAACTAACTACATTAATTTTTGCACAAAGTATAAAAAGATGGATAGAATATGAAAATAATCAGATTGCAGAAGCCTGTAATACAAAATTCCTAGGTCTTATGATTGATCGTAACCATATTGATTATATCTTACCCAAACTAAGCTCTGCATGTTTTGCTTTCAGGAAATTATTTGGGGAAATTCAGTAAATGCTAAAAAAGTATTCATTATGCAATAAAAAGGTAATAAGAATAATGGCAGGGGAAAGACGATCAACTCACTGCAAGCCACTCTTCAAAATGTTTGGACTTTTACCATTAGCCTGTGAATATATTCTAGCCATATTGTCATTTGTAATAAATAACCCAGAAAAAAGTTTACAAAAAAATACAGACATTTATAACAAAGAGACCAGACATAGGCAGGACTTACATAGACCAACAAATAATTTGCAGTTATTCCAAAAAAGGGTTTACTACAAAGGAACAGTTTTGTTTAATTCACTTCTCTCTTCTATAAAATAATTGCAAATGAGCTAAAACAAGTTTAGATCAGGATTAAAAAGATACCTTATTACTTACCCTTCTATATAGAGGAGGATTTCATTCAATCAAAAAATACTGGGAATAATGTAACATTGTAAATATAATAAACATGAATATTCTAAGAATGCAAATGAACGAGTAGACTTTCGGAAACAGACATGTAATTGAAAATTATGCAAAACTAACACCTCTGAAAATTCATTATCAGAGTTATTTGTAAATAAATGTATTAATAAGTATGAATAAATGTAATTGTTGACATGATCTACATCGTAGAGGTTGGGCTTTGAGTCTTAGCTCATAATAGGATCTGCAGTGTGTGTGTGTGTGTGTGTGTGTGCGCATTTCTTCCTTCCATCCTGCTATTTCTGTACATTCCATTAGATAATGCAATATGCTCTCTTTCTCCCCACATGGTTCACATACTTCATTATCTTTGCTGTTCAATCATTTATATATCCCATCCTTATCCATGCTATTCATTAGTCAGTGTACTTTCCCCTCGCTCATTCTATTTTTATTTGTCTGTATGAAGGAAATAGACTAAAAGAACACATGTGTCACCTCAAATGCAAACAAACAGAAAAATCACTTCTGATTATCAGGACACAAAAATTACAACAAATATACAACTAATGGAATTGTTTAAAAATGAGTAGAAATTTTGAACACTTTAAAATTCTCCAATTAATGTTGGTCTTTTATAAGGCTAATTTCAGGGCATCCTCCCTATCTTCAGTTATTTGTCGACTGCTGCCCCCGTGTTGTGACTGGTTCTACTCAGAGTTGTGCTGCAATCTCTCGTCTTTAACCAGATGACATCGTCTTTGGCAGCAATCTTAAAATTCATGAATTTCCTTCATGCTTATGAATAAAGATGTTTTCCATGTGTTCAGTTCCCCAGGTTGTTTT
The DNA here is from genome assembly GCA_030762935.1 of Hymenopus coronatus. Lineage (NCBI taxonomy): Eukaryota > Metazoa > Arthropoda > Insecta > Mantodea > Hymenopodidae > Hymenopus > Hymenopus coronatus. Next base: position 7,307,532 of record CM060894.1, read on the forward strand.
AAGCTTGACCAATTTTATTTCTGGTTCTATATTATGATTCTCTGTCCAAAAATGATGGGCAATTGCGGGCCAAAAATAAAATTGATTAAACATTTAAAACAACCTTGGGAAAACATCTTTATTCATAAGCATGAAGGAAATCCCACAAATTTTGAGACTGCTACCATAGATGATGTCATCCAGTTAACTAAGACAAGAGATAACAGCACAACTCCTAGTGGAACCAGGCACAGCAGTCGACAAATAACTGAAGATAGGAAGGATGCTTCCTGAAACTAGCCTTATAAAAGATCAACATTAAGTGGAGAATTTTAAAGTGTTCAAAATTTTGACTTATTTTTAAACGATTCCATTATAATTGCGCTCCACTATATACAAATATTCCTAATCATTTATAAATATACAACTGTTAAAACCAGCTTATCAGTATTCAGAATTAAATTTTTAGGAGAAAATCTACACTATAAAAAGAAGAACATATGAATTTTGAAACGCTGCTGTGCAGCAACCCAACACCAGATGCCTCACCACAACCACCCTCACCTTTGGCACCAAGTTAAAAAGAAAGATGCTCTTTAATTGCTGCCATACTTTCTAAATTGGACAAGAAAGATGGCTTAATTTTACTCAGAGGCCTCTTTATCAGTCTTGAAGTTCTTTTACATGCCGTAAATCTATAATACAGGATCAATGGCTTTACCTCCCTTTCTAAGGATTTTATACCTGAAAAAATCCATCATTCTCCGCTAGGTTTGAACCCGCGACCTTGGGAACCAGAGGCTAGACCACCAACAATGATACAGCAAATAAAGGATATTCAGTCAAAATTTGAAGTTGAAAATGGGAACATCTTGCATTCCCTAAACTCGTCCCAGCAATTAATTAATGTTTAGTGTCACAAAAACCAACTCAATTCTTACCATCAAACATCAGTCACAAGCTTCTTTGCAAATTTCACAGTTTTTATTTTATCCATACCCAAACAGATATATATGCAATTATACATAAGAAATGGAGATGTAAATGAAAGAAGGAATTTAATGATACACACAAAAACACTTAACCATTAGAAAACATTTATTCTTGCTCTTTATAAGTACATGCTGATATATACTACAAAAGTGTAATGAGTATGTACCTTCAACAAATATTTTTACTTTGTACAATTTCAGTTAAACCATATTAGTGCAAGAGAAAATAAGCAGTATACAGAAGTAGTTAAAAACTGTTAATGTTAGTACATGTTGCTATTTTGTCCTGTTAATGAAATGAAACATAAGCAAACAATAGGAGTTCTTGAGCACACCTTATCTTCTCTTTCATTTCATTACTACTCATTTTCTAATCTTTTTTAAAACTATGGTTTTAGTTTTAAGAATCCTGTAAGAGTGAATTTGCCTTCAATTCAGGCTGTTTTTGACTGCCACTGCTGTAAACTACAGACAAATAAATGGTAAAACTTTTATGCTAGCAAGATGATATACTGAAAAAGTTATATTGGAAAAAACTATTAGAATAAACTAGCAAAATGGACCATGAAATATCTAGAAAATGACTGACTAAGCAATAAAAATCTGATGTCTTCCATTCACATAACTTTCTCTAGCTGTTCCAAATACAAACTATTCTTACAAAAGATATTCTTTTATCTACAGCATGCTAATCCAAATAAATATTAGCATAATTGGTCTTATTACTTGCTTCCTTTTAAGTAGAAGGGAAATAGGAGAATACTAAAACAATTGTCAAACATCGTTATGTGAAACAACTGAGGTTTGTTTGCTTTGTATGGTCCTGTTTGACAAAAGTGTAAGCATTTTAAAGCTGAAACCAATAACAAGTAATATCTCAGAAATGGGCAGTTCTACAAAAAAAGTGTATATGATATAAATTATGTTTTAATGAGATCTACATTTTTTTATGTAGTAATTTTTTGTCTATCTCTTACAGTTTACCAGTTATGCAAAATTCATCCAGAATAAAGAGGTCTTCAGAGGATATTCCCAGAAAACTCAATATATACATATTATTTGTGATGTAAATATCTTTAATATATAATATATAAATCAAAATCATTACCCACTTTTGAGAAAACCAACACTTTCCATGTAAAGGGTAGTTGGGGGGATTTTCTTGAAAATCTGCATGTTGCATCCTTGGGAGATACTAAACTTAAATACCTAGTTTGGTATTTAATGGACTTTTCATTTTTGAGCTAAGCTGTCCAAAGACAGACACACACACACAGACCTTTGTCTAACATTATTTTTGGACTCAGGGGACTTCAAAACATATTTCTGGTGAAATCTCGACATCAAATTTTTGGGTAGGATACAATACCTTCTCTATACACTATGTACATTGTACATATTGGTTAGAGAAAGTAAAAAACAATTAAATAAAAAATGAAAGGTCCTACTTCAAAAAGGCAGAACAATATGGAAGGCTTGAATTGTCACAGCTGTACACACATTTCATATTGAATACTGTATGGAAATGCAGATGAATATTAGATCTGATCCTCTAGAAAATGTGATTGGTAATATGCTGCATGGAAACCCTCCACAGCCAAATAATATTGAATACACCTAAGAGGCTACATTTTACTGCATTCTTTGCAACATATCACACTCACATTTTTGTTTTCTTCATTAAGCTTGGCAGGAACTGGTGTAATGAAACACACAAATTTTTTTTTATCATTTCGATAATCTCACAATTTAAAGTAAGAGTTGAAGCTTTCCTGATGACATATTAACTCATAAGTGTTCTCAGACTTCTGTACATCATTTTCAAAATGTTATCTCACAATTTATTCTCCTCCAAATCATTCTAATCTTAAAACCTGCTTATACATACAAAACTATGTTTAACAGTTTTGTCAAAGCAAATCCAGTCTTCCAATAAAAGCTGGATATATTTATTCTTGAACCTTGTGTTTTCAAAATGATCTCAAATCATACTGAATTTACCATGTGAAACACAGATGGAATTGGACTTGAATCAATTTCACCACCGGAGGAAATGCTGCATCAGTTCGAGTCTGCTGAAGATAAAGCACACACACTTTGAAACATGTCCAGGTAAAAATTATGTTAGTGATGTTACAATGTTACTACTATCCAACTCAACTAAAATTCTCACATATTATTAGTAACAGAGGTCAAAGAGTAGGACTCTATTTTAACATTCTCCTGCCTGCAGCAAAACTCGGGATATGTAATAGGGTGCAAGACCACATTGCATTCAGAACACAACATTCTTGTTCTCAGCAGAAGACAGGTCTCCAAATTGTTGAGGTAAACCGACAGATCTGCCTTATTAATTGGACGAGCCATTTCTAAAACTATTAGAATCTACAAGAATATTGCCATTAACTTTACATACAACCTTCTCTTCTTGCACTATGATAATTTTAACTTGATCGTATATCTATATTTGTAAAGCAATAAAACCCAAGAGAATGCATGATCAGGTCTTTTCAAAAATGATTGGTTGTTAATCGCTTCCATATGGTGCTACACAGTTTGTTGTGCAGATGTCTGGGGATTATTTGCAAAGGTTGGCTACAATGATGTGCAGGTTAGCTATTTATCTGCCTAAGTCTCATTTTTAGACCCTCCACAATTTTTTTCAAAAAAATCCTTTTTTCTTCAACTTTGTTATATTTTTACACATAGGATCTTATTAAGTAGAAAAATATGAATACAAATGTGCACTCTGCTATTGCCCTAACCATCGTGCTTCCCTTCGCCTATAAGCTGAACTTTGAGGGGTAACATGTTATGTTGACATCTGTAAGCACATGGTTACTACTGCTTAATGGCATTCATTTGTATTCCCTTTATTTTTAAAATGTACTATTTGTCATTCAGCACTCCTGTGCTTGCAAAAATACCAAAATTAACAGATATGAGGACTTTCAACCTCTCACACCTTACTCCTAATTTAGAAAAAGCACCTGTAAAGCACTGAAAACAAAATATTTTAAACACTAACCAATTTAATTTTTTTCTAATATAATGTAATTTAAATCCATTTCAAATGGCTAATGAAATTATACTCATTGAGCCTAAGGTCCTTAAGATTTTTCCTAAGATTATCTTCTCAGATCAGGGAATAAAATTTATTCAAGTAAATTGCTCCAACTGATATTCAAACCTTTAAGACCTCCAGAATATAAATCAGATGTGCTTCCCCTCGTTGAAGAGAAAATTTTTGAGGGGCTCAAGAATTAGCAAATCAAATGTATGTACTTTTTGAAAATTATTAATAGCTAACTATGCTCATACCTTTTCTTGAAAACTTGTTTTATGGAGTAAGCAAAGGCAGGGGGGAAGAAGAGGGAGCTAGCCCACCTGTTTTCTGCAGTGTTGTCAACTAAAGGAAGTTTCTTTCGATGATGAAAAGGTTATCTTTATTTTTTTAAAGTGTTTAACGGCCGCTTTTACTACATATGGCATCAAAGACTATAATATTAATGAATGGAACAATGATGGTGCACTGGTGGAATGCAATGGTGGGGGAAACTGGAGAACCTGGAGTATATCCACCTGTGCCACTTTGTCTACCACAAATTTCACACACGATCACTTGGGATCAAACCTAGGTTGCCTAGGTGAAAGGCAAGTGTCTAACCACTCTGCCAAGGTGCACCCAAATTACAGCAAACTAGCTGAATTATTAAATGAAACACGGCTCACATGTATGTGCATGAACTCTGGGATCTACAGACAGAACGAAACCTTAGCATAGAAACCAGGGTGTATAGCATACTTCATATCTCAATGTTGTCACTCTATTCTGCACAAACCTATCATATCAAGACTAGGGAGCCAAGTCCCCCAAAAAAGGGGTGTGCATTTAGTATGATGATGATTAAATAATAGAAAATAAATGATCTTCTGGGTTTGTAGGCCGTTGTCTAATGGAACTTGCTCTTCCAGACATTTTGCTTGAAGCTGCATCGGACATCATCAGTGGAGTGATCGCTTGATCTTCTCATAACTGATACAGAGTCCTTTAGTTTCACTGGTTTTATATTCATGAACCGAGTCACTAAGTAATACATGCAGAAAACCCAACCAGAGCCACCACCGCCTTGGCCACAGTAAACACCAGCCCTTGGACTGCAACTGAAAGCACTCCCCACTCGAATCCAGCCCAAATAGCAGTTGAGCCAATGAGAAAAGAGCAGAACAAGTTGCAGACCAATCAGGAGCCAGTGCCTGTTTCAGTCATTGCTGAGAAGATCAAGCAATTCTCCACTGATAATGTTCAACACTGCTTCAAACAAAACATCTGGAAGAAGTTCCAATAGACCCAGCCTACATATATTTTCTAATAATGCCAGTCATGAAAGCCCACATAGCACTATGATTAAATAATAATTAGACCTCAGATTTTAGGTTATATGCCTATTTTTTCCTGAAGCAATAAGCAAAAAACCAATTATATATGTTCACATTTTATGACAAATTACACCTACTGTAGAAGTTTTATTGTACCTAAAAGTGCCTACTTTACTCCAATGTACCTATTTTATGGGTTTTAAGCCTTAAAATCCCTATTTAACTTAAATACAGTGTATAATACACGTATATATGTATTATATACTGTATATATATTTATTTATTTCTCCTCCCCCTCCTTTAAAATTATTTTGAAGCAAATTTTCAAATCCTTCTTAGCTTGAATAACATGTTAAAACAAAACACTTCAAATGTTACATTCATAAAGCTGAGAAGACTGTAAATGAGAAGGGAGGAGTTAGTGATCTGGAGAGGTTTGTGGTCAACAAACTCGTGATTTCTAGCAACCCTCCTTGTAACAAAAGTGTCACCTTGGAATACTAAAAGAGGAATTCCTAACACCCCTCTAGAAAGTGGTTCTACAGTTGCAGTAAAACAATGGTGCAAACATTGAGGTGAAAGACAAATAGACACTCAAACAAAACATACAACATTTCATTAAATTACATTACAAAAGAAAATTATTCATTTTTGTAATCATTGTTTTGTTGCTGCACTATATTTCCTTATCTGATAGTTGTTTTGTAAAATAACTAAGCTATTGATGTGTTTTTTCATAAAGTTATCTATGTTTAATTAAATTCCAAGTGTTTATTATTGTTTATTTCTGGTGCAATTTCTTACTTTTTTTTAACAATAGGACTATAACATTTGTGTGCATTTTTTCTTATTTCTTATTTGAAGTCTTAATAAAGTTGAAAAACCTAAAAGGTATTTTAAGGACCTGTTTTAATATTATTATGGCCTTTTTTAGGTGCCTAAAGGATTATTTTTATAGCCTAAAAATCCGTGGTCTATATATAAGATACTAAATTGAGGATATTGAAGTTTGTATCAAGTACATTTATAAAAAGAGCAACATCATACCAAACTGATTATTTTCAAGAAAGTATATTCTGTACAAAACTGCACTCACTCAAACTATTTTATTGTAACTACATCTGCTTAATACTGGCTACAATCACTATTTTCCATTGAAAGTTACATTCACTCGTTTCACAGCTTTCAAGAAATGCTACTTCATGACTAAATGCACCTAGGGGAAGTAATGTCACTTGATAACTGAATTACACTTTAGTGATGCTAAAGCACATTCAGAGCTGAAGAATACATTCAATGGCAGTCTGTAAATTAACAAATTCCTATTCAAGTGTGCACAAGTACCCCATAGCAACATAATCAGAATGTAGGCTAACATTAAGAGCATTAGTGTTGAAGCTATCTCTTATTCAGAGGGTCATACCCCTCTTTCTCTATGCGAGCCTTGAACTTAAGGTATTCCCGCTTTCGATCAAAGTGTTTCACCTGCAACAAAATGAGCATTATTACACCAGGTGTCTTTTCTCACATAACTAGACAGACAGTAAGTAACACACAACCTTCTACATAAATACGAGGGTAATGCGCAAAGTAAGGTCTGATGTTTTATACACATTAAACCATTACACATTTTTGCAAAATAGTTGTTTTATTTAATTGCTTACGTCTTTTTCTAAATTTCTACCAGTTCCCATATTTATTTAAACATTTGTCATATCATTCTACAAGCTTTTGTACGCCATTATAGAAGTCTGCCTCCTGAGAGGAGAACAAGTACTCAACTGTTACTGATATTGAGGATTTTGTGACAGTGATGTATACTATATGCAGTGTGTCCCGTTGAATCATTACCAAAAAGAAACCTTAATATCTCCTAAACTAATAGACATAGAACAGCCAGAATTAGATTGCATGTTACACAAACTCACCAGTACTGTGCTTTCAGCAGAGAAATAAGGGTCTGATTGCTGTATCACAAGTTGAAGGACGCCACATTAACATTGGGACTATCAGTTCATATATGACATGCGAGTTTTCTTCTACAGTTATGGCGGTGCACTTTACCAGATGTGTGAGAATGTGATGTGGTTGAGGAATTCATTGTCATCATTAAAATGTGATGTGCAGTAGTGATCTAGGCGTGTTAGGGTTTATTATTCTGCTGCAACTTTTTGCCGCTTCCCTTCTTCCTCAGAACAGATCCTGTTGCCAACAGCTGATTATGCCATTTCACAATGGTATGAATCTGGAGCATCTGTACCATGTTCCTGCCTAAATCTTCTTTGTACTGCAATTAGGAACTTACATTTGGCTAACCAATAACAACATTTCACTTTTTGCACATCGTGAATTCTGCCATTTTAACTCTGTGTGTTGTCATACCATGCGCAGTAGCCTCATAATTTTCATTGTCTGTAAACTTTGAGAGTTTCCTCACAAGACAAGCTGAAAAGCATATTTATAACTTGACTGTGTGAGGAGATATTTACATTTCTTAGTGGTAACTATTCAATGGGACACACTCTATAAAGTATTGATTTGGTTGGAGGCTAGAGAAAGTAAAAATTCAGAGCACAAGTCATTCTTTTCATTTTGTAAGCAGCATGGGAACTCAACTTGAACACAATTTGGGATATTACAAAATTTCAGACACAATTTTGTGCAAAGTTGTTCTATTCATATCCGAAAATTCTAATGCTAAGTGGAAATTATGTAATGAGGGTCTTCACAGATATTTCCATCCACTGTATCCACAGTAACCGACAGCTGGTTTGACCAGCATTTACTATGGACATTGTCCATCTGTCCTTAGAAGCTCTCACTTATCGCATTGGGGTCCTGTCGATCAATGTATGCTGCTGAAATGTTCCTTGCTATCAAAAACCAAATCAAAGACCATATTTCACAGTTAACAGGCCAATCAATTGTTTTAAACATTTTAAACCGACATTGTCAACACTTGAAGCAGATTTAATGGGTCAGAGCCCCAAGAATTGCCTAAAAAAAAATCTGATGTGTTCCATTCACATGACTTTCTCTGCATCAAATTATTGTTAAAAAGCTTCTTCTTCTATTTACTTCATGTTAATCGAGAAAAAAATTAGCAGAAATAGTCTTATTACTTGTCTACATGCAAGTAGAAGCGAAATAAGGGTTAAAGCGATATTAAAAAGCTGGTTGCAATGTGACTGGAGTTCCTTTGTTTGTATGGACAGGAGTTGACAAATTCCTGTATGAGAAAAGTATAAGTTTTTTAAAGCGGAAACCAATAACAAGGTATATCTCAAAAACGATCAACTCCACAAAAAAAATGTATATGACATAATTTGTGTGTTTTATCGTGATCCACATATTCTGTGTGATAAGTTTTTGTCTATCTCTTACGGTTTACCAGTTATGCAAATTCAATAAAAATCATTCAGAATAAAGAGGTCTTTAGCGGCTATTCCCAGAAAATTCAAGATATACATTTTATATGGCATTTAAATATCTTAAATATAAGAGATTTTAATCAAAATTGTTAGAACCATTTTTGAGAAAATCAAAATTTTTGGCATTTTTTCCACTTTGGGGTGGGGGGATTTTCTTGAAAACTTTCATGTCGCATCCTTGAAAGATAAATTTGAATACAAGTTTGGCATTTAACAGTCTTTTCTTTTGAGCTATGCTGTCCACAGAAGCACACATGGACCTTTTCCCAAAAATGCTTTTTTTGGATTCAGGGGGACCCAAAACATGTATTTACGGTGAAATCTCGGTATCAAATTCTTGAGTGGAATGCAATAGCTTCTCTATACATTATGTACATAGTACGTGTAAGGAAAGTAAAAAAATGTGTAAAGAGAAATTAAATGTAATTCTAATTTCTAGCCAATGCATGCAAAGATAAATTTGTGCAAGAAGAAAATGTGTAAAGTTTGTGTATAAGCAAATAGTAAACTTCTAAAGGATAAGATATTATAAAATGTAATATTTGTTGAACACATGTGATCAAATGTAATTTTATATTAGGGAAGAAAATGTATTATATAAGTAAATGTTAAGCTATGAAAATATAAACATATGTGCGTAACATTGTTTAGGCACTCGAAGCATCACGGAAGTAGTGAAAAAAGCAACTGACTTCTTAGTATTGCTTCGAGCAATACAGATGCTAATTGTGTGTTATGCACATGCAGCTTTGAAGTATAATGTAATCTTATTGTATTTTTAGCAATTTGCATTCTTTTCATTGATTATTGACCAGTAAAATGTATATTCTTCAAACAGTGCAGCTCTAGTTTCCTTATTTTTAGTAACACACTTGCATTCCTTCACAACAAGTCACCTGAAGCCCACCTGGGTAGTGTGGTGGTAGCGTGTCTGCTTCACATTCAAAAGATTTTGAGTTCAAATCTTGCTTAGGCCGAGTTGCCTGGATAAGGTTTTTATTGGGGTTTTCCTTATCTTGAGAAAACAAATGTCAAGTAACTTTAAGCTCTATGGACCCCGAAATCATTTGAGCATCATTTCACCAATTTCATTCATCATTCGATATGACTAACCAGGTTAAAGGACATTAAGCTACAAAAAAATCACTTGAGATAACTGCAACATCAAGAATCTCATTTTTCACAGCTCAGCTAGACTGAGGCTAGAATGATATCGTGATGGGAGAGAAAGAAAGATAAAGGAAATAATTGTTCTTATATGTGTAGAGCAAAGGCAGTGTGAAGCATCATGCACTATGACAGCCCACCACATAAAGACATACACTGCCACACTGCAATATTTGTGTGAAACTAAATGAGCTACGATGATTCAGACCTTACTTTGCCAATTAACAAGTATTTCATACAATGGACCACATGGTAGTCAAAGCTCAAAAACACTTTTAAAATAGGTTCCTTGTCAATTGATGCTCTCTTGCTGTGCCGGGTTCACCAAACACTCCATGATGGGAATCTCAACATTTTCTTAGTGCTTAATAATAACAATATTTCCCCACATACTTATTTACAACAACTTCTTCACATGTTTAATCAGTTTTTTCCATATTCTGACACACTGTCCAAAATGTGATGTGTTCCATTCACATACTTTCTCTAACTTTCTGCAAGCTAACTTTTCATACAAAAGATTATTCTTTTATCTACATCATGCTAATCAAGATAAACATTAGCAGAAATGGTCTTATTACTTGCTTCCTTGTAAGTAGAAGGGATATAAGGGAGTACACTATACTAAAGTGATAGTCAAATGTTTAAAAGCCAGTCACTATGTGAAACAACAAATGAAGTTTGTTTTTTCTGCTTGCTAGGAGTAAACAAAAGAAAAAGAAACATGTTTTCTATTTGAGACAAGTAGCTTAAAGCTGAAACCAATATCATGGAATATTTGGAAATGGTTAACCCTACAAAAAAGAAGTATATGACAAAAAGTGTGTGTTTTAATGAGATCTACACTTTTTTGTGCAGTAAATTTTTGTCTTTCTCTTATGGTCTATCAGTTATATCAATCAACAAGAGTGAAGAGGTCTTCAAAGGCTACTCCCAGGAAATTCAAGATATACATTTTGTTTATATATAAAAGTATATTAATCATAATCATATCTTAATCAGCTAACATACTACCCCTTGTCCAGTTAGCCATTTTGCTTACTTTTTGCTTTAAGCCATGTTGCAGATTTTATGACACACTTTTAAATACTCACATTTTATTGGGCAAAGCCATCAAATCATTGTCAAATCTTGGACTGTTTAGAATTTGCTCTTATTTGATTTCAAACTTTCATACTTTAAAAGTATTGGAAGCAATTTGACAAGAAAACCTGTGAGGTAGTGACAACTCTTGCAAAGTCTTGAATTTGATTGTGTACAAGGAGTTTTATTCTTTACTTCTCCCAACAAAGTGCTGTGCATTCCTGAAGGAAATCAAACACAGTCACAACTATATGCGGTGATTGATGTTCACAGTTGTGAAGTGTGCACCACTCTCTCTGAAAGTTATATACCATTCAAACACAGTTTTTTTTTTTTTTGAGCTTTAACAATTTCTGTCGAAAGAAATTTGTTAATAATGCATTGTTCCACACTAACTGACACTTTCTGTTCATTTGTCTCTCTTGTACAGCTTAGACAAAACTGAAAAAGTTCACAGGTGAGGGTAGCAACTTCCCCCTTCCAAGGTCAATAACATGCTGAGAGGGGTTTTATGCACGAAAAAATATCAGTCCTGTTTATATATGAACCTTGTAAAGTTTACATTTCTCATATGTTCTTTTTTTCCCTCTGATGTTCAAATTTTCTTTGAACATGGAACCTATAACTATAGGTACTAATTATTTTTAAATACCTTTCTATAAAGTATGAATTAACCCTTTTAGTGCTAATCATGATCTAATCATGATCCAAAAATTCTGCGACAATTGCCAATCATGATGCCATTTTCATATGTTTTAATTCTTCCCAGCAGGAAAGGATTTCTGGAGTATTTCAGAACCTTATTTTCACATTCTAAAGCGCTAAATTAGCTCCAAATTTAATTTCTCTAACTGGTGTTTATGTTGGTTGAAACATGACATTGTCTAGCCAAAGATTGCAAACCAAATAGGAAGAGCTGCAGTTCGTGATTTATTAGACGAAAGCGACTGAATTTGAATTTTCAGACCTTGATGAAAGCATTTCTGACCTTGACATAAGAGATAAAATGCATATTCTAGCTTCAGGGATGAAAATACATCCAATAACGGCCTTCATATGCATGCAAATAATTGGTGTACTTATCAAAATGGATTTACAGAGGTGTAACCAGACGACAAATACTATGTGAAACAACCATTCAGTTATGAAACAACATTAAGTGCTAAATTGTATACAGTAATCTATGTTACATTTGTATACTATTGCTTTATGCCATTTTCATTAATAGTGGTATTATGCTTATTTGTGTGTGTTTTGGCATTTTTTTTCACCCTTCAGGTTAAGTGAATTCATTTTTTGTATTTTAAAAAATAATACATCAGACCAAAACAGGATGTGTTTTAGTAAAGAAATATCTATACTTTCATTTAATTAGCCTGAACTTTCTGTGTAACAATGTTTTGTATGCTTAATTGTTGATTATTTTGGGATTTTTAATTTTATTTTCAAATTTTTCTTTTGCTTTTAATTTTATTAAAAATATTGAAGAGACTTCTAATCCATATGATGCATTTTATACATTAGACAAAAGGGTTTACTAAAAATGAAAAAAAATATTCAGCTCTATGTCATTTGGTACTGATTTTATTACTAATAATTTAAAACCCTGTATTCTCCTCTAAAATTGCTTGGCACTTCTCAGGCAGCATTTTGCCTATTTGGGTTGACACTAAAAGGGTTAACACTAACCTGAGGAAAAATTAAAGTAAGTAATAAACTTAATTAAATTATAGAATATAATGATTGGTTTTGTTTTAAAATTACAATATTTTGACATTTCTGATAGTTTTAGTTACCTTTCTATACATTTTAATTAAATTCCCAGTTGTCAAAAGAAGTTTTGGTCAAACTGGGGCAATAAGTGAAAAACAAGAGTCATGAATAATTTTTTTACAATCAATAATCATCCCATATTTATATTTTGCCATATGATTTACAACAGGACAAAGTATTTATAGAAATATTTTGAAAATGTTAAATTATGTACTTTTTGGAAAAAAATTAAATTAGAATTTCAATTTGCATTTTGAACAAATTTCTTAATTAAAAGCTATGTTAAGTTGTAGATCACTGGAAAGAGCATAAAAATGTTACAAAATGAAATGACATCTTTCCTAGATCTCTAGCTCAATTAGGACAGTCCCTAGAGTGATTTTAAACAAGGCCATTCATGCTTTTTTGGCCAGTTTTTTAAAAATTTTATATAACCATATTTCAGAAACAGTTTGAGATAAATTAAAATCCAGCATTTTCCTTAGTCTCAGCACCAACTATGAGTATATCAAATTTTAGCAAAATCTAAAATGGTGAGGTAAATTGTGTTAATTTGACATGGAATGGCCCTCAGAATATTGTAATACTTGGCCAAATATGTATTTTAGACATGTTATAATGGACACAATGGCTTGGAGTTTCAGATGGCATAGTTCACTAATGCTTTGATAACTTTTCTGTACTGATAACACAGTTGACAGGTATGGTTATTTATTTGACAAGGAGACAATTAATTACACTAAACAACACTTGCTTGGGATTTTTTGCCGGAACATGTATCGAAGGACTAGTTTCCTTCATTTTCAACCGGAGATCGACTAATTCCTTGTAGTGAAGCTGGCATTGTAAGTGCTGTCTCCTCTGGTGGTGGTTCAATGAACTGGCTAAACACATCCTTCTGTGGTACATCGAAATTGAAAACCCTGTTTCTATTTTTTACAATGAAGATGTGTTCCTATGTGGCCAGCTCTTGTTTTCCTGTGTGTTTTAAAAGTTTTGGTTCTGAATTTATATTGTGTTTTGTCCAAAAGTGGATGGCAACTGCTGATTTTTCCAATTGTTTTTTATTTATATTTCTGAAGTGTTCTTTGGATCTTTTTCTAGATTTCTTTTTGTTTTTCCAATATAAATCTGATTACAATCCTTGCATTCCATATTGTATATGCCCAATTTTTTTTTTGCTGGGATGATGTCCTTGAGATTTGAACCTGATTCATTTTTTATGCTGTGACGATTTACTGGTGCTAGCTGAACGTTGTATTTTTTGAAAATTTTTTGAAACTTGTCAAATGCCCATGGGGTGGTATGTGAATTTCTTGTAGCTCATCTTTTGTTCTATTGCTGAGAGGGTGGTAGTTTCTTTTAGGAATTTCTTCTTTTTGGCTAGTTTTATTTTTTTATCTACAAGGGATCTCGTGAAACCATTTTTATTTGCAATTTCAACTATTTTGTAGAATTCTTCCTTGTATTCATTTTCTAGAAGTGGCATGTTAACCAGTCTATGTGCCAGGCAATTGAAGATTTTATTCTATTTTCAGATCTAAAAATGGTAGCTGGTTATCTTTTTCTATTTCTACTGTGAATTTTATACTTTTTTTCTTGGATGTTCAAAAGTTTTAGGGCATCATCAATGTGCCTTTTTGATACTATGGCAAAGATGTCATCGATTTACTGCTGCAAGGTTTTGAACACACAAGGAAAACCTTTTGTGATTCTGATTTGCCAATATGGGTGAGAGTGGACCACAGAAGGATGTGTTTAGCAAGTTCATTGAACCACCACCAGAGGAGACAGTACCTGCAACAATGCCAGCTTCACCACAAAGAATTAGTCAATGTCCGGTTGACAATGAAGGAAAGTAGTCCTTTGAAACATGTTCCAGCAAAAATCCCAAGTAAGTGTTGTTTAGTGTAATTAATCCACTCCTTGTCAAATAAATGAATATAACAACACTGTTTACAAATTTCCACAAAAAGAAAAGTGAGGTATGATTATGTCTGACAGTACCCTGCTTCCATTTCAATTGCAATTTAGCATTACCCTGTATCGGAGCACATCAATCCATTGTAATGTCACTGAGTAAAATATGCTGTATTGAATGAGGTTTAAATTTCTTATGATCACAATCACGTCATGTCATTGTGTACATTGCAACATGAGTGACCAAGCACACAGTGCTCCGTTTGGTTTAAAAAGCTCTCATACATTCATGCCCCACCCTCTACATATTTTGCAGCCTTGACAGTTCATATGGTAAACATCCTAATTTTATTTTCCATCTATTTTTCAAAGAGTGATGTAATAAATTTATGATTAAACTCATTTAACTGATTATACATGTAAATAAGCCCTTGAAAATGTAAGTGGTCTAACAGGTGTTAATAAACAATGGGACCTTGTAATACGCTAGAATAATTTGAGTCTTTATATAGATACTTTATATTTCACTTACTTTATTTTACTTGGACATATTTCAAGGAATCACATTGTCGTCAGCTAGTTTTTGCCTGAAGCTTAGTGATGTAGTGATTGTGCTACTCTCTGGTGGTGAACTTGAAGAGGTCATCTAAAGGCGGTAATTCAAAATTCATGACTATTTCACAGTTTTTTAAAATGTGCATTTTATCTAAACTGTCAATTCTGTGGTGTTTGATGAGAACATAACTCCAAAAATGGCCTTTCTGTGCTAGGACAGTAGTGATATAAAAAAATCAATACTCCGTCGTTTGGTGAATCCCTGATAGAGGATTCTTTCTGGAGATATCAGCACCTCACCAAATGATACAGGATTCTTTCTGGAGATATCAGTGCTTCACCAAATGATAGACGATTGTTTCTGGAGATATCAGAACTTCACCAAATGATAGAGGATTGTTTCTGGAGATATCAGGGCTTCACCAAATGATAGAGGATTGTTTCTGGAGATATCAGCACTTCACCAAATGATAGAGGATTCTTTCTGGAGATATCAGTGCTTCACCAAATGATAGAGGATTGTTTCTGGAGATATCAGGGCTTCACCAAATGATAGAGGATTCTTTCTGGAGATATCAGTGCTTCACCAAATGATAGAGGATTGTTTCTGGAGATATCAGAACTTCACCAAATGATAGATGATTGTTTCTGGGGATATCAGTGCTTCACCAAATGATAGAGGACTGTTTCTGGAGATATAAGTGCTTCACCAAATGATAGAGGATTGTTTCTGGAGATAGGACTTCACTAAATGAAAGATTATTGTTTCTGGAGATATCAGGACTTCACTAAATGAAAGATTATTGTTTCTGGAGATATCAGGGCTTCACCAAATGATAGAGGACTGTTTCTGGAGATATAAGAGCTTCACCAAATGATAGAGGATTGTTTCTGGAGATAGGACTTCACTAAATGAAAGATTATTGTTTCTGGAGATATCAGGGCTTCACCAAATGATAGAGGATTGTTTCTGGAGATATCAGGACTTCACTAAATGAAAGAGTATTGTTTCTGGAGATATCAGGGCTTCACCAAATGATAGAGGATTGTTTCTGGAGATATCAGCACTTCACCAAATGATAGAGGATTGTTTCTGGAGATATCAGGACTTCACTAAATGAAAGAGTATTGTTTCTGGAGATATCAGGGCTTCACCAAACGATAGAGAATTGTTTCTGGAGATATCAGCACTTCACTAAATGAAAGAGTATTGTTTCTGGAGATATCAGGGCTTCACCAAATGATAGAGGATTGTTTCTGGAGATATCAGGGCTTCACCAAATGATAGAGGATTGTTTCTGGAGATATCAGGGCTTCACCAAATGATAAGAGGATCGTGTCTGGAGATATCAGGGCTTCACCAAATGATAAGAGGATCGTGTCTGGAGATATCAGGGCTTCACCAAATGATAAGAGGATTGTGTCTGGAGATATCAGGGCTTCACCAAATGATAAGAGGATCGTGTCTGGAGATATCAGGGCTTCACCAAATGATAAGAGGATCGTGTCTGGAGATATCAGGGCTTCACCAAATGATAGAGATTGTTTCTGGAGATATCAGGGCTTCATCAAATGATAGAGATTGTTTCTGGAGATATCAGGGCTTCACCAAATGATAGAGGATTGTTTCTGGAGATATCAGGGCTTCACCAAATGATAGAGGATTGTTTCTGGAGATATCAGGGCTTCACCAAATGATAGAGGATTGTTTCTGGAGATATCAGGGCTTCAGCAAATGATAGAGATTGTTTCTGGAGATATCAGGGCTTCAGCAAATGATAGAGGATTGATTCTGGAGATATCAGGGCTTCACCAAATGATAAGAGGATCGTGTCTGGAGATATCAGGGCTTCAGTGAATGATAAGAGGATTGATTCTGGAGATATCAGGGCTTCAGTAAATGATAAGAGGATTGATTCTGGAGATATCAGGGCTTCAGTAAATGATAAGAGGATTGATTCTGGAGATATCAGGGCTTCAGTAAATGATAAGAGGATTGTTTCTGGAGATATCAGGGCTTCAGCAAATGATAGAGATTGTTTCTGGAGATATCAGGGCTTCAGCAAATGATAGAGGATTGATTCTGGAGATATCAGGGCTTCACCAAATGATAAGAGGATCGTGTCTGGAGATATCAGGGCTTCAGTAAATGATAAGAGGATTGATTCTGGAGATATCAGGGCTTCAGTAAATGATAAGAGGATTGATTCTGGAGATATCAGGGCTTCAGTAAATGATAAGAGGATTGATTCTGGAGATATCAGGGCTTTACAAAATGATAGAGGATTGATTCTGGAGATATCAAGGCTTCACCAAATTATAGAGGATTGTTTCTGGAGATATCAGGGCTTCACCAAATGATAGAGGATTGTTTCTTTTATATTACTACTGCCTAAGCACAAAAAGGCCAGTTTTGGCGTTATCATGTTCTGACTAAATGCCACATAATTATGTATATATTTTGGGAGGTTTTAGTGCTAAATGTTGTGCTGAGTAGTCCAAAAATTATGTACTAACCGAACATTTAAGGAACTTGGAGTTAAAGCAGACAATTCAGCAGCTGCATACCCTTTTTGGACTACCCAGCACAACATTCAACAGATATCATAATACTTAAACCTACCAAAATATCCCACAAATGACAGTATGGGGGGAAAATCCACATTTTAAAAACCTGTTAGTCATGATTTTCAATTACCACCATTAATTAAATGACCAGTTTAAATTCACCACCAGAGAACACCACAATCACTACATAAGCAACAACTCTTTCCCTAAGCTTGTCGGAATTCGCTGATGATTAGAGCAGTACTCCTTAAAACATGTCCAAGCAAAATAAAGTGAAACAAAGTGTCTATAAATGACTCAAATTACTGCCCTTGGAATCAAACATGTGGGAAAATATTATTATGATGCATAAAATAAACCTTGTGAATTTTTTAGAATCCCACCACAGATTAGAATATCAATTGCCAAGGAAACTGATGACAGGGAGGAGGCCCCCAGAAACTAGTATGTTTAAAACTTTGGCTTGTACGTGGAGATTTTAATTTCTGCTGCTGCCTCAACTTACCCACTGGGATGGACAGGAACTCTCATATGCTTGTCGCAGCTTCTGACACTTTTCTTTCTCTTGCGGATGTTGGTCCATACACTCCCAATAATGGTCACGTGAATCCCAACACTTTTGTCTGTCGTCCTTGGTAGGGAAGGACATTGCAATTTCTGAAAAGAGTGAAAACAGTCTTACTTAAACTTTTCTTTTTATTACATTACAGCATTTTATGCAACATATTTTATAATACATGACTCAGAAGTTTATCAAAATGTCATTATAATAATTAATAAAATATAAAATCCTCTTTTGGGCAGCACGTCTGAATATGAGTACATTTGTCGTTTCTTAGCTTCAAAGTAAAGATTATGCTTGCTGTTAACTAGGGATGGGACCTCAATACCATTGATATCTTCATGTTCAGCAGTATCAAAGTACGTACAGCATGTCCATATTAGACAAATACCCGCATGAGAAAAGTTTCAAGTATTTTAAAACTGAAACCAGTAACAAGGAATATCTTCTAAATGATCTGTTCTATGAACATAACATAAAACATGTTTTAACCAGACCTACTGTTTTGTAAGATAAGCTTTTTTCTGTTACTGTTTACGAGTTATGCAGAATTCAGCAAAATCCATCCAGAATAAAGATGTCTTCACTGACTATTCCCAAGTAATGCAAGATATAGATTTTATTTGGCATGTAAATATCTTAGTACCTATTCTGTATTTCAATTAAAATAGGTAGAACAATTACATGTCCACAAAATAAGTAACTATTTCGTGATTGAGGTAACTTACAAATGTCTATTTGGTTGATCACTGAGCAGTACGTTGACTATTCTTGAATGTATTGCCTGCCATTGTCACATGGTATCTACAGGGGTTCCATGCTATGACAGTTTCAACCGAAAGTTTAGAAAGAATGGACCAACGAATAAAACCATATGGAAACTGTTAAAAAACTTTCAATGAAGACATTGTTGCTGATGTTCTCGACCATGTTGACCTTCCACAAGTACAGCTGACATTGATCAATATGTGAGTCAACTGAATAGTTTTTTAAATCTGTACATCAATTGCAAATTCTGACATGGGGTTGGTGTAACTCTTGCAAATGATATGCATGCTACTTCAAGGTGAATTTCAGTACTTTGAACACTGATGATTTTGGAATTTGCAATTGACATGAGAGACAGCACACGATTTGATTCTCGTATTGTTTCAATGTCAGCTGCACTTGTGGAAGGTCGACCTGGTCGAGACTTATCAGCAACAGTCTCTATTCATTGAAACTTATTTAACAGTTTCCATATACAGTATACTCTTCATTACCAGGGTAATGTGAGGGAGAAGAAGCACGAATAACCAAGGCACCTGTAATTTTTTGCTTTTAAGGTATAACATACATATGTAACTAGGAAATTATGTTTAAAAGCTTCTTTCAACATGTATTCTTTGTTCAAAAGTTGATTTTACTTCTGTGCATAGGTGCTGTTTTTCTTTAGGAAACAGCAATAAAAGACCTGCTGTGTGACAAGTTCATTTCCATTGTTTAAATGATCACCTCGTGACAACATAGTACCATTTCTATTGTCATTGGCCTGCCTGTTCCATGTAAATTGAAAACAAGTTCAGTTTGCTGATGTTAATCAGTGTGTAAGTGTCAACAATGCAAATTAAAAGAAATGTGTAAAAGAGACAGCGGAGAAACGAAAAAACGTGTGTTAATATTAGAACAAAATAATTTGGGGGAGGGGGAGATGCATGGATAATCTGCAAACCGAATAATTGGTAGTATACTGTAGTTTTATTTGTTGGTGCATCCTTTCTAAATTTCTATTGAAACTGTCACAACAGCTCATCATAGGTGTCATGTGACAATAGCAATATGCTCAGGAATAGCCCACATTCTGTTCAATGATCAACCTGTAACAAAAACACTTTCATGACAGAACGTAGGCTTTCATGGCCAGAGTCAATATAACTAGCAGTTATTTCTGGGCTGCTTTGCCATGGTCTGCTGGAGTAAGATGGTCCACAACTGTGGCAAAACAGCCCAAAAATAACTCCTAGTTATAAAAATCAGATGTATTCCATTCACATGACTTTCTGTACATCACTATAACAAATTATTGCTAAAAAGTGTATTCTTCTATCTACTTTATATAATCAAGATAAACATTAGCAGAAATTGTTTTAATTACTTGCTTCCTTGTAAGGAGAAAGAAAATAAGGGAATATACTAAGCTAAAGCGATAAATCAAATCTTTTAAAAGCTGGTTGCCATGTGGTTGAAATCCATTTCTATGGGGATCACAGTTTACAACTTTCCATGTGAGAAAAGTTTCAGTATTTTAAATTTGAAAAAATAACAAGGAATATCTCAAAAATGGTCAACTCCATGAAAAAATGTACATAGCATAACTTGTGTGTTTTGATGACCTCTACATTTTTTGTGTGTTACGTTTTTGTCTATCTCTAATGGTTTACCAGTTATTCAAAATTCTGTAAAATTCATCATTCATAAACATGGCTTCTGAGGCTATTCCCAGAAAATTAAGATATAAACTTTGTCACATAAATATCTTACATATAAAAGATTTTAATCAAAATCGTTAGAGCCATTTTTGAGAAAATTAAAGTTTTCGAAAAATGTTCCATATAAAGGGTAGTTGGGGGTGAGGGTGGGGGGATTAAATACCAATGTTGCACGCGCACACGCACACACACACATGGATATTTTTCTAAAAATGTTTTTTTTTATTCAGGGGGTCTCAAAACATGTTTTTACGATGAAATCGGTATCTAATTTTTTGGTGCAATACAATACCTTCCCTATACACTATGTATATTGTGCATGTAGAGAAAGTAAAAAGACATTTGCCAGTTACTCATTCTGTGGACACCCTGCAGGACTTTGCATCCATGTTATTCAATGAAAGCATTCACCTAGACTCATGCAACGTGCTATACAATGCAAGAGTTTGCAAACTCCAAACTTTATGCTTGTGTTGCAAACATAGAGGAAGAATTTTGCATTCTTTCCTCAATGCATTGTCTGCTGTTCAACAGCAATGTAACATTTTACAGCACCTACTGTACACACATTTTGTTATATGATATTTTAGGTTATGTAACTCAATTTGAAACTTATGGAGGATATCCACATGTAGTTTTAGAACTAGAAATCTGTGGCAACTTCTTGCATTATGTTTATGACTACTTGTGATTGGTCTTCCCTCATGCTTGTGCTTATGCTGGGTTATGTTAGCACTGCAACTTCATTGTGAATGTAGCTTAATAATTTGAGATAAAACTTCAATATTTTTAAATTTTGCAGTTTAGCATTATTGAAAGCTGTTGCATTTAAATTGATGCCAGAATAAAAGGAGTTGAAAACTCACACTACTGCCTAGCATGTATCCCCTAAAAGTTACTGCACTATATATAGTTCAATTGTGTTTCCTGTGGGTTAATAAATTGTGTCTAAATGAAAACATGTACAACAATGGGAAAGGAGTAGAGGTATCTATGTAACATGCATCATCAAGATGTTGAATCAAAAAATCTGATCTGTTCAATTCACACGCCTTTCTCTATCTGATCTACAAACAATCTATTCTTAAAAAGCCTTATTCATTTAGCTGCTTAATATTAATCAAGGTAAATATTAGCAAAACTTGTCTTATTACTTGCTTTCTTGTAAGTAGAAGGGAAATAAGGGAATACACTAGGCTAAAGTGATAGTCAAATCTTTTTATGTCTATCTCTTACGTTTTATTACTAATACAAAATTCATTCACAATGAACAGGTCTTCAGAAACTATACCCGGAAAATTCAAGATATACATTTTACTTGTGATGTACTTAGTTTTAATATGTGGTATTTTTATCAAAATCATTAGAGCCATTTTAGATAAAAAACATTTTTCAAAAATGTTTCCACATAAAAGGGTTGTTTGAGGTGGGGGACTTTCTTTAAAGTCTTTGTGTCACATCCTTGAAAGATACCAAGTTTTGGTATTTAACAGTATTATAGTTTTTGAGCTATGCTGTCCACTGACACAAAACCTTTATCTAAAAAACATTTTACGGACTCAGGGAATCTCAAAACATATATATTTCCTGTGAAATCTCAACATCAAATTTTTGGGTGCAATACAATACCTTTCCTATACACTATGTGCATAGTACATGTAGAGAAGGTAAAAAATGTAACATCTGCTTAGCTCCACAAAACAAATACAGTTTACAAAAACCTGATGTGCTCCATTCATATGACTTTCTCTACATCTGTGATAAATTACTGTTAAAAAGCTTATTCTTTTATCTACTTCATGCTAATTGAGACAAACATTAACAGAAATGGCTTTTAATCGCTTTCTTGTAAATAGAAGGGAAATAAGGGAGCGCACTAGGCTAAAATGATGCACAAATTGGTGGTTGCCATGGGACCAAAATTTGTTTCTTTGTAAGGCAAGGAGTTGACAAATTCCCATATGAGAAAAGTGTAAGTACTTTAAAGCTGAAACCAATAACAAAGAATATCCGAGAAATAGTCAGCTCTACAAAACAAAGTATATGACATAAATTGCATGTACTGACAAAACTGCATTATGTGTGTAACAAGTACAGTTAATTATGCAAAGTGATCTGAATGAAGAACATTTCAGAGACTTTCCCCCGGAAATTCAAGATATACATTTTGTCATACAAATATCTTTAATATATTGTCAGTCATTTTTGATAAAATAAAAGGGTAGTTTGGGGACAGGAGATTTTCTTGAAAATCTTTGTGTTGCATCCTTGGAAGATACTAAACTTAAGTACCAAGTTGGTATTTAACATTTCATTTTTGAGTTATGCTGCCCACAGACAAAGAGAAACAAACACAAATGCTTTTTATGGATTCAGGGGACTGCAAAAACATGTACTTCTGGTGAAGTATTGATATAAAATGTTGGGTGCAATACAATACCTTCTCCACCTACTATGTAGTATAACAAAAGAAATATGGGGAAAATATTATTAAAAACAAAGCAGGCGTTAAGGTTTTTTTGTTTTGTGAATTAGAAGCAACTTACCTCTGTATCAGCTTGCTACTGCTGCTGCCACAATACTCATGATATTGGGAACACAGCCAAGATATCCTGCGTGGGCCAAGCTCTGTCAACTCCAGACCTGAATGAATGAGACATGTGTCTTGGATGCATGTGTAAAAATATCTATCAATAGATTATGCTTCCTCACTTCATCTTCTTGCACAAACCACATTTCTAACTATTATACACTTGTAATTCCACCACAAACTTCATATAAAACTCTCATGTGCTCCATTCACATGACTTTCTCTACATCTCTGTAACAAATTATTGTTAAAAAGCTTATTCTTCCATTTCTTTCATGCTAATCGAGAAAAAAATAGTGAAATGGCATTATTACTTGCTTTCTTGTAAGTAGAAAGTAAATAAGGGAATACACCAGGCTAAAACTGATAGTCAAATGTTTTAAAAGCTGGTTGCTATGTGATTGAAGTGCCTTTGTTTGTTTGGCCAGGAGTTGACAAATTCCCATATGAGAAAAGTATAAGTATTTTTAAAGTTGAAATCATTAACAAGGAATATTTCAGAAACGTTCAACTCAACGAAAAAAAAATGTTTATAACATAAATTGTGTGTTTTAATGAGCTCTACATTTTTTGTTAATTTTTTGTCCATCTCTTACAGTTTACCAGTTATGTAAAATTTACCCAAAATAAAATAATCTTCAGAGGCTATTCCCAGAAAATTCAAAATATAAATTTTATTTGGGATGTAAATATCTTTAATATACAGATTTTAATCAAAATCATTAGGGCTATTTTTGAGAAAATAAAAAATTTTGGAAAATTTTCCATGTAAAGGGTAGTTTGTGGTACGGGGATTTGCTTGAAAATATTTTTATCACATACTTGGAAGATATTAAACCTAAATGCCAAGTTTGGTATTTAACAGTATTTTTGTTTTTGAACTATGCTGTCCACACTCACCCACCCCCACCACCACAGACCTTTTTCAAAAAATGTTTTTTTTTTGGGACTCAGAGGCCCCCAAAACATACATTTCCAATGAAATCTTAGTATTGAATTTTTGGGTGCAATTCAATACCTTCTCTATACACTATGCTCATTGTACATCGGGGCTAGAGAAAGTAAAAAAAATAAAAAACCACCACCATTTCCTTAACACTTACACAAAAAATTTAGTTCATGTATTAATATACCTTAAAGAAATCAATTTATATAATTGTATATAACTCTCAGATTTGTAATTATTAACATGATATGCTTAATTTACTTTCAACTGTCACCATTTTTGTAACATAATTTTAACATTGATGTATTATTTCTACTTAAACCACTGTTTTATGTACCAATAAACATTAGATGTATATTTTAATCCTTGTGTGCACAATGTATTTACTTATAATGTTCTATTTGTTTATTGTACACTGGATATAATAATAATAACTTTTTTTTTTTTTTCTTTTTTTTTTTTTTTCTTTTTTTTTAGCCTTACGTCCTTTAATCTGGTTGATCATATCGGACGATGAATGAAATTGGTGAATTGATGCTCAAATGATCTCAGAGTCCATTGAGCTTAAATTTACTCGAAATTTGTCTTATCAGGATCCCTAAGCGAGATTCGATCTTGCGACCTGTTGAATGCAAGGCAGACACGCTACCACCACACTACCCAGGTGGGCTAACAATGTTTTGTCACTAATATATATATTCTTAATTCTATACATTATAAAACAATCATGCAAAAAAAGTGTTTTCCATTTTTTAAAATTTAAAGCTAAAAATTTCTCTTCAAAATAAATAAATATAATATATATATATATATATATATATATATATATATATATATATATATATATATATATATATATATATATATATATATACACATAAGGTAATTCAAAAATACTTTTACAATGTTTGGGGATGGATTCCTGCCATCAAAACAAAAAAATATGTTCATATAAATATGTGCTATGAAATGCTTCGTATTTGCGTTATCAATTTGTTAATGAAAGCAGCTTCAACGGCTTTCCAGGTCCAACCTAATAACTTCATTTATTTATGTACTCATTCATAGAAGACTTTGACCCATTTCACTCTGCAGAGTTGGCCTTGTGTTGCCATGGCTACTTGTTAACATTTATCAGATGTGTAATACATTCTCCCAGCACACCTTACAAGTGCTGTCTTCATTCAGAACACTCTCCCAGACTTATTAGAAGAAGTGACTCTGCAAATATGAAGAAACATGATGTGGCTCTAGCACATTTTAGTCTCATTGTTCAAGGCTTATATCTAGCATGACAGATGGATAGGTAGAGGGGGACCAATGTTCCCCCTACCTCAATCTTTTTCTAACTTTTGGGGCACCTTAAACCATTGGTTTACGCAGCAGACATTCTAAATGAAGAAACTCTTAATCTACGTGTCATGGAAGCCTGTGAAATAATATGACACCTACTGGAAGTATTTGACATTCCATACTTCGACGATGCATGTGTGTCTAGATGCAAGAGAAGGACATTTGGATCACTTTCTACAAGTGGTGTTTGCATGGAACACCTCCTTAAAAGCTGAATAGTCAAAAAAGAGTAAAGTGTCACTTTAAAATGTTTAGAGTAAGAGCTTTTTAAACCTCAGCAAATCGAGAACAAAGGATTTTGGGATATGTTTATATGAACATTTTTCTTGTTTTGATGTAAGGAACCTGTCCCCAAACTTTGTGAAAGTATTTTTGAACCACCTCGTACAATACATGACAAAACAATGCATGCAGTTTAACACTTTTCTGGGGCAAAAACTATGTTTTCCATTTTTTTTATTTAAAGCTGAAGCTTTGTTTCAAAATAAACAAATAAATATAGATGGGGTGTATATATCGAGAGGAGGTGTAGAGACTAAAAGGAATAAGAAAAGTCTTCCAACAGAATGTGTGACTAATATATGGAGGAAAGGAAGAAATGGAGCCTATAGTTTCAAATGTAAAGGAATGCTTTGGAGGAAACAGTATATAAATGGAAAATGGGTGAAATTAGACAGAAAGATAGCCTTAATTAAACTTTTTAGCAAAGGTAATAAGAAGGTAGGGGACTACTTAACCAAAGTTAAGAAATGGTTGTGGTCTATAAAAAGAGAGGCAAACAAAACATAAGATTATCTTGGATAGGTAGTCAGACTGAAAAATTCAATGCCATAGCTGGGATTTGAACCATGGATCTCTCAGTCTCAAGCTGGCTGCTCTACCACTGAGCTACCATGGCAATATACTAGCATGGCATTAAACTTCTCAACTGACTTACAAGTTTCCCAGTAAACCACAAGGTGATCTCAAATTAATTTGAGATGACATATCCCAGTGGTGACTTACAATGTTATCAGTACTTTAAGTCCTGGGTTTTATGGTATAGCCAACTATTTAGGGCAATTAGTTTTAATATATTTGTTTTCTCACAGAAACTGTGCGTAGGACAGGAGTTGGATAAGTAGTCAGACTGAAAAATTCAATGCAAAATTCTGTGAATTTTGTATGAAAATGTTAACAAAAATATTACTCTTTAGAATTAATTACACTTCATGAAAAAAAAATCTTATGTGTTCCACTCACATGACTTTCTCTACTTATTCTATAAGAACCTATTCTTACAAATTTTATTCTTTTATTTACTTCACGCTAATCAAGATAAACATTAGCAGAAATAATCTTATTACTTGCTTCCTTGTAAGAAGAAATGAAGACAGGGAATATGCTAGGCTAAAGCAATAATCAAATATTTTAAAAGCTATCGCTATGTGATTGAAATTCACTTCTCTTTGCATGGCTAGCACGAATAAAATAAAAGAAACATGAATGACAAATTTCCATTTGAGAAAACTTTAAGTATTTTAAAATTGAAACCAATAACCAGAAAGTGGTTAGCTCCACAAAAAATTACACGACTTAAATTGTGTGTCTGAACATGGTCCATATTTTTTATGTGGAAGTTTCTGTGTAAATCATTTTACCAAAATCCCTGTCGTGTAACAGTAGATAAAGGTTCCTTGTCTTCATTCTATGTGGAGATATAAAGGTAATGGGAAAGGGAATAGGAAAATAAAGAGAGAGAGAAGAGTGAGTGAGTGAGTAATGCTCAGGAGCTAATATAACGTATGTATGAATCCAATCTGTGTTTTCATATGATGTGCAGAATTTTGGAAGTTGCACCATTTCTTAGAATCTGGTAGTCTTATTAACTTCTCATTAGTTATGCAATTTAAGTTTTGTCATGATGGGTTTGTTGCATGTAACAGTTAATAAAACTTCAATTGGAGTTGTTTTAATCGCATCAGTTATTAATCGTAGTGCTTGATTTTGGGTTTGTTCAAGGATTTTTCTGTATGAAGATGAAGTTCTGAGCACTTCACCACAGTATTTTTTAATATGGGTTTAATGTATATGTTGTAGGTTGTATTTAAAATTTTCTTACAACCACCTCACTTTTTATCAGTGAGTCTTTTTCAGATGCTTACTTACTAATGCTTTCAATATGTTTTCTACAAGTTAGTTTGTTATCGAAAATCACTCTCAAGTATTTAGCCTGATCAGTTCTTAATAAGGTAACATTTCCACATGACAAATGGATGCCATCTGGTTTCTTTCGTAAAAAGAAAAGTTGGAAACTACTTTTGTCTGTATTTACAGACATTAAATTGTTTGAACACCAGGATTTAAGGATATTTAATGATCCTTGTATTAGAGAGAGGGGGGGGGGGGGAGAGGAGAGACAAAGAGGGCGTTGCTTAGTTAAGAACTGGTATAAGGAAACTAAAATGGTTTAGAGATGGTATGCCGCAGAAACAATGCCTTATAGTGATGTCACTCAACATGTTATATTTGACTGTAAAGGGATTGATATATGGAGAAAAGCTCATCTTTCAAAAAGAATGTCATAACTGGATTGTTCTGCAAAGAAAGTAAGAAATTAAGTCAGTTTTTAAATAAGGTGAAAAGGAAGTGGAATTGGACAGCAAAACCAAACAACACAAAATGGGTAAATATTTTGGATCTACAAAAGGTGAGGAAA
The DNA here is from genome assembly GCA_030762935.1 of Hymenopus coronatus. Lineage (NCBI taxonomy): Eukaryota > Metazoa > Arthropoda > Insecta > Mantodea > Hymenopodidae > Hymenopus > Hymenopus coronatus. The sequence continues at coordinate 7,335,997 of CM060894.1, forward strand.
TTACATGAGTCCCATTGAAAGTTAAATGTAAGAAATAGAGGTTAAGTGCATTATTTAAAGACAATGCTAGTTTACATACAATTTAGATTAGAGAACTCAATATATTATGCACGGAATGATCATTTGTTCAAAATTATGAGTAGAAGATACAGAGCCAACAAGAAAATTCTATTTTCTTAATAGAAACATTAAAGAATTGAGCAGCCTTTCAGGGCTGTCCTCTGTCCTTGGAGAAATGTTGCATATCATATTGTAAATGATACTTATGTGCAAGTTTATGGTTTTATATTGTTGTAAATACTTATTTGTGATACTGATTAGATAGTCAATGAATGGAAACAGTAAAATAATTAATGACTTCATAATTGTCTATAATTAACTATTATATCTAGTTGTACAAAGCCATAAACTGATAGCTATAGTTGAAACTGTTTGTTCATTGCATTATGCTTTGTGACATTATTTTGTACATACATTTAACTCTGCCACCAGGTGATACTCACTTGCAGAGGAATAAACATATACTTACAAGGTAGAACTTAATAATCACAAAATTGTAAAAGTCAAAAGTAAATATGTAGGATATGATTGGGCTAAACACCATGTCATATTCAAATGTAATTCACTTAAAAAAAGATTCTGATGTGTTACATTCACATGACTTTCTCTACAGCTCTGCAACAAATTATTGTTAAAAAGTATATGCTTCTTTTTACTTCATGCTAATCTAGAAAAAATTAATAGAAATAGTGTTATTACTTGCTTCCTTGTAAGTAGAAGGGAAATAAGGGACTAGCAAAGGTTAAAGTGATAGTCAAAAGCTGGTTGCTATGTGACTGAAGTTCCTCTGTTTGTATGGACAGGAGTTGACAAATTCCTGTATGAGAAAAGTAAGTTTTTCAAAGCTGAAATAAAAACAAGGAATGTCTCAAAATCGAAAAACTCCAAGAAAAAAATGTATATAACATAAATTGTGTGTTTTAATGTGCTCTACATTTTATGTGTGGTAAGTTTTTGTCTATCTCTTACAGATTGCCAGTTATACAAAATTCAGTACAATTCATTCAGAATAGTCTTCAGAGCCTATTCCCAGAAAATTCAAGATATACAATTTATGTGTCAAGTAAATATTTTTAATATACAATATTTTAATCAAAATTGTTAGAGCCATTTTTGAGAAAATCAAAATTTTTGAAAATTTTTCCACGTAAAGGGTAGTAGGAGAGGGGGGATTTTCTCCAAAATCGTGTCATATCTTTGGAAGATACTGAACTTAAATAGAAAGTTTGTTATTGAACAGACTTTTTGTTTTTGAGCTATGCTGTCCACAGAGACACACACACAGGCACACATGCAGACCTTTTTCCAAAAATGCTTTTTTTGGATTCAGGGGGACCCAAAACATGCATTTCCAGTGAAATCTCGGTAAGGAATTTTTGGGTGCATTACAATACCTTCTCTATACACTATGTACACAGTACGTGTAGAGAAAGTAATAAATAAATTAATTGAACGGAAATTAACGGATTACACTAGACATGACAGATTTTTAGAGTGACAGTAAGAAACACTCACCCTTACCCTTGTTTTGAAGACCAGAGCCAGAACTGTAAAAAATACCAAATACATATATTTTTATTGTGCTTAAATGAACTCAGGATGAAATATAAGCATTAAAACAATAGTGTTAATCTGTGTTCGTTATAGAAAATTACCTTTAATATATAGCAATTAACTTCCCGGCTGGTTAATGCGGTCCTCATGACCTGGAGCCGCTACTTCTCCATCTGAGTGCACCCCGGGCCAGGTACTGGGGATCGAACCCAGGTCTCCCGCTTGGTAAGCAGCTGCACTAAGGAGACGACCAATATACTTCAGCTTTTAATAGGATTGTGACTTTAATTTCACACGCTATAAAATTCAATTTTTGTCCTACAAGCCAAGAGCACTACATACTCATGTAAATGTTTGCAAATTCCAGGCTCAGATGACTTAAAGTTGGCCATTGGTGGAATGGAGCCTGAAGAAAACAAAAGTGATGGTAATGTACTGTTAGTCATTTTATGCAAAGCTTCATCAACATTGTTGCTTACACAGCAGAACCATCATCAGCTGCATACAACTCTTTGTTTTTTTATTCTTACATTTGTACAGCCCCCTTTAACTTCAATGGTCGCATGGACATTTGTTTAATCATTTTGTATCACTAAGCATACACACATTCATACTTCTAGACACTCTAGGGAATAATTCTAGTTAAACAAACATTCCCCACCCTAGCCGGGGATCGAACCTGGGGCCTCCGGGTGAAAGTCAGCTCGTTGACCACTCGAACATGGAGGCAACCATTTTTTGTTTTTCAAATATGCAATATCTGGCAATTTATTCTTTTTTCTTTTAGATTTATATTTTTTATCTCTTGTTTGTGATTGTTTAAAATATGTTGAAGTAAACATACCTCAAATTTCCCACGTGGTCTAAGCTGTCCATCTTTGAAATTCTCAGTCGCCCTCCGTGGTGTAGTGGTTACCATGCTGACTTCATGTGCCCAAGGTCGTGGGTTCAAACCCGGCGGAGGACGATGGATTTTTTCGGGCGTAAAAATCCTTAGCATGGCTTCCTTCGGAAGGGAAGTAAAGCCGTGGGTCCCGTGTAGAAGCTCAAGCCTGATAGAGAGGCCTCTGAGCAAAATTAAGCGGTCTTTCACGACCAGTATAGAATGGGACGCTGAGAACCACAGCAGTTAAAGAGCGTCCATAAATTAAAAATAAATAAATAAATAAATAAATAAATGAATAAATAAATTTGAAATTCTCACCTCGTGGTCATAATTTTCCATATTGATGTTATGAGCGTCTCTTCCAATGACTGTAGGTCGGCGGGGGGTTGCGATCGGATAATGTTTACATATATTGAAATAACTCACTTTAAGACACCGAAAACTAATTAAAAACTATTCATAATTGAGAAGGATACTTGTGCTCTTTGTTGCATTTGTTTGTCAATTTTCCGATAGAGCAACGGCATTGTTAATTTATAGCGGCAAGCCAGTTTTCTTTCGCGGATTTATTTGTTAATGTCAATGTGAAACGCTGTAAGCAATGGCTGATACAAGCAAATATACGATTAAGGAACGTCTCATCATAAGTGTGTAGCGAAACGTACAGAGAAATCTTTCTTTGTTTCAATAAAGCAGCTCCCAGTGAAGCCAATCTCTGAAAACCGGAAAAAACAATCAAAATCTGATGTGTTACACTCACATGACTTTCTCTAGCTATTCTAGAAACCTCCTACAAAAGATTATTCTTCTTTGTACACAATGCTAATCGTGATAAATATTAGCAGAATGTTCTTATTACTTAAAATTCCTTTTAAGTAGAAGGGAATAAGGGAATGCGATATGCTAAAGTGATCGTTAAATGTTTTAAAAGCTATCGTTATGCGATTGTCATTGCAAATCACTTCTTTGCTTGGCCAGGAGTGGAAAACAGAAGAAAAACGGACACTTCCTGTCTGAGAAAAGTTTAAGTACTTCACAATTGAAACCAATAACAAGGAATATCTCGGAAACGGTTACCTCCACAACAAAAACGTTAAGGACATAGATTGTGTGTTTTGTCGTGGTGTACATTTTTTGTGTAGTTTTTTCCTATCTCTTACGGTTTAGCAGTTAAGCAAAATTCGGAAATATTCATCCAGAATAAAGAGGTCTTCAGAGGCTATTCCCAAAAAATTCGAGATATACATTTTATTTCGGACATAAATAGCTTTAATATACGGGATTTTAATCAAAATCGTTAGAGCCATTTTTAAGAAAATCAAAATTTTCGAAATTTTTTCCATGCAAAGGGTAGTTTTTGATGGGGGGATTTTTTTTTTTTTTTTTTTTTTTTTAAATCTTCGTGTCGCATACTTGGAAGATACTCAACCTAAATACCAAGTTTGGTATTTAACGGTCTTTTCGTTTTGGGGCTATGCTGTCCACAGACACACAAACACGCCAAAACATATATTTCCGGTGAAATCTCGGTATCGAATTTTTGGGTGCATTACAATACCTTCTCTATCCCTATATACATTGTACATATGGGGCTACAGAAAGTAAAAAAAACTTTATCATCAGGCTCTATATTGGATGCAAAACGCAGCGGAAGACCTAAAAAATACTGCGGTGATGATGCTAGTAATCTTCTGTCTGATTCATTGGAGCGTTCGCCGAAGAAATCAGCAAGAAAACGATTGGCGGAAATGCAGATCCCAAGAACGTTTTTTTTTTTTTTTCCTTTTTTTTTTCTTTTTTTTTTTTAACGTCCTTTAAGCTGGTTGGTGATATCGGATGATGAATGAAATTGGTGAAATGATGCTCAAATGATCTTGGGGTCCATAGAGCTTAAAGTTACTCGACATTCGTCTTCTCAGGATAAGGAAAAACCCCGAAAAAAAAGCCTTATCCGGATAACTCACCCTAAGCAAGATTCGAACTCACGACCTGTTGAATGTGAAGCAGACTTGCTCCACCACACTACTCACCACCATAAATGAATTGAGTGACAAGGATATGGGAACACAACGTGATGTATGTGAAATGTTACTTTCTGTTTTTGCCCGCTTAGCGCTTCGTCGTAACGTCTTGATGGCTGACGAGTGCGCCGTGTATCTCAGCTATCGTTCGCGCAAGTTTATGTGTGGGCCAAACTTTGAAGAAATTCAACATCCCCCTCAAGTCATGATGTGGGCCGGTGTTACCAGTGAAATTACTATCGGACCATATTTCTTTGAAACCTCTATGACTGGCGAAGCGTACCTCCAAAATGTTGTCTCAATGACTGGTTCTGGAACTTGCCAGAGTTGGTATTCTTAACACTACTGTTCAACAACATGGAGCCCCAGGGCATTTCTGGGCTCCAGTTCGGGAGTGGTTAAGTTCCTATATGGATTGGACGAGGTGGACCTGTCACTTGGCCTCCAAGAAGCCCCGACTAGACAAAGTGCGACAACTAGCTGTGGTCTTACTTAAAAGAATTTTGGAAAGATTCGGATGGATTCTGTTGAACAACTGAAGAAAGACATCCGCATTTTCAGAATGATCATTCCCAAATGCCCAGACGAGCAAGCAGATGGACATGGAGGCGCATTCACCTGTGCGCTGACAATGATGGTGAATACACCCAAATATTAGATATTTAATAATTGCTGACAGGCCCAGTAATGTTTATCTGTTCATATTTCGGTAAAGCTATACGATGGTTCCACGCACACACATACGGTCTTAAGACTTTTACTGGCGATCCATACGTGAAGGTGTTGAAAACATTAAGTTGTTCAGATGTGAAAGTTGCTAGATTGCTGAAATCTTGACTTCTTCTTGGGATCATTGGGGTTTTAGCTTCACAGATCCTTCGGCTCGCTTCACGTCTTAGGGCCCTAAATGTTTATAACAGACTAGCAAGTAACTACAATGCGGCTCTAATGACGAAATAACAAAAGTGCCCACATATAGAAGTAATGCCAAGTGTGGAACCATCGTATACTAATAATCATATTTCCATTCCTTATTGGTGCAGCAATCAATAAATAACGCTTTTATGTCACTAGTGACGTTTAATTATTGTATTAACAAACTTAGAAAATTACCAATTACGGCTTTTGCCGCCCCCCCCCCCCATGTAATAATAATAATGAATTGCAAGTGTTACATTGTGAAGCTCGGTTAAAAGTAATGTACTATGAGTCGTTTTACACAAGGCTTCATCAAGATTGTTCCTTACACAGCAGAACTGGTATCATGTGCAAGTTCATGATGTGGAATAGATCTTACAATAAGAAGTGCTGTTGTAAAGGGGAGATTGCGTATAAGTGCAGAAGAAGAAGAAGATATTTGCATATAGCACCAACAATAAGTGTAGAGTGGTTTGAAGGAATATATTGTGAGTTGGTTGGGTATATGGAGCAAAAATTTGGGGGATTGAAAAAGGGTGGGAAAGATTGGATTTAATGTTGAGAACATTTTGCAAGCTAATTTTAGGAGTCATAGAGTATACAGTCAATGCAGGAGCTATGGCAGAATTAGTGAAGGTTAGTGTCAGTGGTCAGAAAATGGAAAGAGTTCTCAAGTACTTATTTTGTATTCTGCACCTGCAGAAACAGATATTCTGAATGTATATTTAAGGTTTCAAGGGAATAGTGTGGAAAGCAATATGTGGTTAGGTAAGATGAAGGAGCAACTGCTCAAGAATGGTTTAGGAGATGTGTTGTACAGAATGGATAACCCTAATAGGAAGTTTTGGTGAGAAGCAAGAGGCAGATTGAAGGATATGAATGTGCATAAATGAGATAGGAAAAATTGTTGCAATGGTATAACAATGTCAAGAAAATGCAGGAAAGGAAGAATATCTTAAAAGTTTGCAATAGAAATGAGAGATTGGGGGTGCCATGGTTCCAAGTGGAAGCTGAAAGGTTTGAGAGGAGGAGTGAGGCAGGGATTATGTCCAATTTGTGGGGAGGAGGAGAAGCATAAACTGCACATAATGTTTAAATGTAAAGCGACAAATAAATGGAGAATGGAGTTGATTAAATACAAGTGGTTAGGGAGAGATGAGGTAAGGATAAAGAAGATCTTCAAGAAGGGCAGTTTAGAGAATTAGGGGAATTCTTATGGAAAGTTAAGATGAAATAGACAAGTCCAATAGATAAAATTTAATTAGAGCAAATTGTGAACTAATTTTATTATTCAGATAATATAGTGAATATGCATATAGGTATGTCAAATGGAGATTGGTCACATACCCAGATAATGGCCTGGGCCACCATTGTGTTCAACTTTGCACTCAAACAAATATCCCTTATACTTTGTGATCCCAACATATTATCTACTGAAGCTTCTACTTGGGTTTTGCCACAGGCAGTTTACTTATGCTGTTGGAATCATCACCAAACATTTACCAAATGAGTGACACATTAAAATCATAACTCCTCTACATAACTGAGATATTGTGGTAACATTAGTGAGATTTTGTTCTTCCTCACAAAGAAAGCCGTTACTTTCTACTTAGAAGAAGACTCCAATACTTGTACGATAGATTGTAGAGGTATGTTTCACGGGTGTTAATTCAGATACTTTATATTTTCCCTATTTTGTAAAATGGACTCATTGTTGTCTCTTTTTAAGAGAGAAATCATTAATATTCTTCCAATAACTGACATACAACCAAAACAGGCTAGTAAATCTCTCCTGGCAACATGACCTGACCATACACACACACACACACTACAACATGCAGCTCTACATCACTATGTGACCAATTGTTACTATACCATGCATTTCAAAGTACAGTCTTTAGTTGGCTAAACTATGAATCCTGTGACTTAAAGTGCTTACAACATTGAAACATGCGAGTCAGTTGAGAAATTTAATGCTGTGCCATGTAGCTCAGTGACAGAACAAACAGGTTCATGGTTCAAATCCCAGCTATGGCATTGAATTTTTCAGTTTGACTCTACCTATCTAAATTATTCTTAATTTCCAAACTAATATTATTGGTGAAAATAATTTATTTTTCTTACTGAAGACAAGTTTTGTTTGACATATTCTGTTAATAATTATTTTTTTTTATTTCTTCCATCAGATGTTATTTTGCTACCTAGATATTGAATACCTTTTAACTTCATCTAAAATTTTTCCGTTTAATCTGATTTGTGTTTTATTTCCTCTTTTCCTACAAATTAAATGATGATTTTTTAATTTATTTATATTTATATGATAATTGTTTCTTAGTGTATTTCTAATTTATTAATAAACATCCAAATCTGTTTTATTTTTCATTAAAATTGCAGTATCATTTGCAAATTGTAACATATTAAATCCCTGCATTTTTATACCCCTGACTATTTCTTCCATAACTTCACTTCCTTAATTAAGCTATAGCTTCTAAGCAAGAAATCACTGCAAATACTAAAATAATATTTGGGTTATGGAAGGGGGGGGGGGGAGACAAGTAACTTGAGCATTTTACTAACTTTGGCATTTTCAAATGGAATTTTGAAATAAAACTTTGGAGACATCATCATCATTTGAACATGAGAAAGCAAATTAAAAAGAACATATAGAAACAAAAATTTTGACCATCTCTCTCCATGATGAACTATACAATATGTTTGCATGAAGGTATAAAATAGCTGTGCCATCTGTATGTGATTGCCACTTAGAAATGCAGTATATATGTAGATGCACGTGTGAGATATCCCACATTCTGAGAATTCTAAAAGTAGAACGAGGTGGATACTATTCTGGCTGGTGTGAAATATAAACATGTGACATCCTGTACTATTTTTGGCTCCTCCCACTATGATGAGAGGAGTTTGGGAAGTGGCAATTGCAAAATATAGCATTTCTAACTGTTTTTAACCTAAGGGTTCTATTATTACACTACAACTTTTTGCTCTTATCCTGCTATCTCTATTTTCATTAAAGCTGTAAAGGAATAAAAACCTGGTGGAAAAGATTTATTAATCTCAAATGGTTTTGAAAAGACATATATTCAGTTTTAAAAGAGAGTATTTAGAGAAGAAAACAATACTTGCATTACTATTTATATAACAGATCATTACAATTGTATATTACAATAAAAAGCAAAATCTAATGTGCTCCATTCATATGACATTCTTTACATCTCTGTAAGAAACTATTGTTCATAAACTTATTCTTCTAATTCACTTTATGCTATTCGAGATAAACATTAACAGAAATTGTCTTATTACTTAGCTCCTTATGAGTAGAAGCGAAATAAGGGAATACGCTAGGCTAAACCAACAGTCAAATGTTTTAAAATGTGGTTGCTATGGGACTGAAATCCATTTCTTTGCATGGCCAGTGTTGACAAGTTCCCGTATAATAAAAGTTTAAGTATTTTAAAACTGAAACTAATAACAAGGATTATCCCAAAAACAGTCAACTCCACAATGGATTTTTTCAGGTGTAAAAAGAAAGAACCTCACGTAAAAGAACCTCAAGCCTGATAGAGAGGCCTCTGAGCAAAATTAAGTGGTCTTTCACGCCCAATTTAGAATGGGACACTGAGAACCACAGCAGTTAAAGAGTGTCCATAAATAACATGCCATTTATTTATTTTCCACAAAAACATGTATATAACATAAATTGTGTGTTTTAAGGAGGTTTACATTTATTGTGAAGCTTTTATTTATCTCTTAGTTATGCAAAATTCAAAGAAATTCATCCAGAATAAAGAGGTCTTCAGAGGCTATCCCAAAAATTCAAGATGAACATTTTATTTATCATATATATATTTTAAAAATAAGAGATTTTAATCAAATTTGTTAGAACCATTTTTAAAAAAATAAAAAAAATTCGAAACTTTTTCCATGTAAAGGGTAGTTGCGGGTAGGGGGGATTTTTTTTGAAAATCTTTGTGTCACTTCCTTGGAAGATACTGAACTTAAATATGAAGTTTGGTATTTAAACAATTTTTTGTTTTTGAGCTATGCTGCCCACAGACACACAGGCAAACATTTTTCTAAAAATGTTTTCTTTTTTTATTCAGGGGGTCCCAAAACATATATTTCCAGTGAAGTCGCTGTATTGAATTTTTGGGTGTAATACAATACCTTCTCTATCTACTATGTACATAGTATGCGTAGAGAAAGTAACATGGGAAAGAGAAGAACATATAGACAAACTAAATAAAGAAAAAAGAGAGGGTATAGAGTGGGTGTATGGAGGCTTAAAGGCATAACAAACGCACTGCTCTATATACAGGAGAAAAGAAGATATAGAGAGTGTGAAGGGACAGAGCTATGGCTTCAAATGGACAGAGAGATTGATTAATCAAAATGTTTATAATAGCTGAGAAGTTTTTATATATGGTCAAAAAGAAATGGATTTGGTCATTATAAAGAGAAGGGAAATCAATGCGTAGCTAGTACAGTTGTATAATGACTATGGTAAGTTAACAGCCTGGGCTCAAACTTAATCTGTAAGAAGCTTAGTACAGATAAATAAATATAAATTTTAAAGCAAAAATCTGATGTGTTCCATTTACAAGATTTTCTCTACCTGTTCTGCAAACAAACTATTCTTACCAGAGATATCTTTTATCTACATCAAGCTAATTTAGATAAACATTATCAGAAATTGTTTTATTGCTTGCTTCCTTGTAAGTAGAAGGGAAATAAGAGACTACACTAGGCTAAAGTGATAGTCAAATCCTTTAAAAGCCGGCTCTATGTCATACAATTGGCAATCAGTTCTCTATGCATGGCTAGCAGCAAGAAAAATGATATATGAAACAAGTGAGGCCTTCCCATTTGAGAAAAGTTTAAGTATTTTAAAATTGAAACAATAACAAGGAATATCTCAGAAAGAGTTAACTGTTAAAAAAAAAAAAAATGTTTACGATATAAATTGCATGTTTTAACAAGATCCACATCTTTTGTGAAGTAAGTTTGCTATTCTTTCATTTGTCAAGAAAATATCTTAAACATAATATTATAATCAAAATCATCATGAGCCATTTTTGAATAAAGCAAAACTTTCAAAAAAATCCCCCCCCTCCTTCAACTACACTTTCGATACAAACATTTCCAAAATTTTTATTTTCTCAAATTTGGCTAAGAATTTTGATTTAAATCTTGTATATTTAAGATATTTACATGACAATAAAATGTATATATTGAATTTTCTGGGAATAGTCTCTGAAGACCTTTTTATTTTGGATGACTTTTTTTCAATTTTGCATAACTACTAAACCATAAGAGAAAGACAAAAACTTACAACACAAAAAATGTAGAGCTCCTTAAAACACAAGTGCTTTTTCCTGGAGTTGACCTTCTTGAGATTACTTGTGGTTGGTTTCAGCTTTAAAATACTTCAAATTTTTTTTCATACAGAAACTTGTCAACTCCTGGCCACGCACAGAAACTAATTTAAATTCCATAGCAACCACATTTTAAAACATTTGACTGTCAGTTTAGCCTAGTTCATTCCCTTATTTCTCTTTTACTTACAAGGAACTAAGTAATAAGACTATTTCTGCTAACGTTTATCTGGATCAAGATGAAAAGATAGAAGAATAAGCTTATTAACAATAATTTGTTACAAAGTTGTACAGAAAGTCATGGAACACATCAGGTTTTCTTTATAGGTAAACATGCTGCAGAAATTATAAATAATGTAAGAAAGGATGTGTGCAAGGCTATTTTGAAGTTTCTTGTAAGACTGATCCCTACCAGAGTTAGTAATAAGTATCAACGCCTCATGGCATACTAGGGGCCATTCCTCTTAACTATGGAATTGGTTATGTAGTGGATGTGTGACATTCTGGATGCTACGTTTGGGGTTCACGTATGTGTGGTGCAAGGAAGTGAAGTTCTAAAGCCCATTCAGGCTTAAGTTGATCCTCGCCAAAACAAAACCTAGTGTACCGTTATAATGTAGCCTTCTGTCATATTTTCATGACCACATGGTGAGTACACGCGGCTTATTTTACTGTAAAACGAAGTCCTTATTCTGACAACTTAAACAGTGGCTAAACATTCTGTTAGGTATAATGATGATATATTGATAGTCATAACAAAATAAAAGGGTACACATGTGATAATTAACTCTAAAAACATGAGCGAAAAAATAAATATCATGTATATGATAACTTACATTTATTAACTTTCTGGAAGCGGCTCTCTCAGAATTTTCGTCCGAGCTGTTTTCCTCCCCAAATCTGATAACCAGGTTATGTCATTTAAACTATCCATATGCCAAAACATGCTTCTTCTCATGTAGCACTTTATCAACTGTTGGTGGCTCATTTTTAATAAAGAAATTGTCCACTATTAACGCGAATTGCATTCTTCACAAAACCATTCACATTCTTGCATCACATACTTCACACGCTTTCTGTTTTACCGGGTGTAACCACTTTTTGCATTTAAGATTTTTCTTTGTGAGCAATGTTTATACTTATAGCTGAAACCTGGTGAACTCAGATGTTAACTTCAATACTTCTTTCATGGGAAGTGTTGGATATTTCTCACAAATCTTACAATAAACATTCAACACTATAGTTTTTTCTCCGTCAACGGTTTACCAGCCTTATGCTTTATGTCACTCGACAGAGATACAATAGGAAACTCACGGCGACCTCCATGATTCTAAATAGCAACAACCAGCAACCATTATTGTGTAAACAATATTGCAGAAATTAGGTGACTCATACAAATAGTGTTGGGACTTGCAACTCTGTTTAACGGTGCAAATTGACATCGATTTAACTCTCATAACTAGGTATTTGTATAGAATGTAATAAAATGTAAGAATAAATTCATTCAGTAATTTAGATTCTTAGTATGGGATTACATTCTTGCACAACTACTACTGTGTTGTACTGTGGTGCACTTTGCCACGTGGTTCCGTTTTGGCGCATATCAACCTAAGAGAGAATAAAAAGTAGTAGCTTAGGGTATTAATGTGTGGGAAGCTAGCCTTAAGCATAACGTCTTGGAGCCTATACAGTGAGTGAGAGAGAAAACAGGCACATCCAGACAGTAATAAAGATGTAAGCTTAACAAGATTGAGTATTAATGTTTAGAGAGTAGATGCTAAAAGTAAGATGTTAGTAGTTCTTAAAGAAGAAAATTCTGTCACTCAGTGTTATAAAATTATAATACTACAATGTAGTCAATTTTGGTTTATGCATCCACAGCCTCATTCAAGTAGGATATGACTCTGAAAGCTTGTATCAACCCATAAAATGGCAGATGATTTGAATGTCATGAACATGGAATCTGCTGAACCAGACCAAATTATACAAGGAGAGGAGAGAGCAAAATTACAATTACTACACTACCTCTGTTGTATGAAATGCTTTCGTTCTGTACGAGTAAGTCATCATGTTGTCAATCCTGAGGCTAAGCAAGGCAACAACTGAATATCGCAGACCATTAAGCATAGACTCCGTGAAATAGGTAAAACAATGTATATAATTATAATATGCCTATAAATATTGAGAACTGTCTATAAAATAGTGTATGACACACGTGTTAAATTGTTTTTTCACATAAGCCATGTGTGGGACAGGCGTTGGATAAGTAGAGTCAGGCCCAAAAATTAAATGCCACAGCTGGGATTTGAACCACAGATCTCCTGGTCTCTAGCCAATTGCTCTACCACTGAGCTACAATGGCAACATGCCAGCATAGCATTGAATTTGTCAACTGATTCGCATGTTTCCCAGTATACCACAAGGTGATCACAAATTATTTTGAGATGACAACCCCAATGGGACTAAACACCATTTTTCCATCTGTATCATAAATAAACTATTCTGTATTAATTTAGTTGTTTCTTCACAAGCCGAGTGTAGGACAGGAGTTGAATAGGTAGAGTCAGACTGAAAAATTCAATGCCATAGCCAGGATTTGACAAAAACTTACTAGACAAAAAATGTAGATCTTGTTAAAATACACAAGTTATGCCATATATTTTCTTCGTGGAGCTTACCGTTTTCAAGGTATTCCTTGTTATTAGTTTCAATTATCAAGTACTTATATTTTTCTCAGATGGAAGTGTCCGTTTTTCTTTTGTTCTACTCCTGGCCAAGCAAAGAAGTGAATTGCAATGACAATCGCATAATGATAGCCTTTTAAAGTATTTTACTATCACTTTAGCCTAGTGCATTCCCTTAATTCCATTCTGCTTATAAGGAACTAAGTAATAAAATTCTGTTAATGTTTATCTTGATTACAATGGTGTTAAAAGAAGAATTACCTTTTGTAAGAAGTTTGTTTGTAGAGTAGCTAGAGAAAGTCATGCGAGTGTAACACATCAGAATTTTTTTTTTTTTTTAATTGATTCAGTGGTCCCTGAAATATGTAGTTGCAGTGAAATCTTGGTACTGAATTTTTGAGTGGCATACAGTATCCTCTCTAACTATACCCACACAGACTTTTTTCTAATAATGCTTTTTTTCGGATTCAAGGACCCCAAAACGTATATTTTCGGTGAAATCTCCAAATCAAAGTTTTGGGTGGAATACAATACCTTCTCTGTAATATGCATTGTTAGTGGCAGCAATTTCAGGAAATGGAAAACTATAAAAGTTCCACATAGCTGGGTGGGTTAGGGTGCTTCAGAAGTAATTTTAACGCATGCTAAACTGTGCTTCAATAAGATATATGTGTGTTGAACATCCAAAAGCAAGTAAAGCAAGTATGAAATTGCATGCAAGAGATACAAGTGCTGTATGATTTGAGAACACTAGCTCTTAGACAATAAACAATATACGAGGGAAAATCAGAAGCTGAGATTACAAAACCTGCACTCAAATGTGTGTATTTTATTTCACACAACCTGATAGTACATACATTAGGTTATTTCTACTTTCTCCACACATACTATGTACATATACCAAACTTGGTATTTAAGTTTAATTTCTTCTAAGGATGCAACACAAAGATTTTCAAGAAAATCCCCCACCCCCAACTACCCTTTACATGGAACTTTTTTCGAAAAATTTGTTTTTCTCAAACATGGCTCTAACAATTTTGATTGAAATCTCTTATATTTAATATATTTACATGCCAAATAAAATGTATATCTTGAATTTTCTGAGAATTGCTTCTAAAGACCACTTTATTCTGGATGAATTTTGCATAACTGCTAAATCGTATGAGATGGACAAAAACTTACCACACAAAAAATGTAGAGCATATTAAAACACACAATTTATGTTCTATACATTTTTTCTTGGAGTTTTGCATTTTTGAGATATTCTTTGATTTTAGTTTTAGCTTTGAAAGACTGACTTTTCTTACACAGGAATTTGTCAACTCTTGTCCATACAAACAAAGGAACTTCAGTCACATAGCAACCAGCTTTTAGCTATCACTTTAACCTATGGTATCCCGTATTTCACTTCTACTTACAAGGAAGCAAGTAATAAGACTATTTCTGCTAATTTTTTCTCGATTAGCATGAAGTAAATGGAAGCATAAGCTTTTTAACAATAATTTGTTGCAGAGATGTAGAGAAAGTCATGTGAATGGAACACGTCAGATTTTTAGAAAAATGTATGTGTGTGAATGTGTGTGTGTCTATGAACAGCATATCTCAAAAACTTAATGACCATTTAACACCAATCTTGGTATTTAAGTTTATTTCCTTCCAAGGATGTGACATGAAGATTTTAATGAAAATCCATCACTCAAACTACCCTTTACATGGAAAAATGTTTGAAAATGTTGTTTTTCTCAAAAATTACTAACCATTTTGATTAAAATACTGTATATTAAAGTCATTCACAATTCAAATAAAATGTATATTTTGAATTTTCCGGGAATAGCCTCTGAAGAGTACTTTTCTGGTTGATCTTTGCAGAATTTTGCATACGGTTAAATCGTAAGAGGTAGACAAAAACTTCATACAAAAAAAAAGTAGATCTTGTTAAAACACACAATTTATGTCATATGCAATTTTGTTGTAGAGTTGATCGTTTCAATGACATTCCTTGTTATTGGTTTCAATTTTAAAATACTTACATTTTCTCAGACAGGAAGTGTCCATTTTTCTTTTGTTCTACTTCAGGCCAAGCAAAGAAGCGATTTGTAATGACAATCACATAACGATAGCTTTTAAAACATTTGACTATCACTTTAGCATATCACATTCCTTTAGTTCCCTTCTACTTATAAGGAACTAAGTAATAAGAACATTCTGCTAATGTTTATCTTGATTAGCATGGTATACAAAGAAGAATAATGTTTTGTAAGAAGTTTGTTTGTAGAACAGTTAGACAAGGTCATGTGAAAGTAACACATCACAATCTGAATATCAATTGAGGCACTTGTCACTTCATGGGATAAGTTTGAACATTCCCTCCTGATAAAAATCCTTTCCGTAAGTGCTCAGCCAGGTGAAGTGTTTCACCCCGTCTGAGGGGTAAACCATCAATCTCCTAGGTGCTCCTTCAAGTGAGTCAGGTCTGGGCTGTAAGGAGGGTGGTTGCTGATGTACCAGCAAAACTGCTTCAACAGCATGCTGGTTTTCTGGTGTGTATGAGGTCGCGTGTTCTCATCAAGGAAGATGTCCTTAGTGACAAGTTTTCTCTACATTGCTTTGCTCAGCAGTCACTGTATGTCCTCTTTCAATAACCCCACTAGTATGACACTCATACTGTCCAAAAACACTGTGGCCATCACCTTCCTAACAGATGGCACCACCTTAAACTGCCATATCTTTGCAGAGGAGTGATGTTTCCACGCCATTGACGATGGCTTACTGCTGGGATGGATTCAGATTTTGCCACCCAGACAATGTGGTGGAGAAATGTTGCATAAGCTGTAGGCTTGCCCCCAAGTGCTTCTCCTTGTATTGGGTGGACAGAGTATGATGAACAATGTGACAAGCACTTCCGAAGCATTCCTAATTCTATCGTCATGTGTCATTGACAATAGCTTTAATTAATATTAGTTATTTTATTAATACTTTAAATCTAACTTGGATTCCTCTTCATATTTTACAAGTGCAGTAGCTTTGTACATGACGGGATGTACAAAGGTGTGCCATTTCCTATGAATGTCCTGGTGAACTTTACTAATGGAAGCTTATAGACCATTTCTTGCATCATTCATATTACCAAAAATGGTAACATCCGCCCTGACAATATCAAAACCACAATAGGACAGGTAATCTAGGCCTGTTCGCAGTCTCGTCTCTTGACTTTTGTTCTGTTGGGCTCGTGGCCTTAGCCTCTGCAATGCGCTCCTGTCGGCTTGCCCTGGCACGCCACAACATAGTTCTCAGGTAAGATTCTAAGTTACTACACCTTCTTCAATCTAAGAATTATATTAAAGTCAAATATTCAAATTAGAGAGCCCCATTATTGTGAACCAAACACTTCTAATTACTGCCAAATACATTAGTTTTATTGAAGCCAAGCTTTGAGTTCTCCATTGTCTGATTTTTAGTTATTCTCCCATCACACTTTACAGTCGTGACAATGTCATAACATCATCTTCTTGTTACTCTGAGTCAGCCTTGTTAAAATCTGGTGATGGCGTGCTGGGACACCATTCTGCAACATACTGCAGAGGCATTAGTCTCTACCAGCTGCAGTTATATGAGTCACCATTACCCACAACTAGCGCTGTAGGTGGCAGATGGCTGAAACTCTGCACTGGATACATCACAACTACTCCATTAATTTCTCTATGTTGGACGAAACTCTAGGAACATTTGATAGCACTCTGTAGGTTTGTTTTGGCCAAAAAGCCACTGAACGTAAAGCTTTCAAGGCATATACATGTATACATATGTTTATTTATACCAGTATTTCCCAACCTTTTGAAGTTCACGGCACCCTTGGAAATAACATTAAACACTAGGGGCACCCTTCCTTGAATTAAAAGAAAATTAAGCTTAATATGTTAATTTATTGAAACATTATATAATAATAACGTACACCATAACATAATACAGTAAACTTTACTACAATCACTGAGTAAAAATACATCAATAAATTTTGTTCGATTAATGATTAATGTGAAACTTGTGATTGATGCTTAGAGCACAGATATGTGATGTCGGGTCTTACAGTTGACAGTGAACACGCAAATCATCCTCAAGGTTATTCAGTCTATTTCTTGCTTTGCACTTTATTGTCACCATAGCAGAGAAGGCTTGCTCGCATAGATAGGATGTTGAAAAGGGCAAAAGTGCGTTAATTGCTTTCTTCATTAGGTTAGGGTACTCCTCTCTCCGTTGAAGCCAAAAACTAGCCACCGATGCCTCACTCTTGGTGAACTTACCTTTGAGTGTGGAATCAGCGCAAATATCAATAAATTCATCTCGTTCGCAAGCAGTGAAATAGATTTCCTCTGCACTATCTACGAAATCAAATGGTCTCAACCCAGTCGATATTCGTAGTGGAAATAGTTGGAAAGTACGCATCTATTGCATCTTGCAATCTTGATAAGTGATCACAAATGCAGTCTTTCAGTTTACCCAGATCTTTATCTCCTGCCACATTAAGAAGAGATGGAAAGTTCGACAAATCTCCTTTTTGAACTGCAGACTTCCAAGAACTAAGTTTTCTTTTAAAACCTTTCATTTTATTGGTTGAGGAGATTATTGTTTCATGTCGACCCTGCATCGAAACATTCAGTTCATTCGGCTTATGAAAAATATCTGCCAGATACGACAGTTCAAAACACCAAGAATCACTTAGTAAGAGCTCATGAAATGTGTCTTGATTTTCATCCTTAAAAAAAGTTTTTAGCTGTTCTTTAAGTTCGAGAAACCGGTTCAATACATGACCCCGCGACAACCACCTTACTTCTGTGTGAAGTAACAAAGAGGTATGAGCTGCATCCGTTGCGCGACATAACTGTACAAAAATTCTGCACTTTAAAGGTCGAGACTTCATATAGTTTACCATTTTCACAACTTGGTTAAACACTTCAGCAAAATCTTCATTACACGCTTTCACGACTAATGCCTCTCTATGCAGAAAACAGTGAGTTATAATAATGGATGGATTTTCATTGAGAGCTCTGGCAGTAAAACCTTTAATTTTCCCAGACATAGATGGTGCACCATCTGTACATATACCATAACAGTCTTTCGATGAAAGATCATGGTCATTGAGATAGGAATTAATAGAAACGAAAATATCATGGCCTGTGGTTGTAGTCTCCAGCGGTCTACAGAACAGAAATTGTTCACTAATATCTTTTTCATCAATATATCTGATAAAACCAAGGAGTTGCGGTTTGTCACCAATATCGAGACTCTCATCTACTTGTAAAGCAAATGTCTATAAGTTTTTATTTTCTCCATGACTTGTTCGTTGATATTGCATGACATTTCAGATATCCTGCGGCTGATTGTGTTGTTGGACAGAGGAACTTTCGAAATTTGATTAGCTGCTCCTTCGCCAAGTATTGTTGAAACTATAACTTGACATGCAGGGCCAATGGTTTCCTCTCCAAGAGTATGAGGTTTCTTTTTTTTAGCTATCAGTTCTGCTACTTTAAATGAGGCTTCAAGAGCAGTATCACCTATGGTCATTCTCTTTACCATTCGCACAGCTGTTTTCTTCTTCCCTTCTAATATTATATGTGAAAAATACATTACACTTCTGTCGAAGTCTCGGGAATGTTCGTGAGGAAGCGAGTAGTCTCAGGAATGTTCGGCAGGGTATAGCTGCAACGCCATCTGTGGGATACTAGTATAACTGAATTATTGAAATGAATCGACCACTATCACCATCTGCCGTGCATGAGAGTAATTGATTTGACTTATTTTATTTCAAGACCTTACAAGACTTAAGGCTTCAGTAAAAGGTATTTTTTTTTTATCTCAATATCTCGCGGCACCCCTTAGCCAATCACACGGCACCCTAGGGTGCCAGGGCACACTGGCTGGGAACCGTTGATTTATACGTATAAAACAATACATAAAGCTCTAGTGTTAAAAGTACGGGTTATAAAAACATCAGAATAGACATATAATCACATCATTTGGCTTTTGAGGCCTGTACATCTCTGCACTATATTTAATGTGCTCTATAAACGTATATGTATTTTCTTATTTGCATGCAATTATACACAAAGAGTATCAAAAATTACTGTTAAAATGTATAAATAAATATCATTTCATTAAGTAATCTTGAAATGTCAGGTGATAGTTTTCTAAATCAATATAATAGTTACTACAGTAGTAGTTTCTGGTCGCCCTTCATATATTCGAAAATAAATATAGAAAAATGAAGAACAGTTAATTAAGCAATTTTCAATTTTGTATATTGCAATAATATTCACTACAGCTTAATCCGTAACAAAATAAATTTGCCAAAACATGGACTATTGCATAAAATATTCAGAAACTTATCAGCATATGCAAGTACTATAAGCCTTAAAAGACTATTGACAGCTATCAGACACTAACTTCCACAGGCAATCCAGATTTGAGAATGTTGAAAATTGTAATATGTCCAGATTTTAAATCTGCTAGATTGCAGAGGTTAACTTCTTGGAATCATTAGAGTTTTAGCTTCACAGATATCTCAACTGTGCTTTGCCGTTAAGCCCATCTGCCTTGCTTTGAGGTTTATAATGCACAAATAAATAACTACAAACCAGCTCCAAAGGCAGAATAACAAAAGTATCAAATCACATAAGTTCTACAATCATAATGGTAATGTTGCCCCAGAGATCAACATTCATGACAGATGCTGTCAATTCACATATTGTGAGTAGAAAAACTACTGTGGATATAATGCAACACATTGCACCAATAGAAAAGCACAAAATAGTAAATAAATGCAAAGAAGGAACACGGAATCCAAAGCAAATATAGTAAAAGTGAAAAACTACCGCAAAGCTGTAAACAAATATAGCAATGGATATAAAGCAAAATACAGAAAGGAAAAGTACAAGTAAAAATAATCTCCATTAAACAGTATACAAATATAAATAATCACTGCAGAGCAATAAACAAATAGAACACAAATGAATAATGATAATAATATTAGTAATGATGATTAGAGAAACCCATATTATGCTTTATTTTTTATAATTATGCTTTATCTTTTTTTATGATTATGCTTTATTTTTACTTTCTCTACACGTACTATGTACATAGTGTATAGAAGGTATTGTAATGCACCCAAAAATTTGATACCGAGATTTCACCAGAAATACATGTTTTGGGTCCCCCTGAATCCAAAAAAAGCATTTTTAGAAACAGGTCCATGTGTGTCTGTGTGTGTGTGGTTGGACAACATAGCTCAAAAACGAAAAGGCCATTGAATACCAAACTTGGTATTTAAGTTTAGCATCTTCCAAGGATGTGACACGAAGATTTTCAAGAAAATCCCCCCACCCCAAATTACATGAAAAAATGTTTGAAAAATGTTGATATTCTCAAAAATGACTAACGATTTTGATTAAAATATTGTATATTAAAGATATTACCTGACAAATAAAATGTATATCTTGAATTTTCTAGGAATAGCCTCTGAAGGCTACTTTATTCTGGAGGAATTTTGCATAACTGCTAAACCATTAGAGATAGACAAAAACTTAACCCACAAAATATGTAAAGCACATTAAAACACACAATTTATGTTATATACATTTTTTTCGTGCAGTTGATCGATATTGAGATATTCCTTGTTTTTTGTTTCAGCCTTGAAAAACATGCTTTTCTCATACAGAAATTTGTCAACTCCTGTCCATACAAACAAAAGAACTTCAGTCACATAGAAACCAGCATTTGACTATCACTTTAACCTACTGTACTCCCTTATTTTGCTTCTACCTGCAAGGAAGCAAGTAATAAGACTATTTCTGCTAATTTTTTCTGGATTGGATGAAGTAAATATTACCATAAGCTTTTTAACAATAATTTGTTGCAGAGATGTAGAGAAAGTCGTGAATGGAACACATCAGATTTTTTATACTGTATTTCTTTCATACAAATAAACTCCAGTATCTTAA